>CM046881.1:397059716-397659716 GCA_025667525.1 Glebionis coronaria
AAGTAATGAATACGACGATTTAGGAAAACCGTGTATTAATGACCCAAAATGAGTTCGTTCTCAAGGAGGCTAGTGTGTTATGTGTGCAATGATTTGGAATAGATTTGTGATTATACTTTTGAAAAAGAAAAATAGAAATAAGATTAGAAGAGAATGACGGTTACGAAGACGGATTAAGCTAAGACGAAAAAGGTGTACACGTAAACTTGTAAAAAGCACTAAAATTAAAAATTTAACCTAAAAATTCCTAAAAATTACCAAAAATCCCCAATAATATTCTAAGAGTTTACAAAAAATCCAAACTTGCCAAAACCTTTTAATTAATTAGATAATGACTTTTTAATGCTAATTAAAGCCCTAAAAATCACAATTAATTATTAAAAAGTCCCAAACAAGATTTTAAAGTTTGTAAACCTCAAAAATATCCTAATTAAGCTAAAAAGTATTTTTCAAAATTTTAAAATCACTAAAAATAATTTTTAAACAATTAAAAACTACTAAAATCAATTAAAACTTAAATTAATTCTAGAAAATAATTAAAAGACCCTAAAAATATTTGGAAAGTTGCAAAAATCCTAATTAAGTGTTTAGAATCTAGAAAAAATATAAAAACTTAGAAAATCAGACTTTTAATTTTTAATAATAAAATAATATTAAAATAATATTAAAAATCCAAAAATCATAAAAAATTCTAAAAACTTGCAAACTAGCTTAATTTAACCTAAATAACTCAAAAATGAAAGTGAAATTACCTAAATACCCTTAATGGGCCTAGAAAATGGGCTAAACCCAAAACAGTACCTTATTGGGCCAAATTTGGGCCCAATAATAAAAAGTGTTCAAAATAAGCCCAAAAAACACAGGTTGACTCAAAATTTGATTTTAAACAAATTTTTCCAAAGGCCCAAAAGCTGAAAGTGTGAAATAAGCTAGCTTATAACAAGCAGCTTATTCTTAATGGGCTTTTTGGCCCATTAAGCTATAAGCCAATGCCATAAGCTATAATTTGACACACAAGCTTCTTTTGACCTAAATAAGACTTCTGCAAAAATAAAATTGAAATAAGCCCAAGGAATAAGCCTGAAAATACAATAAGCAATCTACAGAAAACGACAAAATAGTCGTTTTTGAGTTCTAGGCCACCCCAAGTGCTGATTCAAGTTTCTATAGCTTCTAAATGACTTAATTAAGCAAAAGCAACAAAGAGTTTTCAAATAAGCTGACTCAATAAGCTGAAAAAGCAAATAAGCACTTATGTAAAAGTCAAATAAGTTGGTTTTCTAGTAAAAAGTCAAAGTCAAAGTCCAATAAGCTCCAGTCTACTTAAATGGGTCAAATAATGAAGACCTATCACAAAAAATAAGTTGTTGCAAGTCTGGATAAGCTAGAATAGCTTATTGATAAGCTGAGTTCAAAATTACACTAGCAGGGGCTAGTTTTGGGGGTTGAGCAGTGGAAACTTTTTCCACTGCTTGACTTGTTTGACTTTTTGTCTTTAGTGGCTGTTTTGGAGATTCAGATTACACAAAGGCACCCAAATGATCTTTGGATCAAAAGGAGTCAAGAACAATCAAAATATCACAATCACAAACACCCATTTGATATAGTTTAATCAATCAATCACCAGATATGATACACACATGAACACTTAAGCAGTTTAGCACTTATAAGCAGTTTTAGCACAAATCAGCCAGCCAAATTCAACCAAATGCATACACAAGCTATTATAAACTCCAATAAGCAAGTCTAAACAGGTTTCATGCAATGGTTCAAAGAATTAAGCAAGATTCAAGCCAATGAAAGTTACCGATGAACACTAACACATGCAGTTTTCTACTTTGCTGATGTATTTGACACTTAAGCCAGATTCAACACCTCAAATCTTTCAAACAGGTTATACTAACTTTGTTTAAACCACTTTTAGCCCTAAGCATGCATACACACTAAGTGTTCCCAAAATCCTAGGTCAAAACAGGCAGTAGAGACAAAGATTATATAGCAGATTGTTTGATTCAAGGCTTTAAAACCCAAAAACTTGCAGTAAAACACTCTCAACCAAGCATATATCAGATATAGAACACAAACTCAAACTTTCCACAACACAATAACAAGTTACAAGCTTAAACAGATAGACCCAAACACTCTTAATCTTTTCAAAATCAAATTTTTCAAAGGCAATGTGAGGTTTAAGGCCACCCAAGCATCAATTAACACAATAACAAGTAATATTAACAGATTCAAACAGATTTAAGCTACAAAATTCACAAGAACACAAGCCACATACAAATATCACCAAAATCATGAATTTAAGCAGATTTTAGGATTGAGTATGCAAACCTCATGGATGTACATCCACACCCACGAATTTATGAGCTTATGTACTAGCAAGAACAAGTAAAAGCTTCCTATAACACCCCTGCTAAGAATCAACAAGGTTAGAAGCACAAGTATAAAAATCAGAAACTTGAAAAATCTTGATTAATGTAACCTTGTCACCCCACACTTGATTATCCCCAAATTATAAGCATCACCACACCTTAATCAACTCAATTAGGATGCTATGATCAGCCCTATAACCCAAGAATTCCAAGATAGAAACAAGAACTTAGCAAAATATCAAGAAAATGAGAAAATGTGCAAACTTTTGCACACTCCTCTTTTGAAAACAGGTTTAAACTTCAAATTCAGTAAGCAATAAACATAAACAAGCAGAAATAAGATGGCACTTGGTCTTTCTTCAAAACACTTAACTCAAATTCATAAAACAGAAAAGGGATTTACAAGTGCTTGAACAAAGGAAAAACCAAAAGCAAACGTCTATGTTGGACCCTATACCCTTTATATAGAGGGTGTGCATGGTCAGTTTAAACCTAAAAACTTAAAACCCTAACTTGTAGAAGCCCAAAAATGCCCTTGAGGTTTTGTCTTCTTTGGAGAATCATGTGACTTGTTTTGGAGTTATGTAAGAGCTGGCAAGTTCAAAGTTGATCCAAAGGTGTGAAACAAGCTTAAGATACAAGCTAGAATTGAGCCCGTTGGATGGCTGGCAAATTCTTGTCTTCTTCCCTTTTGCCGTAGCAGGGGAGGCCCCATGCAGCATGTGGGTTGGTGGGGTGCAATGTTTAAGGGTTGGGTTGTGTTAAGTATCACCTTAATCTTAAATTTGGAGAAGATTAAGGTTTAATTGTGAAAAATGAAGGAATACCCAATTTGGCTCAAGAAAATCAAGAACAAGGTTTTGATCTGTTTTAATGTTTAAACAAAGTGTTAGGCGCCATAATCTTTATTAAATAAATATTAGTTAAAAACGGGTATAAGTGGGGTGTGATGTGGCACCAGGGAGGGATTTGATTGGTGGAGAGAGTGAGTGGGGCACGTGTCACCCACTCACTGGTTATGGTAAGTTTGGTGTCTGGCCAAATATAACCCCCTCTCTTTCTTTCTTTTGTCATTTCCATCTTTTTCACTTGCAAACTCGTTTTCCTTTATATTGAAAGTTTTCAATTTCACACTTTGGCCACAAAAGGTTTTAAAAGATGAAATCAGGGGTATTTCTTGCCATTTTTGAATTCTTCAAGGGCTGATTTGGCATTTTGATGATGGATAATGGTCTTGACTTGTATGTTAAGCATTTCGGAGGACTGAAATTGCCAAGTCTTGTTTGATGAGGGACCATTCTTGCCAAATGTTGAAAGTCAAGGGTCCTTTTTGTAATTTTGGATTTTTCAAAGGACCAAACTTGTAATTTCTTGTACTTTGAAGGACTTCATGATGTGTTTGACTTTATGGAGGACAATGATTGACAATTTAGCTTTGTTGAGGGGCTAAACTTGCCAATTCTTCAAAGTTGAGGGTCCTTTTTGTAATTTTGACAAACTTTAGGGACCAAACTTGTAATTATGAGGATACAAGGGTATAAAGTGTCAATTCTTCCATATTGGAGGACCCTTCTTCATAATTCTTCAAATCTTCAAGGGTTGATCTTGGGAAAGTCTTCATTAGGGCTTGGTTCATTGTGCGGCTTCGTTTCCCGTGTTCGTTTTTGAATGATTCTTGTGGTCTTTTGTCATTTTCTCAATATCCGTACCTAAAATACACAAGTAACAAACACAAGCATATATATGGGTATTTTGATGATATTTAATGCATTTTAAGCCCTATTTGGAAGATGAGACTATGTATAAAAGCAGTCTCATCACTCCCCCATACTAAACCATTGCCGTGCCCTCACGCAATGCTAGAATAAAGTATCGTAGCATCTCCAAAATTCATTTTTATTCACTTTATTGAACGATAAACTAGCTACACTACTACTATTGCTACTTCTACTTGCGTTTTAGACATAATGTATGATTTTCATCGCAAAATGGGACGTTTAGGTTCATAGAATAAGAACACGTGAATGCTTCGTTAGAAATAATTTCATCATCCTCGATTTTCACCCCAATTCCATGCCAAGCATGCAACGAGATCATTGTCATTATAAGTTAGTAATGCTAACACTACTCATATGCCCTAATCACGTACTTATCCTCCCATTATTCCTAAGTTGTATCTCTTATATTTTATATTGTCTTGAATGTTTCACGAGGATACATTGTTTGACTTATGCGATAATAGAGATTTAGGTCTAAAAATAGAGTCCTAACGGTGTAACTAAGACCATCAAATCAATAACCCCTCCTAATAGACAACGATGTCAAAAAATTAAGTTGACAAGAAGAATCGATAAACACGGTTTTATGACGGTTTTGAACATGAGACTTATTACCAAGACTTTTATACGCCCCCTAACGGAAGGGCCTTATTATCTTTGGTTTACCTCCATCTTTTATTCAACTTCGCCATGAAGCTTTTATTATGACTTCGGTCTTTCCTTGCCTTTTATTATCCACCTCATCGGTAGTTTTATTAGCCAAAGACGTATATCCTCACGCTAAGGCGAATTTTGGATCTTTAAAGCTTCGAAGATTAAGGCTTGATTCACTTTCAATTTTGCATAGATTTTTCGGCCTTGTGGGGCTTCAAATTGTTTGCTTGATTTAGGTGAGCACTTGAAATCTTATTATTGGGTGAAGCTTTTGATTATTTGGGTGCCAATACTTCAAAACCGTGACGCTGGCGATACCTTAATGTCTTCCCAATTTAATTACACGGAAGCTACTAGAAAAGACTAGAAACCCAACAATCCTAACTAAAGCGCTAAGTCAATATTTATTAAGCAAAAAATATTTACATGCGAAGGGAGAATAAGCAAACAACGAGAACACATGAGTTTTTGAAAGAATATGAGTACTCTACGTTTAGCATAGTAACTTATAATTAACCCTATCATTTCTCGTCCTCATTTAAGAGACTTAGCCTAATGTGTAGTTAAGGAACCAAAGCTAAGTGCTCAACACGTACGGTCGAGTCAAAAATTACTCTTATTCTCCCCATCGGAAAATCTACATTCGTGTCTTCAAACACTTATAAAACACGTTTTAAAATTTGGCCATTTTTAGCCTTATTTTGCAACAAAAATGATAAACAAAAAGATAAACTTTGGAAAGCGTGAAGGTTTGGCAAGGCAAGTATCTATTCACCCCCCCCCCCCCCCCCATACTAAAGTTAAACATTGTCCTCAATGTTTCGAGTCTAGGGGTGCAAACACCCCCATACTAGAGACGTAGTCGAATGCCTAATCTAGCATGGAAAGGGTGCAACCAATAAATTAATAGCCGTTTATGAAGTGTGCTAATAACCTATGGTTAGAATATCAAAAGGATATATCATGGATATTGAGAAAGTCTTCAAAGCAATCGATCGAGTGCTCCCATAAAACGAACACGAGGGGCTCCAATCGTGAAGATTATGATCATCTAAAGTCCACAATTCACAAACAACCACGGAACAAAGGTTGGAAGGGCACAAATCCCCACATGTTAACTACATTAGAAAGCGATAATATGTACATAGGATAAGCATGGAACTCCCCCACGAGGCTCCTCGTTTTTGATTACCGAGTCATGAGCTCAACTCGATCCCCTCAATACTAATTATCATTGGGGAAGGTGACTTGGTCGAGGTAGTTCAAAGATGGAACTTCCCAGCAAAAGTAATGCTTTAACCTATGTCCATTCACCTTGAAGTTAGGACCATCATCTTGAGCTAGCTCGATGGTCCCATACGGAAACACTTGAGTCACGGTGAATAGACCGGACCAACGGGATCTCAACTTACCGGAAAAGATTTTCAAGCGAGAATTAAAAAGCAAAACTTGATCCCCAATGTTAAAAACCCGGTTTTTAATTTTAGAATCATGCAACTTTTTAGTTTTTTCTTTGTAAATCAATGAATTTTCATAAGCAATGTCTCTCAATTCATCCAATTCATTTAATTGCATTTTCCGGTGTTTTCCCGCGGTCTCCATATCATCATTACAATGCTTTAGGGCCCAATAAGCCTTGTGTTCTAACTCGATAGGCAAATGACAATTCTTTCCATACACAAGCTTATAGGGAGTGCACCCAATGGGCGTCTTATGAGCGGTCCTAAAGTACCATAAAGCATCGTCCAACTTATCCGACCACAATTGTCGGTTTTCCCCAACGGATCTCTCCGAAATCCTTTTCAAAGCTCGGTTTGAAACCTCGACTTGCCCACTCGTTTGTGGGTGATAAGCCGTAGAAAGCCGATGTGTAACTCCATATTTCCTTAGGACCCTTTCGAATTGGTCGTTACAAAAATGGGTTCCACGATCGCTTATGATAGCACGAGGGGTTCCAAACCGAGAAAACAAGCTTTTCAAAAACTTGACTACCACACGAGCATCATTGGTGGGCAAGGCTTTGGCCTCCAGCCACTTAGATAGGTAGTCAACAGCAACGAGAATGTACTTATTACCACGAGATGATGGGAACGGCCCCATAAAGTCTATACCCCAAACGTCAAATATCTCACACACTTGGATGATGTTTTGTGGCATTTCATCTTTTTGTGAGGCTTTTCCTTGTCGTTGGCATTAATCACATGACTTCACAAGATCTTGTGCATCTCGGTAAATAGTAAGCCAAAAGAAGCCGGCATCAAACACCTTCTTAGCCGTGAGATTAGCACCGTGGTGACCACCCGTGGGTCCCTCATGTCAAGCTCTAAGGATGTTATAAGCTTCGGTGCCAAATACACAACGTCGGATGATTTGATCCGCACAAGTTTGAAACAATTAAGGGTCGTTCCAAAAGTAGAACTTGACGTCACGAAAGAATTTTCGTTTTTCGTGAGTCGTCATACCCTTAATGATGAAGTTACCCGCATGGTAATTTGCAAAGTCCGCAAACCATGGGGTGGAAGGATCAAGCTTAGGATTCACTACACCAAGTGTCTCGAGCGGAAATGTTTCGGTGATTTCCTTGGGCTCGTAAACACTTTGGTGAGGATCTTCCAAACGAGAAAGATGATCGGCCGCTAGATTCTCGGCTCCTTTTTTGTCAACGATGGTGTGATCAAATTCTTGAAGGAGGAGAATCCAACGAAGTAATCTAGGCTTAGCATCTTGCTTTGCCATGAGATACTTGATACCCGAATGGTCCGTATACACTATGCATTTTGCTAAGACGAGATAAGGTCGGAACTTCTCAAATGCATACACCACGGCAAGGAACTCCTTTTCCGTTGTAGTGTATTTTAGTTGAGCCTCGGTCATCGTCTTGCTAGCATAGTGAATAGGCAAGAAGTGCTTATCATGACGTTGCCCCAAAACGGCCCGAATAGCGTAATCACTAGCATCACACATAAGCTCAAAGGGGAGGTTCCAATTGGGAGCAACAAGAATGGGAGCTTCGGTAAGTTTCCTCTTAAGGATTTCAAAGGCTCGTACACAACCTTCGTCAAAGACACAATATGCCTCTTTTTCAAGAAGATGTGTAATGGGTCGAGAGATCTTTGAAAAGTCCTTGATGAATCGACGATAAAAGCCCGTATGGCCTAGGAAACTCTTAACTCCCTTAACGGTTTTGGGATGAGGTAATTTGGCGATGACGTCTACCTTAGCTTGATCTACCTCAATCCCCGCTTTCGAGACCTTGTGCCCTAAGACGATTCCACTCTTGACCATAAAATGACACTTTTCCCAATTGAGCACAAGGTTGGTTTCCTCACAACGTTTTAACATTCTCTCAAGGTTCGACAAACACGAAGTGAACGAATTACCAAACACGGAAAAGTCATCCATGAAGACTTCCATCGTTTTCTCGATCATGTCATGAAAAATAGCCATCATGCACCTTTGAAAGGTTCCTGGTGCATTACAAAGTCCGAATGGCATTCTACGATAGGCAAACGTTCCATATGGACACGTAAACGTAGTTTTTTCTTGATCACGAGGATCGAGTGGGAATTTGGAAGTAACCGGAAAAACCATCTAAAAAGCAATAGAAATCATTTCCCGCAAGACGCTCCAACATTTGGTCCATGAAGGGCAAGGGAAAATGGTCTTTTCGAGTGGCTTCATTCAACTTACGGTAGTCAATGCACACTCTCCATCCGGTTACGAGTGTAGTGGGAATTAACTCGTTGGCATCGTTTGGCACAACGGTCATCCCTCCCTTTTTAGGGACACAATGAATAGGACTCACCCAAGGGCTATCGGAAATGGGGTAAATCATTCCCGCGTCAGGGAGTTTAAGGACCTTTTTTTTGATGACGTCGTGAATTTTGGGGTTCACCCTTCTTTGACTTTGGATTGCAGGCTTGTAATCCTCCTCCATTAAGATTTTGTGGGTACAAAACTTGGGATCGATTCTCTTAATGTCGGATAACTTCCACGCAATTGCCCTCTTGTGGTCCTGTAGAACATCGACAAGTGCGGTTTTTTCATTATTCGAAAGTTCCTTCGCAATAATAACCGGAAACTTGTCGTCCTCCTCCAAATAGACATATTCGAGATGAGGAGGTAAATCTTTCAACTCGAGGATGGGTGGTTCCTCAAGTGAAGATTTGGGCTCGATACTCATAACCTCCTTGGGTGGAGGCAATGGGAAATCGTTAAGAAAATCCTTGATAATCGAGAAGTCCTCATCGTTGTCGAGGTCTTCGTCACAAGTACGTGGAACATCGAATTCTTCCAACGTAAAACCACCACCTTCAAATGGAGTGAAGGTTGGTGTCGAATTATCAAGAATTGGATCTAACATAGTGGGATTGCCACTAGTTTCTTCATCACCAAAACCTAGAACTTCTTGTGAAAATTCCTCGCAAACCACGTCAATCATATCAATGAGGTTTATGGTTGCAACGGAATAAACATGAGAAATTTGAGAGTTTTGAGTTGCGTTTATAACAAGTTCCTCGTCGTTGAAACGTAAGGTGATCTTTCTAGCATGAACATCGATCAAAGCCATAGACGTATCTAAAAACGAACGACCTAAAATGAGAGGAACTTGAGGATCAGTGGGGATATCAACAACGATAAAGTCTACGGGATAATAGAACTTCCCCACTTTCCCAAAAACGTCTTCCGCCAAACCACATGCGGGAATTGTGGAATGGTCGGCCAACTCGATAGACATTAGTGAAGGAGTAAGATTAGGAAGATTGAGCGACTTGAAGATTGCAAGTGGCATCAAGTTAATGCTAGCACCAAGATCGGCCAAAGCGAAGCATTCCTCCATATCTTGGATTGCACAAGGGATCAAAAATTTACCGGAATCACCGACTTTTTGAGGTATGCGATTAAGATAAACCGATGAACAACTAGACAATTGGTGCAATTTCTCCTTGTTGTTCAACATACTCTTAAAGTTAGCGGCAAATCGAGGCATCATGACCAAAGCATCGGCGAAACTCACATTAAAGTGCAAATCACGAAACATTTTCATAAAAAGCTCAAATTGATAATTGTCGCGCTCATGACGTTTCTCCTTCCTAAGTCTCGATGGATAGGTCAAAGGTGGTGTGGGTTGAGGCATAGTAGGCATAGCCTTTGGAATCTCGGGTTCCAATGATGGTAATGGGTCAACCGTAGGTGTGGTATGAGCGGTACTTCGTGGGATTGGGACATGCTCCTTTTGGACCATCACCTCGGGTTCTTCCTCAATTGCTTCCTCCGTAGGAGCAATTGGTTGAGGAGTCGGTTCCTTAAGTGTCTTACCACTACGTGTGGTAATCACTTTCATCTCACCCTTAGGGTTGGATATGGTGTTGCTAGGAAGACTACTCGAAGACGGTTTACACATTATTGCCTCAAACATAGACGAGATTTTATCTTCAAAATTGGATTGCCTTAATACGGCCTCGGTTTGCCTTTTCTCGGCCTTAATCATCTCTTGTTTAATCTTATGTTGCCCTTGTTCCATTTTTTGTTGGTTTTGTTGCAACCTAGTGACATTTCCTTCCATCTTGTTGGTGTGGATTTTAAGTTCATTAGCTAACTCATTTTTCAACTCTTTTTTCAAGTCGTTCTTAAACTCGGATCTTAGGCTAATGATTTCTCTTTAAATATTGTCAAACCTAGCATCATTCCCACTAGCGTACTCAACAAACTCACTTGGAAGATCTTTCAATGTTTGCAAACCTTTGTTGTTGTTTTGAAAATCATTTTTGTTTGAAACTTGATTATTAGCCCCTTGATTCCCATAGTTTCCTTTGTTGTAATTGTTTTTAAAACCAACTTGATTGTTGCGATAGTTGTTGTTAGCATTTTGATTTGAACCAAAACCCGGTGGAGTCATTTGATTAGAGCGGGAAACTTGACCGTTTTGGTCGTAATTTCCCATGGCCGCGAAGGCACTCGAAGTGTTACCACCGTTGGTAATGCACTCGGAGAAATCATGACCTCCACCACAATACATGCAAGAAACCTCAACCGCTTTAGCCGTAGCGGGAGCACTTTGTTCACCAACTTTAAATTTAATCAGAAGTCCTTTTAGCTTATCAAAAATCTTGTTTTCCAAGTTCGCCTCAGTTTGGCAAGCATCGATGGTAGTAGACAAAGAAGGTGAAGCCGAAGACGAAGCCTTACGAACACTAGACGTGCTACGAGGACTATACACCTTAGATCTATTTTCAATTATCACCAAAGCTTCCTCAACCGTTTTACACAAAAAATTACCACCCGCGGTGGCATTCAAATAATCCCTTTCATGATCATTAAGTCCATTGTAAAACGTGTCAATTTGATGCAAGTCGGAAAAACCGTGATGAGGACATTCATGTAACATTTCCTTAAACCTATTCCAAGCCGTTGAAAAACTTTCATTAAACTCTTGTGAAAACTTTGAAATCTTGTTTTTCAAGTGCGTAGTCTTAGAGGGCGGAAAAAATTGGTTCACAAACTTAGACACGAGATCCTTCCACGTCAATATAGAATTGGGTGGCTCTTTCTCTAACCAAAATTTAGCGGGCCCCGCTAAGGAATACGGAAAAAGCATCATCTTAATCGAGTCATTCGAGACATCCTTAAACTTGCAAGTGGCGGTAAGACGATTGAATTGGCGGATATGGTTGTGTGGATTGTCCTTCTCATCACCACGGAATTTGTTGTTTTGGATCATCGAAAACAAACCCGTTTTCACCTCATAATTCTCTGCAAGGATAGCGGGAATCAGAATAGCCTCTCCATAACCCTTGGTGGGTGCTTGAAGTAACTCCATCATAGTTCGATTCGCCATGGTTGGTGCTTCTCTTACAATGGGTTCGTCAATAGGAGACTCCTCACTAGAAAGATTGGGAGTGGGAGTTTTGTTCTTTCGTTTACGTGCACGTCTTTCTTGATTACGAGTTAGCATAAACGTCACGTACAACGAGGGGATGAGCAAAGAAGATTCTTTTTGGTGTTTTGTATTTTTCAATTTTTTTGTGGTTCTTGATTGTATTAACCTTTTTGGATTTTGGTGAATGTATTAAGTAGACACAAATCTACAAATCTCCTCCTTAATCAAATCTCTCGATTAAAGAAGCCTCAAGGAATGAAAACGATCACGTGAAGTGAACGCCTTCGATGACTTTAGAACGTTGGTGGAACACCAAAACGTTCAAGAGGTTTTAATCAATGGAAACCAAGAAAATATATATGATACTTAGTAATACTTTGGGCGGCAAAACCCTCGATTAGCTCTCAAAATCAAATACTCTCAAGCATGCGGGGAAACGAGGCGGCGCGAAGCACTTAAGAGCCTTTTCCTTAGGATATATTTTATAATATCCGCCTTATACCCACCTTATAGTTCGTATTTTTCAAGATTAAGCTTCACGAAAGTATTTATCTATTTTTGCCTTTTTCTTTGGTTTGAGATTCGAATACAATGATTGGGTAATGACCTCCCAAGTCAAGGTTGTGATTTCTCACGTATTTGGAGTACTTGTGAATTTATTGTTCTACGTATACACTATAGTAATAGTATTCACACAAAAACCGAAAACCGATAATACGTATTAGTAGAGTGCTACTAATACAAACACTATTTATGGTTAGTATATAAAAACAACAATGCCAAATCAAAACACAACACGCCTCCCCGGCAGCGGCGCCAAAATGATAGTTGAGTTTTACTACTCTTTAGGAAAAGAGAGCAAATAGGGCAAGTAATGAATACGACGATTTAGGAAAACCGTGTATTAATGACCCAAAAATGAGTTCGTTCTCAAGGAGGCTAGTGTGTTATGTGTGCAATGATTTGGATTAGATTTGTGATTATACTTTTGAAAAAGAAAAATATAAATGAGATTAGAAGAGAATGACGGTTACGAAGACGGATTAAGCTAAGACGAAAAAGGTGTACACGTAAACTTGTAAAAAGCACTAAAATTAAAAATTTAACCTAAAAATTCCTAAAAATTACCAAAAATTACCAATAATATTCTAAGAGTTTACAAAAAATCCAAACTTGCCAAAACCTTTTAATTAATTAGATAATGACTTTTTAATGCTAATTAAAGCCCTCAAAATCACAATTAATTATTAAAAAGTCCCAAACAAGATTTTAAAGTTTGTAAACCTCAAAAATATCCTAATTAAGCTAAAAAGTATTTTTCAAAATTTTAAAATCACTAAAAAATATTTTTAAACAATTAAAAACTACTAAAATCAATTAAAACTTAAATTAATTCTAGAAAATAATTAAAAGACCCTAAAAATATTTGGAAAGTTGCAAAAATCCTAATTAAGTGTTTAGAATCTAGAAAAAATATAAAAACTTAGAAAATCAAACTTTTAATTTTTAATAATAAAATAATATTAAAAATCCAAAAATCATAAAAAATTCTAAAAACTTGCAAACTAGCTTAATTTAACCTAAATAACTCTGAAATGAAAGTGAAATTACCTAAATACCCTTAATGGGCCTAGAAAATGGGCTAAACCCAAAACAGTACCTTATTGGGCCAAATTTGGGCCCAATAATAAAAAGTGTTCAAAATAAGCCCAAAAAGCACAGGTTGACTCAAAATTTGATTTTAAACAACTTTTTCCAAAGGCCCAAAAGCTGAAAGTGTGAAATAAGCTAGCTTATAACAAGCAACTTATTCTTAATGGGCTTTTTGGCCCATTAAGCTATAAGCCAATGCCATAAGCTAAAATTTGACACACAAGCTTCTTTTGACCTAAATAAGACTTCTGCAAAAAGAAAATTGAAAAAAGCCCAAGGAATAAGCCTGAAAATGCAATAAGCAATCTACAGAAAACGACAAAATAGTCGTTTTTGAGTTCTAGGCCACCTCAAGTGCTGATTCAAGTTTCTATAGCTTCTAAATGACTTAATTAAGCAAAAGCAACAAAGAGTTTTCAAATAAGCTGACTCAATAAGCTGTAAAAAGCAAATAAGCACTTATGTAAAAGTCAAATAAGTTGGTTTTCTAGTAAAAAGTCAAAGTCAAAGTCCAATAAGCTCCAGTCTACTTAAATGGGTCAAATAATGAAGACCTATCACAAAAAAATAAGTTGTTGCAAGTCTGGATAAGCTAGAATAGCTTATTGATAAGCTGAGTTCAAAATTACACTAGCAGGGGCTAGTTTTGGGTGTTGAGCAGTGGAAACTTTTTCCACTGCTTGACTTGTTTGACTTTTTGTCTTTAGTGGCTGTTTTGGAGATTCAGATTACACAAAGGCACCCAAATGATCTTTGGATCAAAAGGAGTCAAGAAAAATCAAAATATCACAATCACAAACACCCAATTGATACAGTTTAATCAATCAATCACCAGATATGATACAGACATGAACACTTAAGCAGTTTAGCACTTATAAGCAGTTTTAGCACAAATTAGCCAGCCAAATTCAACCAAATGCATACACAAGCTATTATAAACTCCAATAAGCAAGTCTAAACAGGTTTCATGCAATGGTTCAAAGAATTAAACAAGATTCAAGCCAATGAAAGTTACTGATGAACACTAACACATGCAGTTTTCTACTTTGCTGATGTATTTGACACTTAAGCCAAATTCAACACCTCAAATCTTTCAAACAGGTTATACTAACTTTGTTTAAACCACTTTTAGCCCTAAGCATGCATACACACTAAGTGTTCCCAAAATCCTAGGTCAAAACAGGCAGTAACAAAGATTATATAGCAGATTGTTTGATTCAAGGCTTTAAACCCAAAACCTTGCAGTAAAACACTCTCAACCAAGCATATATCAGATATAGAACACAAACTCAAACTTTCCACAACACAATAACAAGTTACAAGCTTAAACAGATAGACCCAAACACCCCTTAATCTTTTCAAAATCAAATTTTTCAAAGGCAAAGTGAGGTTTAAGGCCACCCAAGCATCAATTAACACAATAACAAGTAAGATTAACAGATTAAAACAGATTTAAGCCACAAAATTCACAAGACACAAGCCACATACAAATATCACCAAAAATCATGAATTTAAGCAGATTTTAGGATTGAGTATGCAAACCTCATGGATGTACATCCACACCCACGAATTTATGAGCTTATGTACTAGCAAGAACAAGTACAAGCTTCCTATAACACCCATGTTAAGAATCCACAAGGTTAGAAGCACAAGTATAAAAATCAGAAACTTGAAAAATCTTGATTAATGCAACCTTGTCACCCCACACTTGATTATCCCCAAATTATAAGCCTCACCACACCTTAATCAACTCAATTAGGATGCTATGATCAGCCCTATAACCCAAGAATTCCAAGATAGAAACAAGAACTTAGCAAAATATCAAGAAAATGAGAAAATGTGCAAACTTTTGCACACTCCTCTTTTAAAAACAGGTTTAAACTTCAAATTCAGTAAGCAATAAACATAAACAAGCAGAAATAAGATGGCACTTGGTCTTTCTTCAAAACACTTAACTCAAATTCATAAAACTGAAAAGGGATTTAAAGTGCTTGAACAAAGGAAAAACCAAAAGCAAACGTCTATGTTGGACCCTATACCCTTTATATAGAGGGTGTACATGGTCAGTTTAAACCTAAAAACTTAAAACCCTAACTTGTAGAAGCCCAAAAATCCCCTTGAGGTTTTGTCTTCTTTGGAGAATCATGTGACTTGTTTTGGAGTTATGTAAGAGCTGGCAAGTGCAAAGTTGATCCAAAGGTGTGAAACAAGCTTAAGATACAAGCTAGAATTGAGCCCGTTGGATGGCTGGCAAATTCTTGTCTTCTTCCCTTTTGACGTAGCAGGGGAGGCCCCATGCAGCATGTGGGTTGGTGGGGTGCAATGTTTAAGGGTTGGGTTGTGTTAAGTATCACCTTAATCTTAAATCTGGAGAAGATTAAGGTTTAATTGTGAAAAATGAAGGAATACCCAATTTGGCTCAAGAACAAGGTTTTGATCTGTTTTAATGTTTAAACAAAGTGTTAGGCACCATAATCTTTATTAAATAAATATTAGTTAAAAACGGGTATAAGTGGGGTGTGATGTGGCACCAGGGAGGGATTTGATTGGTGGAGAGAGTGAGTGGGGCACGTGTCACCCACTCACTGGTTAAGGTAAGTTTGGTGTCTGGCCAAATATAACCCCCTCTCTTTCTTTCTTTTGTCATTTCCATCTTTTTCACTTGCAAACTCGTTTTCCTTTATATTGAAAGTTTTCAATTTCACACTTTGGCCACAAAAGGTTTTAAAAGATGAAATCATGGGTATTTCTTGCCATTTTTGAATTCTTCAAGGGCTGATTTGGCATTTTGATGATGGATAATGGTCTTCACTTGTATGTTAAGCATTTCGGAGGACTAAAATTGCCAAGTCTTGTTTGATGAGGGACCATTCTTGCCAAATGTTGAAAGTCAAGGGTCCTTTTTGTAATTTTGGAATTTTCAAAGGACCAAACTTGTAATTTCTTGTACTTTGAAGGACCTCATGATGTGTTTGACTTTATGGAGGATAATGATTGACAATTTAGCTTTGTTGAGGGGCTAAACTTGCCAATTTTTCAAAGTTGAGGGTCCTTTTTGTAATTTTGACAAACTTTAGGGACCAAACTTGTAATTTTGAGGATACAAGGGTATAAAGTGTCAATTCTTCCATATTAGAGGACCCTTCTTCATAATTCTTCCAATCTTCAAGGGTTGATCTTGGGAAAGTCTTCATTAGGGCTTGGTTCATTGTGGGGCTTCGTTTCCCGTGTTCGTTTTTGAATGATTCTTGTGATCTTTTGTCATTTTCTCAATATCCGTACCTAAAATACACAAGTAACAAACACAAGCATATATATGGGTATTTTGATGATATTTAATGCATTTTAAGCCCTATTTGGAAGATGAGACTATGTATAAAATCAGTCTCATCAATTAACTTCAAGCTTTTCTTCAACAACACGTATGCCATGTGATCGAGGCTCGGTTGTCTACACCTCAAGTTCATGATCCACTTGCCATGTATGCTTCTCAACAAAACATGGCTTATACTTATCAACAACCATCATACTTGCAGCAGCCACCACCACACACCTATCAGCAACCACAACAACCATCTTATCAACCACTGACGATGCCACATCAATCATTTCAACAAAGTGTTCATCAACAATCTTTTACACAGCAACCACCACATCAGACATCACCATCAAAAGCCAACACTTCTCCAATAGGCTATACTCCTCAGCAAGGATATTTTCCAATTGAAGCACAACCAGCACAAGCCTTCTACTCCAATGAACTTCCACCAATCCAAGCACCGGTCTTTACTCCAAATGATACGACAACTGATGTTCTAAACCATCTCACTGCCTACTTGTCAAAACTTGTTGTAACTAGAGGATTTCCACCAACAAACAATCAGCTCTGCGCCTCTTCAAATCCTCAACAACATGCCACTGTTCAAGATGGTCAAGTAACGGTGTAACTTATTCAGGAAAGGAAAACTTCATATGGACCTCCTACAAAGACTGTGAATGCTCAAGCTGTGAATTCTCAAGCTAATAGAAATGGAAGCCCTATTGGTCATCAAAAGGTTGTGACTTGCTACAATTGCCAAGGACAAGGTCATATGGCTAGGGAATGCACTCAGCCAAAAAGAAGAAGGGATGCAACATGGTTTCGTGAGAAGATGTATTTGGTTGATTCTCAGTCTAAGGGAAAGAACTTGGATTCAGATGAGTTAGCATTTCTTGCAGACCCAGGGGCAGCAGATAATGAAGGCATTGTAGTCGTTTCTACTTCTAATGCAGCATATCAAGCGGAAGATCTTGATGCATATGATTCGGATTGTGATGACATTCACTCAGCCTCAGCTGCTCTCGTTTCTAATATTTCTTACTACGGTTCTGATGTCGTTAGTGAGGTACCCACCACAACCACTCTTGGTAATGATGATAACCCACATCAAGTTGGGCATAAAAATGACAACCTCGAACAGCATTCGTGAACTAGTAACTCAAATGATGTGGTACCCAATCCTACACATTTGAGTGAACCTCAACCAAATGCTACGACGGGTATGGAATCTTATGCTCAACATGATTTGGTCATGGTGCCTAAACATATTATTGATCAAATGCATATGGCTCTCAGACAATCCGTAGATACGAATTCCACCCTAACAGCTGAGCTTGCATTGCATAAAGAAAAGGTCAAAACTTTTGAAATGGTCCCTCAAGCAGAGAAAATAACATGTTCTGAATTTGACCAATTTTGTTTTGAAAAGATTGAACACTTAAAAGAAATAGAATCATTAAAATCTAATCTTTCCAATGAATTAAAAGCAAAAGAACCAGTTTTCAACGATTTTCAGAAACTTAAAATGGATTTCGAAACTCTCGAGTCTAAAAAGTTTGAATCAGAAATTAATGCTACCAAACTTCTTAAATTCAAAGAACAACCGCTTTTAAAACAATACGCCTCCACAAAAAAGGTTCATTTTTTAACTAAATCGTTTAGAGAACTCGAACTTAAGCATCTTTAAGATTTACCACCTAATCTCGGTTATGCAAAACAAGCTCATGAATATATTCCTTGTCTTTATGATCTGACCCTAATTGGAAAATCAAAAGAAGCACCTTATGTTCGTAGTAGTGAGGAGACACGGTCACTTGCGGAAGAAACTCATTCTAAAATGCTTTCAAAATTCCATAAGCTTGATTATGATAAGTATAACAAAGATCAATTTTCTAAGAAGACACGTATTCGCTTACAAAAGGAATTAGCTGAATTGACAGTTCTTGTGCCCCAAAGTTTGTCAAATGAAAACCCTCCTAGTACGTCTCCTATACTTGTCAAAACGGATTTAACGAAGTTAATTCCACCGGTAATTAAGGCGTCCGTTAGCTTAAATGCGGTACACAAACACTTAGCCGATTTTGACAAGGTCATTTTGGAACGTACGACGGCCTCGGCCATAACGGAAGGTGAATGGAATTTTGAGCACACTAGAGCTGCGTTTCGCGACCAAATTGTTCCATTTGTAAACAATGTTAAAGCTTGTCTTAGTAATATTGATCAAGATTTGCTTTTGGAAATAGAAGAAGTTAGACGTGTTTTCAATGAAATGGATGATGCTTATGAAAATAGTTTACTTGAAATAGAACGTGTTTCACGCCAAAATGATCAGCTTCTGAAGCAAGTGATGTCTTATGATATTGTTTCCGTCTGTGTGAATAAAAGTGTTGATAATGATTCTATTGTGCATAATATTGATTCTGTGGATAATGTGGTAGATAGTACTTGTCACAAATCTGACGCTGAATTTTTAAAGCTTCAAGATTCTTATACTTTGCTTTCAAAAAGTTTTGATGAGATTCAAACACATTGTATTTCGCTGGAATGCAAGCAACAATTTATTCAAGAAATCTTTGAAACGTCATTTTAAGGTATTAATATCGATGATGCAAATTTTCAAAAGAATTTTCGATTGTATTTACAATCAAAATCGCGTCAGCCAAGTGACAAGGTTGCTAAATCTTTGCCGATAGACATAGAGAAATATAAGGAGATTAACTGTGTGAATGTACTTGAGGCCGCTGAGAATTTTAAACTTGATCTAGATAATCGAGTTTCCAAGATTTTGTCTAAAGTTGATAACTTAAAACAGAAAGATACACGACTCTTCGATTCAGTACAGCCCGCATGTGCTCATACCACTGCACAGAATCAATCATTGATTGAAAGTTGAATCGAAAGTCGGTGGAAATATCTGATTTGAGGGAACAAATTTGTGATAAAAATCTGGCCTTGGCTGAGTTAAAGGAAACACTTCGTACTCTAAAAGGTAAGAATGTTGTGGATAACGCAGCCACTGTCTCAGCATCATCCTCTAGTGTAATCAAAATGAACCTTATAGCCGTCACACCATTTAATAAGGGCCCTAGGACTAAACCATCTCAAACATTGGTTACTAAAGATAAGGCAAAATCAAAACCAACTTCTAATATTCCCGTGTTGCCTTCTACAGGAGTAATCACCACAACTAAGGCTCAAAGATTTAAGCATAAAAGAAACAACAAGAATGATAGGATCTTACCCCCATCTAGTAGTCAAGAGAAGAAGACAGTGGAAGCCCACCCTAGGAATGTTATTTCTATTTTGAATAAAAAGAATTATGTAGCTAAACCTAAAGGCTCTGCGGTTGTGCAGCGTTCTAAGCCTATTGTGAATTCTAATTTAAAATGTTGGAATTGCAATGAATGTATGTTTTCTAGTCGTCATGATTCTTGCCTTATTGACCATGTGAATGAGATGAATGCCCGAAAAAATGGGTTAGAATGGAAACCGACTGGGAAAGTGTTAACCCAAGTTGGTTGGATGTGGCGCCCCACTAGTAGAACTTTCACTATAGTAGGAAATGTGTGCCCTTTGACTAGGATCACTCCCACTACAGCCAAGGAAGCGTGCCCTTTAACTAGGAGTACCAACGCTACCAAAACACAAGTGTGTCCTTTAACTAGGAACACCAACACTACCGTAGGAACCAAGTGCCCTTTAAATAGGTCTACTCTCGCTGTAGTGTCCGCTAATACTCCAAAACCTAAGAAAGTTGGAACAGTAAAACCTGTTAGTGCTAAAACTCACATTAGAAAACGTAGGAAGTCTAAGGGTCACACAAATGTTAGCAATTCTGATAATATTTTATATGTATCTGCTAACACTCCGGAACCAATAGTTTTCAATGCATTTTCTACTGTTGTTACTGAAAACAGGTGGTCCAAATTGTTCTCTGGTATTTGGACTCTGGTTGCTCCAAGCATATGACCGGAGATCGCTCTCAGATCAGAAATTTCTTCAGCAAGTTTCTTGGTACGGTTCGATTTGGAAATGATCATATTGCAAAGATAATGGGTTACGGTGAATATCATATTGGGAATGTTATAATTTCAAGAGTGTATTATGTGGAAGGTCTCGGTCACAACTTATTTTATGTGGGACAATTTTGTGATGCAAACCTAGAAGTTGCTTTCCGAGAGAATACCTGCTTCATTCGTAATTTGGAAGGGGTTGATTTATTGAAAGGTACTCGAGGGAATAATTTGTATACTTTGTCTCTACAAGACATGATGGCCGCTTCTCCCGTATGTCATCTCTCCAAAGCATCAAAGACTAAGCCATGGTTATGGCATCGACGGTTATCTCATCTTAACTTTGACGTTATTAATCATTTGGCAAAAACGAACTTGTTCATGGTCTTCCTAAACTTTCATTTCAAAAGGATCATTTGTGTTCTGCGTGTACAATGGGGAAAAGCACTAAGAAATCATACAAACCCAAGACTGAAGACACCAACCAAGAGAAACTTTATTTATTGCATATGGATCTTTGTGGGCCAATGCGCGTTGAATGTCTTAGTGGTAAAAGGTACATCCTCGTCATTTTCGATGATTACTCTCGGTTTACATGGGTGAAATTTCTTACAACAAATAATGAGGCACCTAAATTCATCATCGGATTTCTCAAGCTGATTCAAGTGCGTCTCAACACTACTATCTGACGCATTCGTACAGTTAATGGAACCGAATTTGTGAATCAAATTTTGCGTGATTATTATGAAGAAGTTGGCATATCTCATGAAACATCCGTTGCTCGCACTCCACAACAAAACGGTGTCGTTGAAAGGCGAAATCGCACACTTATGGAAGCTGCTCGAACGATGTTAATTTACGCAAAGGCTCCATTGTTTTTATGGGCAGAAGCAGTATCTACAGCAGTGTACACCCAAAACCGGTCACTAATTCGTAAACGCCATGGTAAAACACCTTATGAGCTTCTCCATGGAAAAGTACCAGATTTATCATATCTTCATGTATTTGGCTCTCTTTGCTATCCAAATAATGATGGTGACAATTTGGGAAAACTTCAACCAAAAGCTGATATTGGTATTTTCATTGGTTACGCACCCGCAAAGAAGGCATACCGAATCTACAACCGTAACTCTCGCAAGATCCTCGAAACTATGAATGTTGATTTTGATGAGCTGACAGCAATGGCTTCTGAACAAAGCAGCTCTGAACCCGCACTTTATGAAATGGGACCCAGTAACATTAGTTCCGGGTCTTGTCCCAAACAATCCTACTTCATCATCATTTACACCACCTTCTAGGAATGAATGGGATACGTTGTTTCAACCGTTCTTTGATGAATTCTTTACCCTCCAAGTATTGTTGCTCCAGAACCTGAGGTAATAGCTCCGGTAACCGAAGTTGTCGCTCCTGCAACCGAAGCACAATCAGACACATCTGCACCTACAATTGGTCAAGATATACCTTCCACGAGTAACTCTCAACCAACACATGTTTCAGCTACTCAAATCATGCCTATTGATGATGAAGAGGATGATGATGATCACGATTTGGAATTCGCTCAAATGCGTGAACTTCCATTCTTTGGTGTACCAATTTCGGACTCTAATCAAGCTGGGTCGTCCACCTCAAAGGAAACTCCTACTACGGTTTAATCCAATCCACGGATTCGTGAACATGGCAGCAAGTGGACAAAGGATCATCCTATAGATTCTATTATTGGTGACCCTAATCGTCCGGTATCCACACGAAGTCAGTTACAAGAAAATGCAATGTTTTGTCATTTTCATGCTTTTCTAACTGAAGTTGAACCTAAGATATGGCAAGAAGCTTTTACTCAATCATGTTGGATAGAATCTATGCAAGAAGAACTTAATGAATTTATACGTCTTGAAGTATGGGAACTTGTCCCATGCCCGGATCAAGTGCAGTTACTCACTTTGAAATGGGTTTACAAGGTAAAACTCGACGAGTTAGGCGGAATATTGAAGAACAAAGCTAGACTAGTAGCTCATGGATACAAGCAATTATTGGGCATCAACTTTATGGAATCCTTCGCACCTGTTGCCCGTTTGGAAGATATTAGACTATTCTTCGCTTATGCAGCCCACATGAATATGAACGTCATTAGATGGATGTGAAGACGGCATTTCTGAATGGTGAAATCAAGGAAGAGGTCTATGTTCAACAGCCGGATGGTTTTGTGAATCCTAAATATCCTAATCATGTGTATAAGCTTAAGAAGGATCTCTATGGGTTGAAAAAGCTCCTCCCTCATGGTATGATCTATTGTCACAATTCCTCATCACACAAGGCTTCGCTAAAGGCAAGGTGGATCCCACGCTGTTTATTCAGAAACGAGGTAAACATATGATTATGGTACAAATATATGTTGATGATATTATATTTGCTGCCTCGACCCAAACCTTATCCGATGAATTTGGGACACTCATGTCTTCCAAGTTTAAGATGTCAATGATGGGCAAGGTATCATTCTTCTTAGGTCTTCAGATATCTAAGAGTCCTAGAGGCATCTTTATCAATCAATCCAAGTATGCCCTTGAATTGCTTAAGAAATATAAGATGGAATCTTGCGACCCCGTGGATACTCCAATGGTGGGACGAACTAAGCTTGATGCAGATCCACATGGAGTTGCCGTTGATCCGACACTTTATCGTGGAATGATCGCTACCCTTCTGTATATTACAACTAGTCGACTCGATCTTCAGTTTGCTATCTGTATGTGTGCTCGGTTCCAAACTAGGCCTACTGAGTTACAAATATCTACTGTTAAGTGGATCTTTCGGTATCTTAAAGGAACCATTAATCGGGGACTTTGGTATTCGAAGGACTCTTCGATTGCACTTATGGCATATGCAGATGCGGATCACGCGGGTTGTCAAGATACAAGGCGTAGCACTAGTGTAACTTTGAAACTACTAGGAGATCGACTAATCAGTTGGGCATAAAAAGGCAGAAAAGCGCTGCAATTTCAAGTACGGAAGTAGAATACATAGCTATGTCCGGTTTTTGTGCTCAAATTCTTTGGATGAGATCGCAATTAACCGATTATGGTCTAGGTTTTAACAAAATTCCGATGTACTGCGACAACAAAAGTGCAATTGCCTTATGCTGCAACAATGTTCAATTCTCCCGGTCGAAGCATACTGACATTCGCTACCACTTTATCAAGGAGCAAGTGGAAAATGGAGTGATAGAGCTTTACTTTGTCCGATCTGAGTATCAATTGGCAGATATTTTCACGAAGGCTTTAGATCGTGCTCGAATGGAATTTTTGGCCGACAAGCTAGGATTAAGAATATTCTCGCCTGAGACTCTAAAGGAACTGGTTATTAAGCGAAAGAATAGTGGTGGTAAACTATTCTCCATATCCTTGGTGATCATTCGTATATATTGTTTATATTTTTATCCACAAAAGCAAAATACAAAAATATAAAACCATATAAAAACCATAAAAAATTGAAAATTTTAGAAAAATCCAAAAATATTCTTACTTTATTTTTCAAAGGCATGTCTTTTGGTACGATAATATTTACGGCCTTAGAAATGTTGATTAATATCGAAACGGCGCCATAAATAGAGTTCGTACAAAAGTGGTAAATATTTCATAAAAACATGCCTAAATGGCTTGTAGTTATTTCAGACTGCAACCCAGTTTTCATATTAAAGTCAAGTATTTCTTATGAAAGCTTTGGCTTTCAACGAGAATTAATTTTCTCGGGCAAGGTTTACTTTAAAACCTTGTAAGAGATCAAGTTTACTTTATAACTTGGTCTAACACAAATCTATGTACGCCTCAGTACATTTATTTGTTAAAACAAGAGAAGTCTTGTTTTTATGAAGTTATCATCTCTAAAACCATAGCTATCTACCTTTGGTATCTACATACTCGACGATGTGACTACTCAACCGACGACTACAGCTCTTTCGATAGAATACGGGTCAACAATTGAGGGGAGCAATTGTCAAGCATTCAGAATCTTCGATGCCGAACGTGCCAAGTTCACAAATTAGTGTCAAGACAACAATACCAATCGTACGTGTGGTGTCAAGAGATGACTTCAGACGTGACAAGGCGACCAACATTTGCTGCCAAGAACCATTTGATCTTATCATATGTTGTTCTCATCCATCAGGTCCAACCTTGTCAATTCTTTTTAATATGGTAAATATGTTATTGTTTTACTAATCGGTATCATATCTCATACATTTGGTATCATGAAGATAAATAGACTTGCATTTTTCTTCCCAAAACCTTTGTTAAAACTTCATTAAATCAATTGATATTAAAAACATTGATTGGGTTAATATTTTTAATATAGGGGAGACAATGTGATTTAATACGGGAAATTATCAAAAATGGTTTGACTTAACGTGATGGCTCATCCTGACATGTGTAGAATGTTTTCGAATATCGTGGCATATGTTAAGGTGGAGCAAAACGGATTTGCACATCAAAAATGGATTTCATGGTGATTTATACTTACCCACAACCCATTTATTTCACGACGATGAAGATTGTGATGACATAAGGATGGTAGGATAGGTTAAGTCCAATGATTCTTCTTAAACCGGAGGAATCTTCCCAAGGACATTCCATAGCTAGAAATAGCATTCCTTAGGAAAGATGGAGAAAGATTGTGAACGTAGCTGAATACCGACCAAGTACATAAGTTAGCAATGGAAAATCACAACAAGGTGCTAGTTATGACGTATTGGTAAGCATTGAAGGGGTTGAAGAATGAAAAAGAATTGTAAAGATAAAGGGTGTAAAGAAAGAAGCCCTCCATACAACCTTAGGCAGAAATCAGGTCAACACATATGCTATTGAGATCATTTTAATGATGCTCGATATTGAAGATAGACATCATGGACCCAGTGATGCAATGCACAACCCATCCCAGCTAACTCAGATATCTCTCAAAAGTTATTTGTTTTAATTACACGGAGACAACGCATTAT
The DNA here is from genome assembly GCA_025667525.1 of Glebionis coronaria. NCBI lineage: Eukaryota > Viridiplantae > Streptophyta > Magnoliopsida > Asterales > Asteraceae > Glebionis > Glebionis coronaria. Next base: position 397,085,373 of record CM046881.1, read on the forward strand.
CTATTGATTTATTCACTCCGAGTAAATTGGTATTGAAATGGTGGCACTCATCTCTAGCCTCCGATCACTAAAATCCAAAATGCACGATCGAGTCTAGATCCATTTGAGATCATCAAATATCTCATTAGGACACACTTCCATATTTCCTTTCTTCTTCACACACTGTGAAAAGTAAGAAAGAACTTAAGAGTCCTACGCAAAATCTTCATGATCTTGCCTGAACATCCGAGTAATACAAAAGTATTTACAATGAAGATGGAAATCCTTCTTGAGCGAACATTCGAAAGCTTATGGTAGGTGACTTGTGCGATTCTTTAAGAATCAAGCTTGTGATAACTGGAAAGCAACAGTGGTTTAACTCTTAACGAAATTTAAACACGTTCCAGGCCTCTACGCAATATCTTAGTGATCTTGCTAGAACACTCAGAGTGATACCTTATTGTTCACAGTGATAAGTGGAAATCCTTCTAGTGTTAACCTTAAACAGCACTTGGTAGGTAACTTGCAAGATTCAATATGAATCAAGCTCGTGACAACTGGAAAGCAATAATGGTGCGATTCTTTAATGAATCAAACTTGTTCCAGGAATCAGAATTGACGGCTTAAATCATACGGATAATTTTATCCAAATGATTCACTCTTTACGTTCGCAGTCAGCTTTGGACAGTCGAGTAAAGAGAACGGGTTTACCCGCAAAATCTTGTCAAGGAGATTTTTAATTAAATCTACCTGCCACAAGTACGATATTTTATATCGTCCAACGGTCTTCACCGACCGGAGGTAAAATGCTACCGAATTAGAATGAAATTTTCAAAGCCATTTCGTTCGTGTCTACTTATGTTGCGGTATTTGAAGACGGTGGCATTGCGGAATCCAAGAAGAAGTCGTCCCCGCATGCTTATACTTTATGCACTTAATACCTCATCTAATTCAAGAAAGCCTAAAATTTAAGTCTTTCGCTGTATCGAACTCTGAAGCTTTCAAGAATTACGAAGGTATAAGTATGTGGGACATGGTGTCACGAAGAGGCGAAGATCACAAGTGAAGGATGCACAAGATCAAGGCAAGAGATTAATGCTCAAGACTGATATCAAAGATCACATCAGCATGTTCACCAGAAAAGAAAATGAAAAGAAAGACGAAGACTACGAGCTCAAGACAAGCATAGTATGCTAGGTTTATTTTATTATTGTAACTTGGGTAACGCCCTTGTTTGGAGTGACCTCCCTTAGGGGAGATTGTTGGAAATACGTTTTTACGTATTTAGGAAGATTCGGTTACTCCGACAATATATTAAGTAGTAGCTCGTAGTCTAGATATCTTTTAATATATCAAACAAGGAAAAGCCCGGTCCATGCTTGTATGGCTGGCCCAATTGTAAGGGCAAGCCCATCTTATGGGCTTGGTATATAAACCCTCTCCTTAGATGGAAAGGGTGTGGTTTCATTTCATTTTTACACATAGTTAATCACTTTCTCTCTCTAAAGTGTGTGTGAAATCATCTATCTTTCTATCTCTTTCTCTCTCTAAACATAAGCAAGATTTACAATATCTTACAGTGAGCGAACACTTGAAGGTCCATAGATGATAGAAATGACCAACGAGAGAGTCGATGTAGCTGAGGCGAAATTGCAAGAAGCTGGTGCACGTCAAAAGAGTTATGCCGATTAGCATCGTAGGGATTTGCATTTCAACGTGGAAAATCATGTTTTTCTCAAGGTATCACCGGTGCGCGGAGTTAGATGTTTTGGAATCAAGGGAAAACTCAGTCCTCGATTCATCAGACCGTTTGATATCATCGAGAGAGTCGGTGAAGTATCTATCGATTAGCGTTACCTCCGCAGATTTCTCATGTTCATAACGTCTTTCATGTGTCCTTACTCAGAGGTTACAATTATCATCCCCTTCACATGGTTCAGTATCCATTCGAACATATTCGTGAAGATCTTACTTTCATTAAGGAGCCCGAACGAGTTCTGGATCGTCAAGAGCGAGTCATGAGGAAGAAGACGATTCCATTCGTCAAAATCCTTTGGAAGGACCATTCCGAGCGGGAAGCCACTTGGGAGACGGAGGAGTCTATCCGGACTTCTTACCCTCATTTCCAGTTTTAATTCGGGTATGTTTCTCTTTCAGCTTACCTTATCTATAATTTGGGGACGAATTATTCTTTTTAGGGGGGAAGAGTTGTAAAACCCGCATATAAATACCATGAATAGTACACTACGTAAAACTACGAACCAATTAAAACTTTCCATTTATGTCATGTACACGTGTCACGAACATTAAATTCAGAAACTACGTACGTATTAATACACGATAATTATTAAGTGCGTGATAATACATGATAACTATTAAGTATAATAATTATAATCACGAACATATGATAACGAACAATTATAAACACGATAATTATTACGTATAATAATTATAACACGGCTATTAGAACACGGCATACACGGAGTATAATTAACATGAGTATTAAGACACGAACTAGAACGAGTAATTAAAATGAACGTACACGAGTAATAGCTTAAACATAAAAAGGCACGGGCTTGGCCTTGTAGGCCTTGGTGTCCGCGGCAATCAAAGAAAGGAGGGGGCTCAAGCCTATTTTTGTACTTAAATGGTAAAAGTAAAAACACAGGAAACCATTTACATAGTTTTTACAGAAGAAAATAAAACCCTAGCCCCTTTGGTCCCCATAGCCGCGGCACACAACAAAGAAACAAGGGAGATTCGTTGTTGATTTTCGATATTTGATATATTGGTGATTGTGTGTTCGTGTTCTTTTCAATCACGTATTGAGGTAAAAACATCAAACCTTTATCTTTTTAAATCCTTTTTAATTTATATACGAACACATGATTAGATCATTAAAAACAAGTGATTAAACATGTTATTGATTTAATAAAACATGAAAAAGGGTTCGTTTAGTTTTGTTGTTTGTTCGGCAGCCCCCCAACCGAGAGTCATACGACTCTCGGCGCACCCACTGTCCATAGCCGATGTAAAACCCGCATACTTTTACCATGAACAGTACATCTATAATCATACGTACATGATTATAACTTTCCTTTTATAGCATGTTTACGTTTCACGAATACTAGTTATAAGTATTACGTACGTGGTATTACACGATAATTATTAATTATAATAATTATAATCACAAGCATAAAATCACGAACATGCGATCATGAAATCATGAACGTAAATTAATCACGAGCTAATATTAATTCCGTACATATATTTATTACGAACACGAATAGATATATTAGGTCACGACCGACAACTAATTAAATCACGTAAACTACGTAACACGTAATTACGAACATTTAAACGATTATTATTATTACATATATTTAAAATTAACACGACAAGTATTACGTAAATTAATAGTACGTCTATCATGTGAAATTATTACAAAATAATTCACGACATAAAATATATGAAACCGATTACGTATTTAATTAAGCGCGTACGTTTTATTAAACGAATAATACAAACATATAAGAATAAAGTTTTGGGCTGTTTTAGACAAGAATAAAAGAAGAAGGACTTGGGCTCAAAGCCCAAGTGTGTGTTGATGCGTGTATAACCAAACAGACAGGGGGGGACTTTTATTTTGGACAACACTAAAATTCCTGAAAACCCTAAAAACTAGAAACAGCCGCCACTAATTCTCCCTTCTCCTTCTCTGCCGCGACCAACACCAAAGAAACAAGGGCATTCGGGGGTTCTCGGATTCAAGGATCAAGATGACTTATGTTTTGTTTTCCCTAAACCCTAAGTAAGTGTAAGTAACCCTAATCTCTTTCTATTTTATTTTTATGGATCACGAATCAAAAATCATGATCTAAAGACATGAAATTATACGTTATATGAAGGGGGTGTTGTTTGTTGATGTTGTGTGCTCGTATTGGCCACAAACCGAGACCTTATATGGTCTCGGTGATGATTTACACCACCAGCCGCAACCCTAAAAAGGGTGCTGGTTTGGTTTTGGTCTGGCGGTGGGAACGTCAGCCAAACAGGGGGAACCACTGGCTGCGGCCAGTAGTCTGTTTGTGAAAGCAGTGGGAACCGAGAGCTTATGCTCTTGGTGGGAACTTATAACAAGCAGGGGGAAACCAGGGACAGGGGGTGTTTGGCTACGGGTTTAGTAGGGTGTTTGGCAAACAGTTCTAGAAAAATTAAGGGGCTGTTTGGTTCGGCCCATTTTTAAACATATAACGAGTTTCACGGGATTCCACGGGAACGGTTTTCGACACGTTTTAATAAACTAATACATGGGTACGGGTTATTATTTTACGCGTTTAATTAGCTTAACATGTATATTAATTACAAGACAATTAAACTAATAAATCATGACTTATTATTGTAAGATTAATTAAATTAATTTAACCTGCTATATATAATTAATTTAATTAAACCATGGACTTAGGTTGTTATTAATAATTAATAATACATGATTTAACCTAAGTAGTTTATTATTTAATTTAGACTATAGTAATTAATTAATTATTAAACATGACTTATAAGTAATTAATTATTAAACATGACTTATAAGTAATTAATTATAATGACTTAGGTTATATTAATATTAATATTAATACATGTTTTAACCTAAGTATTTATACCTTTATTTAATTAAAATCATGTTATATTTAATTAAATACTATAACATATAGTTTTCTTAATTCACATGAAATAATTAATAAACTATACTTTATAATCTCATGACTTAGAATAATAACCAGGAAACACTTAAGCTTATATAATAAGCTTATTTAACCAGCTCATATCTAATTATGGAAACTTTCTATTTTAGAAACTTATTTAATTAAGGCAGTAATTCTATTTTTGGAAACTTTCTATTTTTGGTAACTTTCTATTTTTGGAAACCTGCGATTTTTAGAAAGTTACTTATTATTACACAACAAGCATAATAATACCAGAAATACAAGTAATACTTAATCAGAATATACATAATACACGATAAACACAGTATAACGTTAAAATCAGTAAAACATGATATGAACATATAAAACAAGTTAAGACATGATATAAAATCAGTTACGTGTTTAGTAATCAGATACTTATACACGTATGTATTTATGTAGCATTAGTGATACCGAAGTAAGACTCTCTTCCGTTCGTCTTCTTCGTTCACTGGACATAAGGTACGGATTCCCGTCCTTTTAGTATGGACATTTTTTCCTTATTAGGATTCCCCGTATGCAGCCAACTGTTTTCCCGTAGTATCAGTTTATATGTTTGATTTGCTTATGTTTAATTTAGAATACCTATAGACATATGCATGCATGACCAGTTTCACCTAGTTATGGAGGTACCATAACCATAACACTAGAGGCACTGGTGTTATGACTTCACCACGGCGGAGTGATTGCTCGTGGTGTCCCTTCAGCTTTTTGTCATATTATTATATTTATCATGTGGGGCGTATGGATGCATCCTAGTTACATTTTTTTAGCAGATTAATCAGTGTGAATGTGGTGTGTGCCTTGCATCCTTCACAAGGAGCTGATCCCTCCTACCCAGAACCAGTATATTAAATTAGAGGCAGCCCCTCTAATTTGCATGATGAGGTCACCCCTCCAAGTATTCATGCACGGTGGATTTTCATGACCTATATTAGCTAATGGTAAAATATGTTAAACAGTTTTCATAAGATAAATATAAGGCTTTTCAAACTATAAAACCAGTTTTATGAACATGTTCCAGGTTTTCCAGGACATATACATTTCCGCTGTTACTAAGTCTTTATGATGTTTTAGTCATTCATACTATGTCTATATCCGTGCACTGAGCGTTTTGCTCAGCCGTTACTTTCCTTTCCATGTTCCAAAATGGCAGGTACCCTAGGAAAGACTCGAGCATTTGGAGGTCGTGCATAGGATGGAAGCTGCTAGAGACTTCTTTTCCTTTTTGCCTTCATATACTTATGCTTGTTTAGTCTTTCATTCATTTATTTTGATTTATTATGTTTTGGGCTTATGTTTTGGAACCGATGTTTGATTCCCGTTATCCTTATGGTCATGTAATGTTTTAGACATTTATCCTTGTATGCTTTGATGACACGCCATAATTACGTGTGACATTCCATTATCAAAATGGGGTGTTACAATTATGGTATCAGAGACAAGGCTTCGACCTGTAGGCTCTAAAACTCGACCTGTGACTAGTGGGTAGTCACCAGAAGCTTCCTAAGCCAACGTTTGTTATTCCACGTATTGATGTTTTCAGCCCATTGTTGTTTTAACCATGATGTTTTCAGCACCTTGAGAACCATGATGTTTTCAGCACCTTGAGGTTTTAACCTTGATGTTTTCATCGATATTGTTTTACTAATATGGATGGACAACCGTCATTCATATTGAGTTATGTGTCATTGTTTCACGCATAATGTTCCTCGTGAACTGTGGCTATGTGGACTGAACCCCAGTAGTTCATAATTAGTCACATAAAATTTTTTCTGATAAGTTTTGACAGATGAGTTTCATTTATTTATGTTTCATGTATAATTGTTGTAGGAGTTATGACTAAGTAATGGTTGGTACTGGACTGTCCCTATTTAGTCGCATGTGCTTTTATCGAAACTTTTAACTTTGGGACCGACCCATAGGCGTCCCCTCACCATGTCTTTTGTTTTGGGACCGACCCATAGGCGCCCCCTCGCACATATAAAGGTTTTTATAAACTACATTACGCATTCATGCACTGTTTTTCATGCATAAAATTTTTCTCATGATTTACTGGCATAATTTTTTTTCATGTCCCCTTATAAGTTAATATGTTTTTATGTCAAGTATGTTTTCATACTGTCATGGTTAACTCCAGTTTCGTGTTGATTATGTTATACACTCCTTCATGATAGATGGTTTTCATCATGTTCATCATGATAATTCCGTCTTCATGTTTATTACGTCGTACGCCTCTTTTGTTATTTATGCTTTCATGCAAGGCATTGTTGGATTTCATTGAATCCTGCTTTCATGATAGTCATGGTTGGTTGTCACTGATCATACTGTCAGGCAAATCATCATTGAATTTTGTGCAACCACACTTTAACGTTTTTCGATACAACCAGAATGATGTCTATGCTAATACTGTCAGGTTATCATGATGGTTTTCCTAACCGTTTAACCGATATAATTTCCTTAAATCATGACAAATGATCGACCCCATGCCGATCATTTCATGTACATTCCATGTGTACTCCATGTACCTTATCCCATGTGCGTACTTCCACTTGCTGATACTCTACAAATTGTTGATGCGCTCATAGCTTGGAGATGTTACTAAAGATTGATGCTGCTGACGTTCGGAGACGCTACGAGATGCGGATGTTGTTCACAATCTAGAGATCCTACAAGACTAAGAAACAAGCGTCAGAGCAAAGCAATTGGACGAGAAGATGCTTCACCATCAGACGATTTTCATCAATCATGGTCCCTAATTCTTAGTTACATGTCACACATCATTCAGTTGTCATTTTAGCTATATGAGTGCAAACCGGGTACCAGCCGGCCACTCAGCTGAATAGTTACATGAATCACGGTCATGAGAATGACCGTCATGGAACTGACAGACAGGACGATTAGTAACCACTACTATGAAAGAAACTATCCTAGAAATCGCAACCGAGGCTCCGGCCGCGGACGTGATCAGACATACAAAGGATCAGTAGTCCAACCGATCCGCCAATTCTGGCATAATAACCTAATATTGTAGTTCTATTGTTTTACGTCTCGAGACACATGTCAAGACATCAGTCAAGACACACGTCTCATGTATACTTTCTGAAGACACATGTCAAGACATCAGTCAAGACACACGTCTCACGTATACTTTCTGAAGACACATGTCAAGACACCAGTCAAGACATATGTCACGCTTACATTTCTCAAGACACGAGTCAAGACACATGACTCACGTCCAACTATGGAACATTTTTTAAGAATTTAGGGTACCCTCCAAGGGTATATCCATTTTGTTGTGCCATGTATTAATCAGGCCACAAGAATTTCAATACCATTATCGGCACATCAGTGAGAACTGTCACGTTGCCGATGTCACTTTCATTTCTTTCACCATATTTCATATATTCATGACCATGAAGGACGCCTTTCGTATTCCCACGTACACGAAGGTTTTCCTTCAGCTTAATGATGAGATCCAAGTTGCTAACGCATTTCCTCGGACAGACACAAGATGAAATTTATCCTATATATGGACTATGAACAGCGCACCATGCTACGATTCATAATTATGTACATTAATGTTTAGGCTCCTGAATACATTCAGCTTGATTTTCCATCAGGAAAATCTGTACAAATTATCTATGCTTTCCAAGCACGTGCTTTGTTATCCATGATTGCTAAAATTTTCTAGCTGTCAGTAAGACACGACTACTGAAGTCCTTTTACGCATAACCAACGGATTATTCCAAAATTGTCCCTTACACTCCAGAAGAACCTTTAAGGAGAAGGACGGTAACATAAGATTATGTGTCGACTATCGTCGATTTTAAACAAATCACCATTTACAACCGTTACTCTCCTCCACGTATTGACAAGATCGGATTCATGATCATGCTGCCAATAGTGACGGGTGGAAGAGCAGGACATGTCCATGACTGCTATTCGTGCACGACTCGGTCATGCTAGATTTACGATTTTGGATTTGTCTCATCAATGCTCCAACAGCATTATGGACTTAATAAATTGGGTTTCCATGAACTCATAAGCAAAGTCATTAGCGTTTTTATTGAGGATAACCTGAATTTCTCTAAGTCTAGAGAAGAACAGGAGACCATATCTGCTCTATGTTGCAAATTCTATGACAAAAGAAATTTTACATGAATTTTTTTTTTCAAGATCAATTTTGGTTGATTACAGTGACAAGCTGAATCACATTGGTTTCTACGGTTAATCTTACCATGACTCTGCTTAGGCGTAGAGGAGAGAACCCTACACTACATTAGGTGTTCTAGAAAATCCTACGCTAGGAGAAGTCTAGATTCAGAGACTCAGAATTTCGCAACCTTCTATGTATCAAGTTTCTAGGATACAGCTACGTCCATATCTATGTACATGACATACCAACAGGCTAAGATAGGACACCAACAGACTGGGATGTTTTCGTCATTTGAAATTGTGAATTGAAAGTTGGACAAGATCTCCATGGATTTTGGTTACCAGATTAACGCAAACTCAGAAGAAACATGATGCTATCTGGGTTATTGCAAACAGTTTGATCAAGTCTGCAAAATCCTTACATCCGCAAGGATTTCAGAACCAACAGATTGATCAGACATGTTCCAACCAAGGCTCATCCGATCACTTGGTAATCCGTCAGTTATCGGGTCAGACAAAGATTCGCAATTGTGCTCCTTATTTACTTCACTTCTTCATTCTAATTCCACGACTTGCTTTCACGCTCGCGTTCATGACACTATGGTATCTCGGCTTACGATTTTATGTTCATTTTCCTCAGTCTAGGAAGTTTTGCAAGAAATTGAGAGACCAGACCCAAGTTTAGTATAACTCGCTATCCTCAGATAGACGTTTCTCGTCATATTCTATGTCTCACCCTGTAGCGTTTGGTGTTACCGCCATTATATTCTATGTTCACGATATGTTTCACATGTCATGTTCATTCCACGTTCCTCATATCATGATCAAGATATGTTACACGTATCATGGATCACGATATGTTTACTCATACTACACTCGCCATATCTCCACGTAGCACGTTCAAAAATTTCACGTATCACGTTCAAAAATTTTCACGTACTACATTTCTTTATGTCTCGCGCATCATTTCTAATTACCAGTTAAGTCAGATTGTCTTGCATCATAACGTTTTAGTTGCCCTTACACGTTAATTCTTATTCCCTCGATCAAATTAGGGGATCTACCTTAAGTTGATAACCAAGAATTTCTTCGTATTCCAAGTCAAGGTCAGGACGACCAAGATTTATCATTGGTGTCAAGATCTTGTGAAGGAACCGTTCCAAGAGGGAAGCCACTTGGAAACGGACAAGTTCATTCGGACTTCTTATCCGTTTGTCTCTTATCAATTGCATATGTCCTTTCAGTCACGTCACGTTCCATGTCCTTTCAAGACATGTCACGTTCCGCGTTCCTTCTGCCAGGTCTCCTGGACGTTCATTTATCTTACATACCCTCTCGGTTTGATTCGGGTATCTTTCTCTTTCAGTTACGTTACCTATAATTCGGGGACGAATTATTCTTTTAGGGGGGAAGAGTTGTAAAACCCGCATACTTTTACCATGAACAGTACATCTATAATCGTACGTACATGATTATAACTTTCCTTTTATAGCATGTTTACGTTTCACGAATACTAGTTATAAGTATTACGTACGTGGTATTACACGATAATTATTAATTATAATAATTATAATCACAAGCATAAAATCATGAACATGCGATCGAGAAATCATGAACGTAAATTAATCACGAGCTAATATTAATTACGTACATATATTTATTACGGACACGAATAAATATATTAGGTCACGACCGACAACTAATTAAATCACGTAAACTACGTAACACGTAATCACGAACATTTAAGCGATTATTATTATTACATATATTTAAAATTAACACGACAAGTATTACGTAAATTAATAGTACGTCTATCATGTGAAATTATTACAAAATAATTCACGACATAAAATATACGAAACCGATTACGTATTTAATTAAACGCGTACGTTTTATTAAACGAATAATACAAACATATAAGAATAAAGTGTAGGGCTGTTTTAGACAAGAATAAAAGAAGAAGGACTTGGGCTCAAAGCCCAAGTGTGTGTTGATGCGTGTATAACCAAACAGACGGGGGGGGGGGGGGGGGGGGACTTTTATTTTGGACAACACTAAAATTCCTGAAAACCTTAAAAACTAGAAACAGTCGCCACTTGTTCTCCCTTCTCCTTCTCTGCCGCGACCAACACCAAAGAAACAAGGGCATTCGGGGGTTCTCGGATTCAATGATCAAGATGACTTGTGTTTTGTTTTCCCTAAACCCTAAATAATTGTAAGTAACCCTAATCTCTTTCTATTTTATTTTTATGGATCACGAATCAAAAATCATGATCTAAAGACATGAAATTATACGTTATACCAAGGGGGTGTTGTTTGTTGATGTTGTGTGCTCGTATTGGCCACAAACCGAGACCTTCTATGGTCTCGGTGATGATTTACACCACCAGCCGCAACCCTAAAAAGGGTGCTGGTTTGGTTTTGGTCTAGCGGTGGGAACATCAGCCAAACAGGGGGAACCACTGGCTGCGGCTAGTGGTTTGTTTGTGAAAGCAGTGGGAACCGAGAGCTTATGCTCTTGGTGGGAACTTATAACAAGCAGGGGGAAACCAGGGACAGGGGGTGTTTGGCTACGTGTTTAGTAGGGTGTTTGGCAAACAGTTTTAGAAAAATTAAAGGGCTGTTTGGTTCGGCCTATTTTTAAACATATAACGAGTTTCACGGGATTCCACGGGAACGGTTTTCGACACGTTTTAATAAACTAATACATGGGTACGGGTTATTATTTACGCGTTTAATTAGCTTAACATGTATATTAATTACAAGACAATTAAACTAATAAATCATGACTTATTATTGTAAGATTAACTAAATTAATTTAACCTGCTATATATAATTAATTTAATTAAACCATGGACTTAGGTTGTTATTAATAATTAATAATACATGATTTAACCTAAGTATTTTATTATTTAATTTAGACTATAGTAATTAATTAATTATTAAACATGACTTATAAGTAATTAATTATCATAGCTTAGGTTATATTAATATTAATATTAATACATGTTTTAACCTAAGTATTTATACCTTTATTTAGTTAAAATCATGTTATATTTAATTAAATACTTTAACATATAGTTTATTTAATTCACATGAAATAATTAATAAACTATACTTTATAATCTCATGACTTAGAATAATAACCAGGAAACACTTAAGCTTATATAATTAGATTATTTAACAAGCTCATATCTAATTATGGAAACTTTCTATTTATAGAAACTTATTTAATTAACGCAGTAATTCTATTTTTGGAAACTTTCTATTTTTGGTAACTTTCTATTTTTGGAAACCTGCTATTTTAGAAAGTTACTTATTATTACACAACAAGCATAATAATACCAGAAATACAAGTAGTACTTAATCAGAATATACATAATACACGATAAACACAGTATAACGTTAAAATCAGTAAGACATGATATGAACATATAAAACAAGTTAAGACATGATATAAATCAGTTACGTGTTTAGTAATCAGATACTTATACACGTATGTATTTATGTAGCATTAGTGATACCGAAGTAAGACTCTCTTCCGTTCGTCTTCTTCGTTCACTGGACATAAGGTACGGATTCCCGTCCTTTCAGTATGGACATTCTTTCCTTATTAGGATTCCCCGTATGCAGCCAACTGTTTTCCCGTAGTATCAGTTTATATATTTGATTTGCTTATGTTTAATTTAGAATACCTATAGCCATATACATGCATGACTAGTTTCACCTAGTTATGGAGGTACCATAACCAAAACACTAGAGGCACTGGTGTTATGACTTCACCACGGCGGAGTGATTGCTTGTGGCGTCCCTTCAGCTTTTGGCCATATTATTATATTTATCATATGGGGCGTATGGGTGCATCCTAGTTACTTGTTTTCCAGCAGATTACTCAGTGTGAATGTGGTGTGTGCCTTGCATCCTTCATAAGGAGCTGATCCCTCCTACCCAGAACCAGTATATTAAATTAGAGGCAGCCCCTCTAATTTGCATGATGAGGTCACCCTTCCAAGTATTCATGCACGGTGAATTTTCATGACCTATATTGGCTAATGGTAAAATATGTTAAACAGTTTTCATAAGATATACATAAGGCTTTTCAAACTATAAAACCAGTTTTATGAACATGTTCCAGGTTTTCCAGGACTTATACATTTCCGCTGCTATTAAGTCTTTATGATGTTTTAGTCATTCATACTATGTCTATATCCGTGCACTGAGCGTTTTGCTCAGCCGTTACTTTCCTTTCCATGTCCCAAAACGGCAGGTACCCTAGGAAAGACTCGAGTATTTGGAGGTCGTGCATAGGATGGAAGCTGCTAGAGACTTCTTTTCCATTTTGCCTTTATATACTTATGCTTGTTTAGTCTTTCATTCATTTCTTTTGCTTTATTATGTTTTGGGCTTATGTTTGGGAACTGATGTTTGATTCCGGTTATCCCTATGGTCATGTAATGTTTTAGACATTTATCCTTGTATGCTTTGATGACACGCCATAATTACGTGTGACATTCCATTATCAAAATGGGGTGTTACAGCCGAGACCCCCTAGGGGCTCGGTGTGTTTCTCGTTTGAGCAGCAGGAACCACCGGCTTCAGCCGGTGGCTAAGTGGTTCTAGCAGGGGGAACGCAGCGAGGGTAGGAGGTACCACCGGCTGCACCCGGTGGGAACCTTTGTTCTAGCAGTGGCTAGCCACGGCGCAGCAGCAGCAGCTGTTGCTGCCGCCGTTTGTTGCGCAGCCACCAGCCGCCACCACAGCCGCGGCTGTGAGTGGTGGTTGGTGTTCGGGTTTTGGTTTTCTTCTCGGGATTCGGGCTCGGGATTGTTTGCAAGTTATTTTTTTACAAGATTAATTAAATTGATTAACATGCTTTTATAATTAATTTAATTAAAACATGGACTTAGGAAATATTTATATATAATACATGTTTAAACCTAAGAATTTGTCATTTAATTTAGAGCTATAGTTTTATTAATTAATTATTTTATAGATGAAATTACAATTAATTAATAATGCTGACTTAGGTTTATTAAAATTAATAATACATGTTAACCTCAATATTTTTTTAGACTTAATTTAATTAAACCATGACTTAATTAAATTTGTATAACCTATAGCTTATTAATTAACCATGATATATTATTAATTAATAAAACATGAACTATCATTATTAATTAATAATCAGTTATAACCTATAGTATTTAATTAATAAACTACGATATTAATTACATGACTTATGACTTTTAACCAGTAAACACTAGCTTATATTATTAGCTTATTAATCTAACTTATTTCTAATTATGGAAACTTTCTATTTCAGGAAACTTACTATTTTTAGAAACTGGTCTATTTTTATAAATTTTCTATTTTTGGAAACCTGTTATTTTTGGAAAGTTACTTATTATTACACTACAAGTATAATAATACAAGAATACAAGATAATACATAGTCAGAAGACATGAAATACATGAATAATACAGTATATCATTTAAAACAGTAAAATAAGAGAAGAACATATAAAACAAGCTAAGAATATACAAGAACCAATAACATACTCAGTAATCAGACAACTCATACATGTCCCTTATTTATGTAGCAATAGTGAGGTCGGAGTAGGACTTTTCATCCTTTCATCTTTCCTCGTTCACTAGACATAAGGTACGGATATTCCGTCCTTTAGTATGGACATTCTTTTCCTTATTAGGATTCCCTGTTTGCAGCCAACTGTTTTCCATGTATTTGTTTTATATTTTTTGATCTACTTATGTTAGTTTTAAATGCCTAAGCCAAATACATGCATGACCATGTCACCTAGTTATGGAGGTACCATAACCATAATAATGGAGGCACCGCTGTTATGAGTTCCCCACGACGGAGTGATTGCTCGTGGCGTCCCTTTACAGTTTTGGCCTTATATTTATATTATCATGTGGGGCGTATGGGAGTATCCTAGTTACATGTTTTACATGATTTTCATGGTGAATGTGGTGTGTGCCTTGCATCCTTCACAAGGAGTTGATCCCTCCTACCCAGACTAATTAATTAGAACCAACCCCTCTAATGGCATGATGAGGTATCCTGGTATGAGTATAAATACTCAAATCAATTATATCACAAAACGGACTTAAAGCGTATATTTTATATGAAATTGGTATTGTATATGCTTGTTTTGTTGTTTCATGTGTGTAGGTACACAAATATCAAAAATTTCACAAAACCGGCAAAAACCGACACGAGATTGAAGATGTCATCGAAAGCCGAAGACGGGAATTGAGTTTTGATAAAGTGGGGCCCACATTTGTTAATGGTCTAGATATCAATTAATATTCAGATACTTCTTAACTCAAGATAAATTGTTAAGCCCAACTCAACATTTGGGTCCAATATCAACCAAGCCCAAACCAAAAGAAATGAGACGGATGAAATGTTTATATAAGTTGGTTCAAGCCCAACAAGAAAGAGACGGATTGAGTTTATATACTTTTAGTTAAAGGATTTTCGGTCAAAAGAAATAAATAAAAGAAAGAAAAGACGATTTGGGGAAAAAACTCTCCTATTTCCCAGGGAAGAACCCTAGTTCTTCAACAGTCCAAATTGAAGGTTTAGATAACGCGATTGTGAAGCACGCGATGTGATTCAGAAAAAGGAGGAAGAAAGGGTGCGTGTTAATCATAAAGATGCCAAGCACCAATCGATTACGTGGCACAATGATTCGTCATTGAAAGCTCCTGATTGGTTGAGTGCTTATCATACCCTGACACATCAGCCTAAAACAAACACAAATCGTGCCAAGCTGGCGATCTATGTGCACAAGAATGATTACCATCCGTAGGATTGCAACAAACAGGAAAGATAGGGTAGAGATGCTTCATCAAAGGCTAGAAAAGGTTCATCTTCAACAAACCTCCACCCTCACTTCAAGTATAAATACCCCCTCAGTTTATTGTAATTTTCATCCCTTTTTCTTTCTATAATAATGCTATTTTTTAGATAGATTTGTAATGTTTATTTTAAAGTTGTAATTTGTGATTTGAAAATCAATAAAATTCGTTTTTTATGTTAATTTCTCTTCAATCTCTTTCATTACGCTTTATGAATTTTTAGCTTTATGAATCTTGTTTAAATAACTCATTATCAAGCCTTTGTTCATTTAAGCTTAAATAATAGCTTATGTGGGTTAAGGAGATCGAATTAGGGAAATATGTTTGTTCCCACTGAATGAACATTAAATTTGAGATACTGGTACGTAATGGGTGATGGTACAAGGTTGCTGTAATAAGTAGATGGTCAAATTATTTGGATTTGTGTTCAAAAAGCCAGCTCAGCGTTGTGCTTCACCGTCAACGGAGACGTCGATTACGAAGGTTAAGCTCATTTTACGATTAATTTTCTGCTTTAATTAGAATAATTTGCTAGTTGGTTGAATTAGTAATCTGTTTATTGATTTTGATTATTGTTGCGTTTAATGTTGAATGAATCTATGAATCTGCTGTGAGTTTTGGATTTATACTGATTTGGAACTGATCTGAGTTGTTATTAGGGTAATTGTATCTGTTTATTATCAATATTGGAGTTTGAGGTTGTTGATTATTGAATCTGAAATGTGCTGCGGATTATGTTTAAATAGATCTAGTTTGTTCATGGTTTATAAGAGCTTTGAAAATATGTATTGAATGTATGTTTTCATAATCATTTATAGATCTGATTAATTTTGTATGGAAATGAATTTGTGAAGTTCTGTATTTATCTATTATATTGACTTGAGTGATTGATTTTGTTGGAAATACGTTTTTACGTATTTAGGAAGATTCGGTCACTCCGACAATATATTAAGTAGTAGCTCGTAGTTTAGTTATCTTTATTATTAATTAAAATGGAAAGGCCTAGTCCATGTTATGTAGGGACGGTCCAATATGTAAGCCCAAGCCCATCATAAGGCTTGGGTATATAAACCCTATCCTTAGATGGAGAGGGTGTGGTTGACTTCATAATACACATAGTAAAAGTATGTTTTCTACACTTACTCTCTCTAAAAGTGTGTGTGTTCTCACCAATTTTCTATCTCTTTCTCTCTCTAAACATAAGCAAGATTTACAATATCTTACACATGGTATCAAGAGCCATGGGATAATTGTATTGTTTATGTGTTTGTTCATATAGAGTTTGTGTGTTTTGATCATATATACCCACGTCCAAAATTTTTTGGTGTTTTTTGTGGTTTGATCTTCATCAAAATCATCTACATATTTGTGTTAGTGATTTGGGTTACATGGATCGCTAAAAAACGCAAAAAAATTTGGTGTTTGGATTCATTTTTAGCTTCAAGATTTGGTTTTTTAAATACAATACGAATTCCTTGTTTTTCTCTACATTTCGCAATAACTGGTATAATTTCGCAATAGTTTGTTATATTGCGGAATTGATTCTTTCAGTAATTGCGGAATCTAGTGCTTCAGCTGATTGCGAAATTGAATCCTTCAAGTTTGGTCATTGCGGAATTGTGCCTATTGCGAAATCTTTGCTTAATTGCGGATTTGCTTAATTGCGGATTTGTGTTTTTTGCGGAATCTTTAGATAATTTGGCAATTGGGTATTGCGAAATCTTGCATTTCTGCTTATTGTGGAATCTTGCAACTTAAGTGAATTGCGAAATCGAATCCTCCAAGGTTTGTGGAATTGTATCAACCAAGGGATTGCGGAATCTTGTGTTTTGACTGATTGCGAAATCAAATCCAAAAAGGGATTGCGGAATCTAATTGTTCGACTAATTGCGGAATTGTTAGTTTTTCTTCATTGCGGAATTGTCACCCAATTGCGAAATCATTGCACCTAATTGAGGAATCTTCATATTGCGAAATCTTTGGAATTTTTTCAAGATTTTCGAAAAACGTGATTTTGAATCATGAGTAATTTTGCAGTGGAATTTTTGGTTTCTCAAGAAGACAATTTTAGGGGATTTTAACATAATTTCTTGACTTCAACACACGACAACAAGCACATTTACTTTCTCTCATTGTTCGATCATCGTTTGTAAATCTTAACTTATCGAAATGGAGTACACATCTCTTAGGGATAAGTCCATCCTCTCGGGTACGGATAATCGTCCACCAATGTTGGAGAAGTCTATGTACGATGATTGGACTTCCCGAATGGAACTTTACATGTTGAACAAAGAGAATGGACATCTCATTTGGGCATTGGTGCTCAATGGACCATTAGATTATGGTACTGTGACAGAAGGTACAGTTACTCGTCCTCGCACAATGGGTGAATTGACCAGAGATATGAAGATTCAAGACAAATGTGATAAGTATGCTACAAACATCATTCTCCAAGCCCTTCCTCCAGATATCTACAAACTCGTCAACAAACATAAAGTTGCCAAAGAGTTATGGGATAGAATTCGTGTTCTAATGCAAGGCACCTCGTTAACTAAACAAGAACGAGAGTGTAAGCTTTATGATACATTTGATAAGTTTGCCTATGTTCCCGGGGAGACTCTCAATGATTACTATTTGAGATTTACTCTCTTGTTGAATGAGCTCAATATCTATGACATGGCAATTCCTACGTTTCTATTAAACACCAAGTATTTGAACACCCTTCCTTCAGAATGGCATAAGTACGTTTCATTAACCCTAAAGAACCCTTAACAGTTCCGTTTCATTAAGAAATAGTGGGGTTGTGTTCGGATTCAATAAGCCGGGATTGGAATATGTTTGATTTGATGTGGGATGTGTTTGTCATTAAAAGGATTAGATTATTTGGACGAGATTTGGTAATGGAGGTGTTTAGGTGATGAGCAGATTGGTTTGGGCGATATGTTTGAGGTAAAGCGGCTGATGACTTTTGGGATTAGGTTAAGCTAAATGACCTAAAGATTAGTGTTGAGAGCTTTTTATATCCCATGTATGACCGGGTATTAGGATTGATTATGGGCCACTCTAAGTTGTGATGGGTCAGTCCTATTAAATAGTGGATCGGATGAATTATTTAGATTTGGGCTGGATGAACTATTCACGTATGGGATGAATGTTGTGTCATTTAACAAATTTGTTGCACAAAATGATGGCTAGTGGAATTTTACAAAGTAATTTTACTAGCAATGTAATTTTACTAGAAATATTTAGCCATCGATCGTAAACGTGACATAGTGACGAGACACAGTGACAAAAACACGAGACAAAGTGAAAAAATTTATTTTGGCAAGACCGAGAAAAATGGCAAAATTTGAATTATAGTGGCTACGGAGTTGATCGGGTATTATTACTTGAAATTGAAGACGAATTTTTCGAAGGCATGCACTTATTTTATCTTTGAAATATAACTTGTTCGTGCTTAATCTTAGAATGAAGACTTGCTTATCTAGTTTCCGGGTTCGGGGTGGTTGGTTGATGACCCGGATAACTATCACTTTAATGAGCTACATTATTGTACTCCGTGTCACGCGCATAGTCGATGTGGATAATTTCAAGAGGTGTTGTGCTTTTATACTTCTTCAGTAATGTATTGGGTACTTAGAGATTTCTCCACCGTTCTTCATTCAACAAATTGTGCAAGATTAAGTCACAAGGTCGAGGAATTTTTATTTAGTTTCACGTTTGGTATATCTGATTCATTCCATCAGTAGTCACTTCAAATTGCCTACAAGGGGGTTGGTAAAGATAGCCACGGAGAGTTTATGATTAGAGAATTTCGATCAGCAGTTGATTCTCACAGAATATATAATTCAGCTTATTTATTATTCTCACGAGATTTCAGGTACATGTGCCTATGATTTATTGCTGGTTTCGAAGTTTCAAAACCATCAAGGGGGAAGAAGAAGACATATTGAACGCACAACGAGTACACGTGATGAACTTCATACCTTCTTTTGATTTGAAGACATTCCAGGATGACATTTTTCATTACCGCAGAGAAAATCAGTGTTTTAACTCATGGCGTTATGAATCTCTAAACAGTACACTATTGTTTGATGTTTAATTGTGTTGAGGTTGCAATTATTCATCATCATTATCCTATGTGGAGAGATATGCACTTCCGGGACTTAATTGACTCTGGTGCATCTCCAGAAGAAGATATGTGCATTTCCGGGACTTAATTGACTCTGGTGTTACGATGTCAACTTCATGAATGGGATAAAGTGTCTACTTCAGTATTTGAGCTTCATACATGGGATTGGTTTACCTTCTTCAACTACGTGGGGTAAGAAATGTCTTGATTCTTTCTAGTATGCATAACTTGAACTTTCAAGGGGAAGAAAAATTTAGAAGAATTATTCAAGAGTGAGAAGAGAATTTTTTGATCTACTTGGTGTGCCCCAAACTTTCAATCACTTATAGAACCATTATCATTTCATATGATGGGGTTTGCTTGTTAAATTCCGTTGTGCGCTTAATCATTCTAAGCTTTATTGAAAGCTTTGAAATTGCTCATGAGGATTGTCAGTTTAGGGGGAAGCTGTTAAAAGCTTCTACATCAAGATTATGTGGCATGAATTAGGGGGAAGTTAATTCAGAAGCTTCTCCTTAACCAGAAGTACATGGATTACTTAGCTCGTGTCGTTACAGTATTTCTACTACAAGTTACTACGAAGATGAGTCTCTCTGGAGTGAAGACTTGAAGTCAAAGGCCTCAGATGATTTCATCAGCATTGGACGCTTCATGGAAGCTTTTGTTCTTAATCTTTATGTACTTGTTAGGAAAAATATTTTAAGGAATTCTACACGTCGTCCCATGGGGGAAGATTGTTGGAAATTCACTTTATGTGACGACATTTAAGAATTCCCATTAGTTATCAGAGTCACTCACGCAACGACTAGACTAGGAAACTATGTATAGTGTAGGCGAGTGAGTGACTATATATACCCCTCTAAGCCTTCCAAGGAGGGGTTGTTGTTTGTGTTTTCACCATTTTACATTTATAAACTTGTCTTTCTCTCTCTCTAGAACACCTTCAACCCTCTCTCTATCTCCAACAATGGCTACCACCATCTACCACCCAACTAGACCACCGAATCATAGTTTATAGCAAACCCACAGATTTGATTATCACTTGTAGCTGTTGTCCTAATCTGGTCTGTTAGGGTTGTTTATTCATGATATTTCATTATTAGAGATTTATCAGTTTTAAATTGCTGCTACGTTGGCTATTTTTCGCATGTTAAGTAGAAATGAAGGTAGCTGAATAAATAATTGATCTCACCTCAGTTATCATTGAAATAAATATCAGTATATCGTTTCTGTGTTGATACTACTAAGGTAAGTGTTTACTTGTTCATGTTGTGATTTAATTTGCTAATGTCTAGTCTAATTATACTGTTGCTGCTTATAACACTGTTTTTGTAGCCAAATATTCATCTTGTTGATTCATAACTGTTTGAGTAAGGTGTAGTCATTAGAATCTGTTTTTACTTAAGAGTTTGTTTTTATAGTTCTTGGTTGTTGTCGTGGTTATATCTCAGTCACTGGAGTTGTGTTTATTCTGCTGTATCGCGTCATATTGTTGTGATTTTACTTGATGTTTTAATAATATGTTTGCTGCTTAAAATGGATCATAGTTGCTATTTCTTTGTTCTTATTGTTGCTATTTGATGTGATTATTAGGGTGTTTGGGGATTATTTGAGTGTTAAGAATATTGATTATTATTTGTGTAGTAAAAAAAATGTCCACGCACAGATTCGAACACGTGACCTCACTGTTCTCTCACTATGCGTTTACTGCTCAACTTTTTACCATCTCTTCTATTGGATATTTTATTACTATCTTGTGTTTAATAAAGCTTATATTGTAATTTCTTTTGAGTTTCTTTTTATCCATTAACTTTTAACATAAGTTGAAAAGTTATTTTTCTAGTTTCCATTAATGAGTTATTAAAGAAATATAAAAAAATGTATAATTACTTTTATTAAAATATTGTTTAAATAAATTAGATACAATACATTAGTTCATATAAAGTAAAAATAAAATAGAAATAGTTTCGTCTTATAGACGATTCATGCACTTTTAAATAAAACGTAGGAACTTTTAGTCAACTAAACCGAACAAATTCAAATAAATTGTCCTAACCAAAACGAAAGTCTCAAATTCACAATTTCTACGTGTACAACGAATCGGGATCACTCTCGTGTTTAATTAATCCGTCTTTAACGAGTTTTAGATTATTTCTTTTTCCTAAAGGTAATTTCTACTACTTGCTCTATAACGTATTACATTATAATACACCGACACGTTTCCCATCATCAAAATTTTGGCGCCGCTGACGGGGAAATTGTGTACGATTCTTTCGTGGTGGTTTGTCGATCGTTGATTTGAAGACCCTTTCCATCCTTGGAAAGTTTTGTTATTTTCTATATATATAATATAAATATCGTTTTTTGTGTTTTTTGTTGCTAATATATTGTATTACGTATAGACCAATAAATTTACCTATCTCCATAATCGTGAAACCGCAACCTTAATTGGGATTTCATCACTCAATTATTGTATTCAAATTCAAAACAAAAAAATAAGGCAAAATAGATGAATACTAATAAAAAGTTTGAACTCGATCTATACAAACTATAAGGTGGGTATAAGGTGACGAGCTATAAAATGCCGTCTAAGGAAAAAGGTTTTTAAGTGCTTTGTGCCACCTCGTTTTCCCGCTCGCTTGTGCGTATATTAAGCGAGAAGACCGATTATTGGTTTGCCACCTCAAGTAATAAACCATAATTTTGTTTTGTTTTAATATTGACCTCGAGACGTTTAGGTTTTCACCTACGTTTCAAAGTCGATCGAGGGTCGTTTACTTCCATAGTAAATACTTTCACTCCTTGTTTTTATCAATCTTTGATTGATTTGTGAAAAAATAACAAAAAAAAGTCTTATTCTCATCTAAATTCTTTTCAACCCTCTAAATTCTTGTCATATTGGTTTATGAAACTACGTTCTAACCGACTTTTCATTAATCACGATAGACTTGAAAACATTCCTCGAAGGAATCGAAATCGTCAACAACGAGTAGTGGAACCCGAGCTTCCAACTATTGTTGTAAATATGGCTGAAAACCGAACAATGGAGGAATTTCTTCGTGCACCCACCGAAGGGTACGGTGAAGCCATCGTTGTGCCGGCTATTTTGGCGGATCATTATGAGATTAAGACAGGTCTTTTATCACTCATTCATACCGACCAATTTCGAGGCAATGAGACGGATAACCCGCATTCTCACATTCCGAACATTCTTCGTATCACCTCGACACTCAAGTTTAGAGATGTGCCGAATGACGCGATTAAGCTCATGCTTTTTCCGTACTCGCTCAAGGGAAACACTAAGCGTTGGTATGAAAAGGAACCACCGGGTTCGATTTTGACATGGGACGATCTAGTGTCTAAGTTCATGAATTATTTCTTTCCACCATCAAAAACAACTCACTTTAAGAATGAAATAACTAGGTTTGAACAAAAAGTGCATGAATCATTTGGAGACGCTTGGGAAAGGTTTAAAGATTTGTTGAGACAATGTCCACACCACGGTTTCACGGAGTTGCACCAAATAAATACTTTTTATAATGGACTTAATATGGTTGAACAAGATTCTTTAAATGCCGCCACGGGTGGTAATCTTTTAAGAAAAACTCCGAGAGACACATAGGGTATCATTGTGAATAAATCTAGAGTCCAATATTCACGAAACACACCGGTTGTTTCTCATGTGAATTCATCTAATCCCGAGATTGCTAGATTGGACTCTAAGATTGACACGATTTTGAATGAGATTAGGAAGAATCCTCATGGTTCGATTAATGCAGTTGAGAACTTTTATGTATCGTGTGGTGGAGCACATCCAAATTATGCTTGTTCAACCACGAGGTTTGATCAAGCTAGTGCTTTTGCAGCGACAAGAACTTATGGCCCTAACGGTCAAGCTCCTCGTCAAAACCATGTTGCTCCACTAGGTTTTCCACCGGTTCAAAATAGGTACAACAATGGTAACAATGGGAATAATTTTAACCGTGGGAACCAAGGGAATTTTAATCAAGGAAATGGATTTCATGGCAATCAAAACAATCAAGGTTTTCAAAACAACAATCAAAATGATTTGTCAAGCTATAACAAAAAAATGAGGCAAATTTGAAAGCTTTTCAAAATAATCTTCAAGGACAAATGAACACTTTGAAACTCAATTTTCAAAATACGATCAAGGGGAAAAATAACAAGATTGAGCTTAATAAAACTCGATTAGAGCAAAACCAAAACCGTATTGAGGGAAATCAAGCTAAATTTGAGAATAAAATTCTTCCGATGTTTGAAGCGATAATGAACAAACCCTCCTCATCTTCGGGTTGCTTACCTAGCAACACCATTCCAAACCCGAAGGATGAGATGAAAGCTATTATCACACGTAGTGGGAAGGCTTTAGACGGACCTTTGCTTCCACAAGTTAGTACCTCTCCGGTGAGGAAGTGGAGCAAGAACCCGAGGTGGTTAAGGAAAAGGAAATTCCTAATCCACCAAAGGTAGACCATGTGCCTATTCCGGAACCCGAGCTTTCGAAGACTAAACCCACACTATCCTACCCTTCGAGACTTAACCAAGATAAGCTCCGCGAAAGATCCAATGCTTAAATTTCTACATTTCTTAAAATGTTTAAGCAACATCATATTAATGTTAGTTTCGCGGATGCATTGCTTTATATGCCTAAGTTTGCTTCGACTTCCATGAAATTGATTAGTGATAAAGGGAAGCTTGAAGAGCTTAATCATTCTCTTGATTCTAATTGTTCGGCGGTTCTCACCAAAAAGCTACCCGAAAAGCTTGGAGACCCCGAAAGATTTCTTATCCCTTGTGAATTTCTGGAAATGAAAGAATGTTTAGCATTAGCCGATCTTGGTGCTAGCATTAATTTGATGCCTCTTTCCGTTTGGAAAAGGTTATCACTTCCCGAGCTCACACCTACTAGGATGACTCTCGAGCTTGCGGATCGATCGACCGCCCTTCTGGTAGGTATAGCCGAGGATGTCTTTGTTAAGGTAGGGAAGCTTCATTTTCTGGCGGATTTTGTAGTTGTGGATTACCCCGAAGATTCACGTGTACCTTTGATCTTAGGAAGACCATTTTTTAGTACGGCTAGCGCCTTAATTAACATGAAAAGTGGAAAAATGACCTTAAGTTTTGATGATGAGACTGTTACCTTTGATATCGGGCATGTATCTAAGTATTCTTATGAGCATTTCGGGGAGTCAATCAATCGTGTCGACATTATTGGTGTTGCTTGTAAAGAATATTCTCAAGAAGTGCTTGGTTTTTCGGCTAATTTCGAAAGTGGCAACCCTTCTTTATCGGATCCTATTATTGCCCTTTCTTCTCCACCCCTTACTCCATTTGGGGCTAGTGATTTTATCTTGGGGGAGGTTGATGCTTTTATTAGCACACCGGATTTGCCATCAACGTATGATGAGGATTATCATGATGCGGGTGGAGATATCCACTTGCTTAAAACATTTTTGAATGGAGATCCTTTTCAATCACCTCCTATGGAAATTAAAGTTGTGAACGAAAGTGAAACAAAAGTGAAAACTTCTCTTGAAGAAGCACCAAACTTGAACATAAGGATCTTCCTACTCATTTGGAGTATGCTTTTCTTGAGGGAACGGATAAGTTACCGGTGATCATTGCTAAGGGATTGAATGATAACGAAAAAGAGGAACTTATCAAGGTTTTAAAGAAACATAAATGAGCCATTGCATGGAAAATCTCCGACATCAAGGGTATTGACCCAAAATTTTGTACTCGTAGAATTTTGATGGAGGAAGATTATAAACCCGCTATTCAAAACCAAAGAAGGGTTAATCCAAAGATTCATGAGGTGATCAAAAAGGAAGTTATGAAACTTCTAGACGCCGGAATGATCTACCCTATCTCCGATAGCCCATGGGTTAGCCCCGTGCATTGTGTTCCAAAGAAGGAGAAATGATGGTAGTGACAAATGAGGACAATGAATTGATTCCTACTAGACTCGTGACCGGATGGCGTGTTTGTATTGACTATAGAAAGCTTAATGATGCCACTATGAAGGATCATTTTCCATTACCTTTTATGGATCAAATGTTAGAGAGACTAGCGGGAAATGAATTCTATTGCTTCTTAGATGGATTTTCCGGCTATTTCTAAATTCCTATAGACCCTCGTGATCAAGAAAAAATCACATTCACTTGTCCTTATGGAACATTTGCTTATCGTAGAATGCCTTTTGGATTATGCAATGCTCCGGGGACTTTCCAAAGGTGTATGATGGCCATTTTCATGATATGATTGAGAAAACCATGGAAGTCTTCATGGATGATATGTCAGTTTTTGGGGAGTCTTTTACTTCATGTCTCTCTAACTTGGAACGAATGTTACAACGTTGTGAAGAAACAAATTTAATGCTTAACTATGAGAAATGCCATTTCATGTGCAAAGAAGGCATTGTTTTAGGACATAAGATCTCTAAGGCCGGTGTTGAGGTAGATAGGGAAAAAATCGACGTGATTGCCAAATTTCCTCCACCCACCACCGTTAAGGGAGTTAGGAGTTTTCTCGGCCATGTCGGCTTCTATAGACGTTTTATCCAAGACTTCTCTAAGATAGCTCGGCCTATTAACCATCTTTTGGAAAAAGAGACTCCATTCTTCTTTTCAAATGAGTGCATCAAAGCCTTTGAGATGCTTAAAAAGAAATTAACCGAATCACCAATTTTAGTTGCCCCGGATTGGGATCTACCTTTTAAAATAATGTGTAATGCTAGTGATTACGCGGTAGGTGCGGTTTTGGGGCAACGTAAGACCAAACATTTCTTGCCTATACACTATGCAAGTAAGACTATGACGGATGCTCAAACTAAGTATACTACAACGGAAAAGGAATTACTTGTTGTTGTATATGCTTTCGAAAAGTTTAGACCATACCTCATGTTGTCTAAAACCATAGTGTATACGGACCACTCGACTATCAAATATCTTCTTAATAAACAAGATGCTAAGCCGAGGTGGATTCTCCTCCTTCAAGAATTTAATGTCAGATTTCTTGACAAAAAAGGAGCCGAGAATCTCGCGGTCGATCATCTATCTAGACTTGAGAATCCTCACCAAAGCGATCGAGAGAACAAGGAAATTAATGAAACATTTCCTCTCGAGACGCTTGGTAAGATTGCTTTTCGTGGTGATGATAGTACCCCATGGTTTACGGACATCGCAAATTACCATGCGGGGAATTTCTTGATTAAGGGTATGTCGTCCCAACAAAAACGGAAGTTTTTCAAGGACATATCTTACTATTTTGGAACGAATCCTATTTGTTCGAGTGTGCGCGGATCAAGTGATTCGTAGGTGTGTGTTTGGCAAAGAAGCTAAAGATATTCTTAAAGCTTGTCATGAAGGACCCACTGGGGGGACATCATGGTGCCAACTACACCGCGAAAAAAGTCTTTGATGCCGGTTTCTTTTGGCCTTCCATATATCGAGATGTCCATGACTTGATCAAGACTTGTGATGCTTGTCAACGTCAAGGAAAGAATTCACAAAGGGATGAAATGCCCCAAAATATAATACAAGTTTGTGAAATCTTTGACGTATGGGGAATCGATTTTATGGGGCCATTTCCATTATCAAAAGGAAATAAGTATATTCTCATAGTCGTGGACTATTTATCAAAATGGGTTGAAGCTAAGGCTTTGCCTACTAATGATGCTCGAGTTGTGGTGAAATTTTTAAAGCAACTCTTTGCTAGGTTTGGAACTCCGCGGGTTATAATAAGTGATCGAGGGACCCATTTTTGTAGTGAACAATTTGAAAAAGTTCTAAAGAAATATGGTGTCCCTCATCGACTTTCGACGGCTTATCACCCTCAAACGAGTGGTCAAGTGGAGGTTTCAAACCGAGCTCTTAAGCGAATTTTGGAGCGATCTATTGGAGAAAATCGTACTTCATGGTCGGATAAATTGGATGATGCATTGTGGGCCTTCCGTACGGCATATAAGACTCCTATTGGTTGTACACCATTTAGGTTGGTCTATGGAAAGGCATGCCACTTTCCAATTGAACTCGAACATAAGGCGTATTGGGCTCTAAAACATTGTAACTTCGATTTGAGGACCGCGGGTGATCATCGCAAGGTTCAAATGAATGAACTAAGTGAATTAAGGGATCAAGCTTATGATAACTCTTTGATCTATAAAGAGAAGACTAAAAGGATTCATGACTCTAAGATGAAAAACCGCATTTTCAATGTTGGTGATCAAGTCCTCTTATTCAACTCTAGACTTAAGATTTTCTCGGGCAAGCTTAAGTCCCGTTGGTCCGGACCATTCACCATTTCACAAGAGGAACCGTTGAGCTTGCTCAAAACGACGGGCCTAACTTTAAGTTGAATGGTCATCGATTTAAGCACTATCTTGGAGGGGACATACCTACGGAGGTTGTCCCGGATCTCCATACTTTCCCTAAGGACCAATGAATGCGGGGACCGAGTCGAGCTCATGACTCGGTTACCAAAAACGAGGTGCCTTGTGGAGGATTTCCATACATTCTATCTTCTTTCTGTTTTCTAACACTAATAATGGCTTGATCTTTTCAAGCCCGTGCTCGTGTTTTGTTGCGTTGTGAATCTTAGGTATGACCCTAATCACTGAAGAATCTCGTGTTCGGTTTTTACCCGGTGATATGAGTGTAATTACTCATATCAAATATATCACAATAAGGACATAAAATGCATAAAACATATGAATATTGTATTGTATTTGCATTGTTTTCTTGTTTCATGTGTGTAGGTACCAAGTTCACAAAAACCGGCAAAACCGACATGAGATTGAAGAAGTTATCAAATCCAAAAGTCGGGATCATTTTTATTCGAGGATTCAATTTTATCAAGTATTATTGGGCCAAGTGGGTCCCGTATTTGCTAAATGGGCCTTGAAGCCCATTAATATTCAGATACTATTTAGCCCAATTCAAAATTTGGTTCAAGCCCAAAATAAAGAGAAGTTTTGGGTCCAATTTCAATAAAGCCCAAGAAGTAAGAAATATGGACGGTGGAAGTTATATACTCGGTTCAAGGGTCCATTAAGAGCCCAAATCAAAAGAAATATGAGACGGTGGAAAGTTTATATAAACTTTCCTTTGGTCAAGTCAATCAGTCAGAACAAAAGAAAACAAAGAAATAAAGGAGAGATGTGAACAGAAAAGGGGGAAGAACGAGAGAGCAGCTCAAGAACCCTAATTTTTAGGGGTTTCTCAAATCAGACAGCGAGTGACAATTACGCAGCATAATCAGAGAATAAAGGAAGAAAGGGGTGCGTGGGAATCACGAGATTCCAAGTACCAAGCTCCACGTGGAGCTTGGATTCGTCACCTAAGGGCTCTTATTGGTTGGATGCCTGCCATCCTGACTAAAGCCAATCATATCCCTCCACCTCATCAGCAAACTAGCACAACTATTGCCACCTTGGCAAACCGTGTGAGGGTTAAGGATTATCCACCGTGGGATCTAAACTGACAAGAAAGAGAAAGCAAGATACTGATCCAAGGGCCAAAAATGATTCATCATCAGCACCCCTCACCTCTTCTTCAAGTATAAATACCCCCATTTATACTGTATTTTCCATTCCTCTTTTAGTGTACTGTTATAATGTTAAAATAGATTTAGGAGTTGTTTTATTTTAAAAAATCTTGTAATGTTTTAAGTTTTTAATAAATAAAGTTTAATTTTAGTTTTCATCAATCTTGTTTTTATTTTTTTTAATGTTCTTTAATTATTTAAATTGTTGTCCTATTATTCTATTTTACTGGTTATAACATGGTTGGTCTTATAAGCTTTTTGGTAGCTTATCGAGATTAATATAATCTGAGTTCGGATTTGACTTATCTCATTGATAAGTTGAGAAAAAATATAAGGTGGTTATCTCTGATTTGATTTAGAAATATCCGTTACTCTTTTTTTTTTATTATGATGTTGTTTGAAAATGATTTTTAGATTATGCTTAATAAAAGTTTTATGTGATGTTTGGAAAGTCTGCTAAAATCAGTTACATATAGGTTGCAAGTTCAATCCATTTAAATCTGTATTGATCTCCTAGTTTCCTTACAAGTTTACTTACTCACCAGATACTTTCATGGTTAGATTGGACTAGTCAAATGAACAAGTAATTTTGTATTAATCAGTTAGATAAGTTGTATAAGGGTTGATTTAATAGCATTCAGTAATAGGTTTCTTTTGTTCTAAAATCCATTTAAAGGAAAGCTGCACAAGTTATGGTTCAGTTAATTTTAATCAGATTTAGTGAGTTGTGTTATCATTTTGAATGAAACCATAGGTTCGGATTTGTGAAAGAATGATTTGGTTTGAATATCAGTTGTTATAAAATATCATAGCTAATGATTGATTATTCACAAGCAATCGAAAGTTTCCTTGGTTTTAATCATTTATAGGATTTGCATACATTGAAGCAGATGAGATGATTACGATTCTTGTTAGATTCTTAATGCGAAGTGAATGTTTAAGTTTGGTGATTGGTTTTGGCCAAGGTAGCTCAGTGCTAACCTTCTACATCAGCGGATTAAACTTCAAATACGCAGGTCACTTGTCTTTAATTCTTGCAACATTTTAATTGATGCTAGCTGCAAATATGAATGTAGATTCAACTTGAGTTGTTTAGGTTTGTGTTTGAATTTGTCTAGAGTTTTCATTAAATAGTTGTTGTTAAATTCTTAACTACTGCTAGAATTCATTTCAATTTAAGTCTTGTTAAAATTTTGTGACTTTAATCTTTGTTATTCTTGCTTAAATTTAATTCAATTAAGTTTACTGCTAAAACTGTGACTTTGTTGTTAAAATTGGATTTAATCTGCTGGATTTGCTATAAAAATAGCTGTTATAAGTATCAGTTTGAGTAACTGAGATCTGGGCTAGTTGGATATGTTATTCTAATTGATCTGTATTGACATTTGGGTGAATATTTGGGGAACATTAGTATCAGTTTGCACCACTGTGTGTATTTGGGAGTTTGGACTGATTACCCTTGATTGCAGATCTGATTTTTGGTGTTTGGGTTTGTAACCTGTTAATATTTTAGGAAACATTTGGCTAAAAAATTGAAAACTTTACTCCAAAAATTTGTCAGTCACAGGACTCGAACCTGTGACCTCTTGTTCATTACACCAGTAACCCAACCAACTACTCTTGCAATTCAATGTTATACGTCTTTAGATTGTTATATGCTATCTTTGAACTGTCATATTAGAATAAATGTTTGTAATAGAAATAAACGTTTGTTATTCATTATCTAGTTTTCAAGTTTAACAATTAAATTATCACGTTTAATAATAATTGTTAATTTAAATTTGGTAAAATGAAAATATTAGTTCAAATAAATAATATAAAAAATAATATAAAAAAATATAGATAATTACTTTTATTAAAATATTGTTTTAATAAATTAGTTACAACTCATTAGTTTTAAATATAAAAATATATAAAGTAAAAATAATATAGATTTAATTTGTCTTTTAGGTTTATTTTGGGTAGCGATTCATGCACTTTTAATTAAAAATGTAGGACTTTAGATAAAGACCGAAACAAATTCAAATTGCTTGTCCAAATTAAAACGATAGTCTCAAGTTCATAATTTCTTCGTGTACAACGAACCGGGATCACTCTCGTGTTAATTAATCCGTCTTTAGCTAATTTTAGATTATTACTTTTTCCTAAAGGTAATTTTCTACTATTAGTTATATAACGTATTATATTAAATACACCGACACTTTTCCCACACATCACCCAGTCCACTCGAGTTTCCATACTTTGATTGTCAAATGGGGAATTCGTTATCCTTTGATTTTTATCGACTAACGTTTTATCTTAAGCATAATTAATAAACGGCTTATAGATTTGTGTACTCTTACCATGTTAGGACTTTTTCATTCGAATCTTCGTGTTCTAGCATGGTGGTGTTATTCTTGTGCTAGGAAACATTGAGGACAATGTTTAGTTTTAGCATGGGAGAGTCAATCAATATAATCACTTGCACTTGCTTTTGTCACGTTCTTACATAATTGTTTTTTTCTAAAAATCATAGAAATTTAAATTTTTAGTGCAATTTTGTGTTTAATAATAAGGAAAGTAAGTGTTTTTTATACAAATGTAGGCTTTCTGTTGGAGAAAATAAGAATAGTTTTTGACTCGATCGGTTTTTACCTTAGCTCATTCCTTAACATTCTTAAATCGAATTTTGCTAGACTTTTATATAGGGAACTTTAACATGTGAAAGTCTTAACTCGAAAGGGCTTAAGAACAAGAACTTTTCACAAGTTCCTATAATTGATCCTAGAAAGTCATTTATCAAGGGAACTTTAAAACGCAAATTCTAAACTTGAAAAAGTCTAAGAAGATGCAAGATCCTATAGATGGCTTGAAAACCCAAAACTTCTATTTAATATAGTATTAATTTAGACTTGCAAGGCTAAGTATCCATTAGTCTCACATCTTTGATATTTTACAATATGGAGAACAAAAGATGATAGAGTTGATCATAAGTTTTGAGGCTAAGTCTTCCTTATATAAGTTTTTTGTGTGGCTCTTTCTCCTCTAATTTATTTTTCATTCTTGAATAGTTAATTGTTTAATAAATGAAGTTTTTAGCGGTTTATGTTCAATATCTTAGCTCTTAACCGATTCTTTTTATTCCCTTGTAATTAAAGTAAGAACACATTGAGGGTGTCAGCGTCATGGACTTTTTGATCATGGGATTGCGGAATTTGGCCTACTATATGTATCATAAATAAAGAAGAATAAATAAAAACATGTTCTCTATGAGCCTTAGGGTGTGAGACATGTAGCACTAGCCTTGCCATTAGAGCCTTAGGGTTTATGGCATGGTGAAGTGTTTAATAAAAAAATGCTTCATCATTATATCAATGAGCCTTAGGGTGTGAAGTGATGATGAATGTCAATTCCCTTGTTTATGGTTCAAGGAGCCTTAGGGTGTGGATCATAGATAAGGATCACTTTTACATATTAAAGAGCCTCAAGGTATATGATGTAAATGTTGCTAACTCCATTATAAAGTCAAATCGACTTTGGAGGAATTATTGTTTCTTACGTACTCCTAATAAGCCAAATTTCGGATCCGGGAATTCATTCCTAAAATCATGTTAAGTTATCCTTGATGTGGGATTTCTTTAGTGACAACGGTTTTTGAGGATGAGGTTAGGTTCTAAGTGTTGGGTTTACACCGTTTTTGCCTTCATTTTTGGACTAATAATTATTAAATAAGTTAAATGATCCTATGGGTGAATGATAATCTTTAAAATCTAGAGATACAACTAGGAATAAAGGAGATTGAGTTTTACACAAATTACTTATATGAGTGGTCTTAACATTGGAACTTATGATTGACAATGATCTTGTTATTAAACTTGGCATGGAAAGAGTGAAAAGTTGAGGACGATGAATCTATTCGAGTTTTATGATCCTAAAAGTTATTTTTCAATAATGAAAGCAATACATTATGTCTTTGTAAAATAAAGTGTCAAAAGTTGAAAAATAAAGTTTTTAGATGCCTTATTTTAACATTGCGTGAGGAAACGGCAATTGCTTAGCAAGGGGGAGTTTGGTATGAGTATAAATACTCATATCATTTATATCACTAAACGGACTTAAAATATATATTTTATATGAAATTGGTATTGTATATGCTTGTTTTGTTGTTTCATGTGTGTAGGTACACAAATATCAAAAAGTTCACAAAACCGACAAAAATCAACACGAGATTGAAGATATCATCGAAAGCCGAAGACGGGAATTGAGTTTTGATAAAGTGAGGCCCACATTTGTTAATGGGCTCACAATCTATTAATATTCGGATACTTCTTAACTCAAGATAAATTGATAAGCCTAACTCAACATTTGGGTCCAATATTAACCAAGCGCAAACCAAAAGAAATGAGACAGATGAATTGTTTATATAAGTTGGTTCAAGCCCAACAAGAAAGAGAAGGATTGAGTTTATATAATTTTAGTCAAAGGAGTTTTTGTCAAAAGAAATAAATAAAAGAAAGAAAAGAAGATTTGGGGAAAAAACTCTCCTATTTCCCAGGGAATAACCCCAGTTCTTCAACAGTCCAAATTGAAGGTTCAAATAACGCGATTGTGAATCACGCGAGGTGATTCCGAAAAAGGAGGAAGAAAGGGTGCGTGTTAAAAGATGCCAAGTACCAAGCGATTACGTGGCACAATGATTCGTCATTGAAATCTCCTGATTGGTTGAGTGCTTGTCATACCCTGACACATCAGCCTAAAACTAACACAAATCGTGCCAAGCTAGCAATATGTGTGCACAAGAATGATTATCAGTCGTAGGATTACAACAAACAGGAAAGAGCGGGTAGAGATGCTTCATCAAATGCTAGAAATCGTTCATCTTCAACAAACCCCCACCCTCACTTCAAGTATAAATACCCCCTCATTTTATTGTAATTTTCATCCCTTTTTCTTTCTATCGTTATAATGCTAGTTTTAAGATAGATTTGTAATGTTTATTTTAAAGTTGTAATTTCTTATTTGAAAATCAATAAAATTCGTTTTTATGTTAATTTCTCTTCAATATCTTTCATTACGCTTTATGAATTGTTAGCTTTATGAATCTTGTTTAAATAACTCATTATCAAGCCTTTGTTCATTTAAGCTTAAATAATAGCTTATGTGGGTTAAGGAGATCGCATTAGGGAAATATGTTTGTTCCCACTGAATGAACATTAAATTTGAGATACTGGTACGTAATGGGTGATGGTACAAGGTTGTTGTAATAAGTAGGTGGTCAAATTATTTGGAGTTGTGTTCAAAAATCCAGCTCAGCGCTGTGCTTCACCGTCAACGGAGACGTCGATTACGCAGGTTAAGCTCATTTTACGATTAATTTTCTGCTTTAATTAGAATAATTTGCTAGTTGGATTGAATTAGTAATTTGTTTATTGATTTTGATTATTGTTGCGTTAAATGTTGAATGAATCTATGAATCTGTTGTGAGTTTTGGATTTATACTGATTTAGAACTGATCTGAGTTGTTATTAAGGTAAATTTACCTGTTTATTATCAATATTGGAGTTTGAGGTTGTTGATTATTGAATCTGAAATGTGCTGCGGATTATGTTTATATGGATCTAGTTTGTTCATGGTTTATAAGAGCTTTGAAAATATGTATTGAATGTATGTTTGCATAATCATTTATAGATCTGATTAATTTATATGGAAATGAATTTGTGAAGTTCTATATTTATCTATTATATTGACTTGAGTGATTGATTTGGTTATCACTTGTAGCTGTTGTCCTAATCTGGTCTGCTATGGTTGTTTATTCATGATATTTCATTATCAGAGATTTATTAATTTGTAAATTGCTGCTACGTTGGTTATTTTTCGCATGTTAAGTAGAAATGAAGGTAGCTGAATAAATAATTGTTGCCGTCTCAGTTATCTTTGAAATAAATATCAGTATATCGTTTCTGTGTTGATATTACTAAGGTAAGTGCTTACTTGTTACTTGTGCCACGTGAAACTTAGATTACTGTAATAATGGTTTTTGTTGTTGTTGTTTATGTGTATTCTCGTTGGTCTCTTTTCTGAATGATTGATGTGTTCTCACAATTACTTGCTGCTATTTTCTGTTTATCAAACTGATATAGAATCGATGCTTGCAGAAACTAAGTGATTTTTTATTCGATCTACTGTAGCATTATAACTGACTGAATTCGTTGTCATTCTCTATTGCTGTTACTCGTTATTAGGTTTTAGTGCTGCTATTGAATGATGGATCTGCTTGTTTAGATAGGGGTGATTGGTAATTGTATTGGCTGCATTAAATTGTTGTTGTAATCTGCAATGTATGGATTTGTGATTGAGAGAGTTGCTTTCGCTGTTACTGAATTCATTTTGCTGTTGTTGCGGGTTTTTTTCATGTTGTGATTTAACTTGCTAATGTCTAGTCTAATTATATTGTTGCTGCTTATAAAACTGTTTTTGTAGCCAGATATTCATCTTGTTGATTCATAACTTTTTGAGTAAGGTGTAGTCATTAGAATCTATTTTTACGTAAGAGTTTGTTGCTATAGTTCTTGGTTGTTGTCGTGGTTATATCTCAGTCACTAGAGTTGTTTTTATTCTACTGTATCGCGTCATATTGCTGTGATTTTACTTGATGTTTTAATAATCTGTCTGCTGCTTAAAATGGATCATAGCTGTTATTGTTTTATTCTTATTGTTGCTATCTGATCTGATTATTAGAGTGTTTGGGGATTATTTGAGTGTTAAGAATATTGATTATTATTTGTGTAGTAAAAAAAATGTCCACGCCCAGATTCGAACACGTGACCTCACTGTTCTCTCACCATGCGTTTACTGCTCAACTTTTTACCATCTCTTCTATTGGATTTTTTTGTTAGTATCTTGTGTTTAATAAAGCTTATAGTGTAATTTCTTTTGGGTTTCTTTTTATTCATTAACTTTTAACATAAGTTGAAAAGTTATTTTTCTAGTTTTCATTACTGAGTTATTAAAGAATTTTAAAAAAATGTATAATTACTTTTATTAAAATATTGTTTAAATAAATTAGTTACAATAAATTAGTTCATATAAAGTAAAAAAAATAGAAATAAATTAGTCTTATAGATTAATTTTAACAATTCATGCAATTTTAAATAAAACGTAGGAACTTTTAGTCAACTAAACCGAACAAATTCAAATAAATTGTCCTAACCAAAACGAAAGTCTCAAATTCACAATTTCTTTGTGTACAACGAACCAGGATCACTCTCGTGTTTAATTAATCCGTCTTTAGCGAGTTTTAGATTATTACTTTTTCCTAAAGGTAATTTCTACTACTTGCTCTATAACGTATTACATTAAAATACACTGACACGTTTCCCACACATCATATCCCCTCCAAGTATTCATGCACGGTGGAACCTCATGACCTATATGGGCTATTGGCTAATTAATACAATTTTCATATAAAAACATAAGTCTTTTCAAACTATAAAACCAGTTTTATGAACATGTTTTAGGTTACCTAGGACTTATACATTTCCGTTCCTATTAGTCTTATTATGCTTATGTAATTTCATGCTATGCTTATATATCCGTTCACTTGGCGTTATGCTCAGCCGTTTTCCTTTCATGTTCTCAAACGGCAGGTACTCAGGGACGCACGTAGACTTTGAGAGTATGTGCATACGGATGGAAGCTATCTAGCCTTCATTACTTTATGCATATTCCATACATTACGTTACTTCATTTCTTTGGACATTGTTTAGTCCTTTTCCATTTTAGTACTTATATTCATGTGTGTGAGCTTATGTTGGACTACCGATGTTTGATTCCGGTATTTCCTTTTAAGGTCATTTAATGTTTTTGGACATTTCCCTTGCATGCTTTGATGACACGCCATAATTATCCTGTGATATTCCATTTATCAAAATGGGGTGTTACAAATATGCTTATGGCAACCAACTTGTCGCTTAAGGATTGCATTTCCTTCAACGTTTTGTGTGGCCGCATGTGTGCAATGGATTTTTTCTTGTTTGGGTTAGCCCGTATCCTTTTCGAGGTTACCACATACCTTAGAAACTTCCCCTTGATAGGTGTGAAAACACCCATCCTTTTTACCACTTAATTACAATAATAACCAAGCCAAAACGTGTATTTTATGTCATTTATGTCGGAATTACGCGTGGTTTGTGTTTTTGTTGTGATTTAGGTCGAAAAAGTGAAAAATGGAGAAAACACGGCATTCAAGGGCTTTTATCGAAGAAAAAGACGAAAGATGAAGTCGAAAGATCAAGAGTGGAAAAATAACGGAAGTCCAAGACCAATTCTGAAGATTTATCGAAGAAAAAGTCAAAAGACGGAAGTTTACTAAAAGCCGAAGAACTCGAGTCTTGTTTATAAAGAAAAATCAAGACGAGTTAATGAAATCCCAAGACAAAGTCCAAGATTAACAAAAGATAAAGAAGAAAAGGACTTAAGTGTGCAATTAAGGCAAAGAGGAAAGAGGGAGGAAGCTTCCTAAGCTCCTCCCTAATCACCCCTATAAATAGATTAGGCCTAGTTCATTTTCATGCTGTTGGCTAACTTGACAAATTAGCTCTTCCACCATTTTCATTTTCTTGCAACTTTATTTTTCATGTCATTTTAATTAATTGTCTTGCACTTTAATTCCTTTAATTCAAGTAAGTGTTTTTAATTTTGTTGTTGAATCTTCACTTTTAATTAAGCTTTTCTTTAACTTTCTCATTCTACTTTTCTTGTTTTTGGTCTATCTCAATTTCAGATTAAGCAAGATATTGCTTAATCTCTTTGCTTATTTGATTAAAAAGCTCACCTTTTTATTTCTATTTAAGCTTTCATACGAAATAAGCTATAAGTTTGACAATCTTATTGGCTTGTTTTGTGTTTAGCTTATTTATTTTAAAGTTTTCTAAAAAGTTTTTTTATATTTTTAAAGTTTGCTTATTTTGTTTGCTATTTTGTGTTTTTATAAAGATTATGAATTTCGTCTTTTAAAAGCTTTCAAATTTATGCTTAGAAAGTTTATTTAGATTTAGTTAAGTGAGCTTATTGAAAGTGCTTATTGAGATTTTTGCTTATCTCCATTTTCGGATTCGTTGGTGTTCATCGCAATATTGAGGGTAATACACATTCCGACGGACTTCTTGGTTTTTATCGTAATAACCCAAAGAGGGTTCTACTTTGCGATCATTTGTACCATCCCCCTTATTCCGATCGGGATTGCGATCGCATATTCCGACGGAGTTTAAGGTTTATTGCGACGAAGTGCTGCCCAAATTTTGACAGCCACATTCGGATGGATTTTGGTACTTTAGTTGTTCCAACAATTTTTATTTTTTAGACATTCCGATAGTTAAAAAAATAATAAAGAAAATATATATATATATATATATATATATATATATATATATATATAATAACAAAACAAAACATTGCGACACAACAAAAAATATTACGATGGAACTTTTCTAGTACTACATTCCGATAGATGGTGTACTAACACATTGCGATGGAAACATGTAAACACTTTACGATGGACCAGCATGCATGCATGCTTCATTTCATTTAGCGCCAAAAGTAAGCAGCTAGGCTGGCTGCTTCCAGCAGCTAGCCTGCCTGCTTGCTTATTTAATAGTATTGTTCCGTAATTGTTTAGTTTTATCTGAAAGTTGTTCCGATTTTATTTCTGAAAGTTACGTATTTTTAGTTGAATTTTTCATCGATTTTTAGTATTAATATTTTTTCGTAAAGTTCAAGTTTTATCTTTTATTTAGTACCCGTTTTAGGTTTTTCCTCGTTTAGCTTTAAAGTACCATTTTAGTTTTATTCTCTCCTTTTTCATTTAGTAAACTTAATTTTCGAGTCGATAGTTAATTTCGTCCTTTAGTTTAATTTTTATTAATTGTTTTGCTTTGAATTTCGTTTTATTATTTGTTTTAATATTCGTTTTAATATCGTTTTAACTTTTAGTTTTTAATATTCACCTTGTTTTACTTTTATTATTTGTACTTATCTTTAGTTTATTTTTAAATACTTTTCGCATTTACTTTTTAATTAGTTATAGATAATCAACTTCCCTTTTTCTTAACCAAAAACAATTGAGTCACACATTTAACCGAAAATCAATTCGTTAAGACACCGAGAAAACAAACTCTTTCAACTAGTAAAATCTCTATATTACCCCTCCTCTACCCCGATAGAACATTTCTTCGGGTTAAGCTTCATATTGATCTTCTTGAGGTTTTCAAATGTCTTTGCAATATCTGCTAATAGATTCGAATCCGAGCAGCTTTTGCTTACCATGTCGTCGACATAGGATTCTAAGTTCCGGCCTATCTACTCTTTGAAAGTGGTGTCTACTAGCCTTTGGTATGTGGCTCCGACATTTTTGAGCCCAAATGGCATCTTAATATAGCAATATGTGCCTTGATCCGTATAAAAGGTTGTCTTTTCTTCGTCTTCCTCGTCCATTTGCACTTGGTGGTAGCCTTTGTATGCATCCAATAAGCATTTGTACTTAAATCCCATCACCAATTCAATTTTAAATCTATTTCTGGAAGGGGATAATAATCTTTCGGACAGGCGGAGTTCAGATTTTTGAAGTCGATGTACATTCACCATGAATCATCTACCTTCTTTACCAATACCGGATTGGATATCCATGTAGGTTACTTGACCCGTCTAACTATATCGACCTTTACCCATACTTCCACCTCTCGGGCTACCACTTGACTATTCTCTGATCCTAATACACGTCTCTTATGGGAGACCGGAGTCATGGATGGATTTACATTTAATGTATGTTTGATCAATCGCTTCGGAACACTCGTCATGTCGGACGGTTTCCATGCGAAAACATCCCGGCTCTCTTTTAATAGATTGATCAACCGCATACGTCCCTCCTTAGTAATATTCTACCCTATTGTCACCGACTGCTCGGGAAAAGATGTGTTAACCATAACTTCCTCGGTCTGGGGGCTATCTAGTTCTTCGTTTTTGCCCGATGACCTTTTTTTCACCGTCTCCTGCATCACTGCTTCGTTGGTTTTTACCCCTTCATCCCTTTAATTGTCCTCTATCAACCGTCACTCAGCTATTATGGACGCTTCCATGAATAGCGTTGCAATGCCCTTCTTGGTGTGGAATTTAAACATAGCGTGAGCAGTAGACAGGACAGCTCTTAGTGCCCTGATTCTCGTTCTTCCCAGTATTATGTTGTATGGAGATGCGGCTCAGAACACAGTGAACCTCATATCGACCTTCCAGATAAGGCAATATGATCCAAACGAGACTTCTAGCCAGTATTCCCTAGAGGAGTTAGTTCTTCCCCTTGGAACCTAATGAGGCAAGACTATATTTCGGTTAGCCTGCTATTGATTGAAGGGCATAACTAGTCGAAGCAGTGTTCGAACATGATCTAGACCGAAGCTCCGTTATCCACTAATATCTGTCGAACTAGATACCCTTCGACGTTTGCCTCAACGATCAAGGGTTCGTCCGAGGCATCATCTCCATTGACCAGGGGGAAACTGATCGTCATTCTCATCTATTTCGGATCTTCCGTGGTAGGCTCCTTCCTTTTAACTCCTGACAGCTGCACTCAAATCATTTTGATGGTTTTTCCCTTCCTTCTCTTCTCTCTTTGGTGACATGGAGGGTTTCCTCGATTTCCACCTTTTGGTCGGACATCTTTGATGAGATGGTTAACCTTTCCTGACTCCAACGCCGCTTCTAGCTGCTTCCTCGGCTAGAAGCAATCGTTAGTCATGTGTCCTTTCTCGCCATAGTAGTCGCAGTAATTCTTCATGTTTTCCCTTCATATGATTCCTTTCGTTGGTATGGGTTGTGTCAATTGTAGATGAGTTTTGAATGCCAATATCTCCTTCGGAGTTTTTGTTAGTGAATCGAGAGCTGAAATTGGATATAACTTCTTGGCTTCGTATGGACGAGGAGGTTGATATTAAAAGTATATTTCTTTTCCTTTATCGCTCTGTCTATCGGGTCGGTTATAACCACGATATCTGAGCCCTTGTTGTCTTTCCGTCCTATTAATCGGCCTTTGCCCTCTATCGGAGTACTCACCTCTTGGTAACTCGGTCGTTCTAAATGCTTCCTCGACCTTGACGAAATCATCCACTCTTCTCATCATTTTCGTGATAGTTTGTGGTACCCTGTTAGAGAAACGCCGTGCCAGCTCTGGACATTTAGAATTACTCATAAATGCTGAGATACGCATGACTTCCGAGACTCCTTGGATGTAACTTGTTTCATCTATCCATCTTTCTTTAGAAGCTGGTAGTGTCTCATGCGCTTTTCGGACAATCTTAGATATTTCAGTGGGGTCCTTGAAACACTTCTTTCTCAAAGCAAACCTCTCCACAAACTGCTCCCTCAAGTCTTCCGAAATACAATGCTCCCATTCGGCAGTGGATCAAACCATCCCCGAGCCGCGTCATCAAGTGTTTGTTGGAAATTCGACACCAAACGGGCATATGCCACTCTCCTTGGTTAGCGGCTCCTACAAATCGGTTACTGTGGTTGTCTAGATCAGTGATTTCATCATATAGCTTGAGAGTATCCGGGAGTATATGCTTCGGCGATGAGAACTCAATGATCCGTCGGATGAACGGTGGCCTCGACACCTCCTTATAAGGGATGTGTGAATCTTCGACCGTTTCAAGGATGGCTCCTGCCTCCTTAACCGGACCACCTCCTTCTCTCCTTCAAATATCCTGGTCGAAGCTCAGCCGCAAGGGAGTAACCGTGGCTCCAGCTCTCTCGTTTTTTTGGTTTATGAGGGCTTGCAGAGTTGTCATTTTTTTTCAATATCTTGTTGTGTAATGTATTGTCTTCACCATTATCCCCTTCGGACCCCGAGGGATCGGACGGAGTAATTGGAGATTCAGAATGACCCACCATCAAGTACTCTTGGTAGTTTGAAGTTCGGGTCCCATAGATGGCGTCAAAATGTAGATGCTATTTCCTCTGGATAGGCTTATCGTAAGAGAGGGTCCCTCTTCGTAAGCTTCATCACCTTCGAGATACCTACACACATAAGTAAGCACGTGTTAGCCTCGCCTCAAGTGTTACTCCAGGACCTAACTCCGATGTGAGAATAAATATTTGTTGGAGACGAATCTATACTATCTAATATAAGAGAGTTTTTTACATGTCTTTTATGCTAGCACAATTAAATTTTGCTGATGTGTCAACCCCATATTTAATCTTAAGTTTGGAAAGTACAATACATAACAACAATATTTTTCATCCTAATCTATCTAAACTAATAAAATCATAGTTTTTTTAAAGCTATCTATTTAATATTTTCTAAATATAACACTTAACCACAGCTTGCCACGTGTACAAAGATATCCTTTTGATATTTTTTGAATTATTTTTGTAAAATACATATTTGATTTTAACCTTAAAATGATTAAGGTATCTTGGTCCTGACATTTTGAAGTTATTTTAAAATTCGTTGTTCATAACTACGAATTAATGGAGGATTTAAAAGCTATTATTTGTGCATTCAATTATTTGATTTCTTCATAAAACACTATTTTTTAGAAACCTTGGACCATCTTACACCAAATTTAATCAACTTATTTATGGACAAGCGAATATCATTTTTCCCGAGTTATAAACAACTTTAATGTAGACGCGTTTCATTGAAACAAATAACTTAAATTTGAAAACGATATAACTACATATTAAAAGTATGTACATCAATACATGTATCATCCCCTTTAATATGGTATTTAAATCATATCATTTACATATACATTGTGGCTATGTCCACTCACTCGGCCTTAATATATAAAGGCTCTATGCTTTCATCTATCAATCACAAAGTTATCTACAACACTCATTTTTCTTTATTTTATCAACAATCTATTGGTGTTAGCTTGTATTTTAT
The DNA here is from genome assembly GCA_025667525.1 of Glebionis coronaria. Lineage (NCBI taxonomy): Eukaryota > Viridiplantae > Streptophyta > Magnoliopsida > Asterales > Asteraceae > Glebionis > Glebionis coronaria. The sequence goes on from CM046881.1 coordinate 397,128,747, forward strand.
CCTCTTTTTATGAAAGTCAATAACATCCTACGTGTCTAAATTTATATTGCAAAGGTTCCTTTGCGAACTTTTAGACATTATATTCCAAAACTATCTTCTTTCTCAAGATTTGTTTATTCTCGTAATTTTAATATCATTAACATCATCTTGCTTCTTGCATACTTATTGTGATTTGAAATGGCCCATTACAAGGTGTTGTGGTAATCATTGTTGGAGTTGTCCTTCTCAATAGTCTTGAATATGTAGAAAATAAGAAATGAATAAAGGGGTCAGATGTACAATATAAACTACATGTAAAATAGAGCATTCAAGTACGGTTATTATAATTTAATTTTAATGTAATCCTTTGATTCAATAGTATCATGCTTCCTGTATCATTACATTTCATATTGAGGTTCAAACCTATATTACTAGCTTTGTCATGTTTGATCAGGAATTAGGGGTATTCAGAACATCAGTATTGTTAATTGTGCTACAAGCCTGAGAACCACTCCCTAATTACTTGCTTTTTTATATTATGATACGGTTTTGACATGCAAATTGTGATTTCTCGGTTGAGTTAAAAACTTACTTGGTAACAAGTATGCTTATAAAGTTTCAGTGGATGAATTCTAGTCAAAGAAATTGTTAACAAGTTTCGGTTATCAATAATGGCAATACCTACATATCTATGTGGCCATTGCACACGGAACTATATGTTGTTGGACTGTGCCCTAATGAATTTGTAAACTACTAAAGTTGAACCGTGAAGGCACTTTGAAATATAAATATGTGTCTATTGTGGTTGTTATTACTATGTATTTATTTTAATATGCAATTCTAAGACTCTTTAATGTGATTATCTTGATGGTTGAAATCTGGCAACCATTATAGATGACTATGGGACTCCCTTGGAACTTTTGAGTACCGCAAGTAGTCCTCATTCCTCAAGCTAAACATTCAACCACGAACCGTGAGACCGACGATGAAGATATCTATGAAATTATGTGTTTGTTTGTTCATTGTCGTCATGAAGATGTCTATGAGATTAACGATTTTTCTTAATAGAGTTTAGCTTAGAGACGCAAAAGATGACGCGATTGACATACTTGATAAAATGCTCATTAAGGATTCAAGTGACGCATTAGGCTCAATCATAGTCAGACTTTAGTTACTCAAACAAGTCACGTGCTATAGTTGTGACATGTTTTCAACTCATAATAGGATACAACGAAGACGTATTCTCTAATCAACAAAGGTAATTTTGATAAACAGATGTTTATCGCAAAGATGAAAACATCACCATACTAAGAAGTGATACACAACTTATAATTACCATGTATGTCGTATTCGTATAATAAATTATTGGTGTTTTTTGTATGTTTTGATTATTCTTGTGTTTCATATAACATATGTTTGTTTATTTCAAACTATATACTTTAGGTTTGTTTGTTCATATATGGTTCCTTCTAACTAATAACTTCGTAATACACAGTATCATTTACTATCTTTTTTGATGTTTTTTAAAAATACCCGTGAATTTCACGGGTGTTTAGCTAGTGGTTCAATATATTAAAGTATATTGTCAAAGTATTAAATGTGTCTTACTTTGTAATAGATGTGTCTGCGCCATTTACAGTGAGCTGTAAATATATTTGTCATGAGAACCACCTATGATGAATAGTAAGTGGGCCTTAGCATAGTGTGACTTCCCTTTCATACTTCTGCTCCTTCTCTTATCTAAAGAGCCTACATGACATACAGGAACATTGGTCATACAAAAAAAATGAGAAATAGTAAGGGCTAAGTACGAAAGTAGACACCAAGTACATGGTGTTGTCCCAAGTAAGACTTTTTTTCATTCCAAAAAGAGACATGCACTTTAATCAACTGATCTACTAGGTTAATTTAGTGACACGTGTCCAATTGATCAACCAAAATTTTTATATTTTATTAATATTTTCTCCTAATGTTTGACCTATACTTGTCCCCACCTACTGATCAACCGACAGAGGATCAACCACTTTTGATCAACCACCGTACTTTCTTCTAGGGAAGGAACACCATTTTTTCTTTCTTAAGTCTTGTGTTTATCCTTTTGATCGTACTTGTTTCTGTCCTTTTTTTTAAAGGGAAAATTTCATATATATCCCTCTTTTGAGTTCAAATTTCATATATATCCAACTTCACTTAAAAATTTCATATATATCCCTCATATTAATGCAAAATTTCATATATATCCAACCTTACTTAAGAATTTCATATATATCCAACTTAAAACATGAAATTTCATATATGTCCAAATAACTAATTTATATATAACTAAAAATCTTAAATACATATTAATTATCATTTAAACTTAAAATAATTCATGTTTCTTTACCTAATAAATATAAATCTAATCACTAAAACAATGACAAATCATTAAAATTTCATAAAAACAAATCTAACTAACCTTGCAATTGCAATAGATAGTAACCCAACAATCATTATTTTTATCTAGTTGTGACATTACTTCCGTATTTAATTTTACAAACACAATTTATTGGTTCCATCAGTATTTTGATCACTTTCTTTTATTTTTTTTATATTATCTAATGATGTTAATTAGTATTATTTTGATTATTGTATCATTTAAACTATATGATAGTAAGGTTTATTTTGCAGCTAATCGAATGATATAAGTTTTATGTTTATTTGGTAATTCTAATTAGATCTTTTCTTTTTTTATTTCTAAATACTTTGATAACATATGCTTTGAATCAATGTGTGTGCATATAATAATTTGAGACATTGTTTATATTAAAATATATATAATATATATGTAAGTATATAAAAAAAGAAATAAGTGTATAATGGTTATTTTATGTTTAAATAATATTTAATTTGTGTTTTATGTTTTTAATTATATATAAATTAAGTATTTGGACATATATGAAATTTTAAGTAAAAATTTGGACATATATGAAATTTTATGTTTAAAATTGGATATATATGAAATTTTTAAGTAAGATTGGATATATATGAAATTTTGTGTCAATAAAGGGACATATATGAAATTCTCCCTTTTTTAAATGTTCATATTTGAACGTTACTTGTTTATATTAGATTTAGATTATATGTTTTTAATCCATTTTTCTGTCATGATTCCTTTGGTAATTTTTTTTTCTTCATAATCTCATCAATCTCATTTCTTAAGTAATTGATTCACGATTAATTTATTATTGATTAATTATTTGCAAAATCACTGAAGAATTTGATTCTTTTAATTGATTCTTGATTAAGGTTTAATGACTAATTTCCAATTAATTTTTTTTACTTGATTGAATAGATGGTTTTAATAGAAGACTTTCATAATTAATTTTTTTAATTGATTGAATCAGATTCATGAATAATGATTTAATTGACCAATTTGGTAAATATTTTTTTGATTTAATTGAATTGATTCCTGATTAATTATTTGTTAAATTAGTGTAAGATTTGACTTTGATAGTCAACGAAGTTTTCTGTAGGTAAGATTGTTGGTGGTGGTTGTATTTAGGGCTAGCATCACTATAAGGTAAGATTGTTGGCGGTGTTGTTGGTATAGTAAAAATCCCTGTGGTGTTAAATCCTTGCTGGTCTCCATTTTTTAATTTTTCATTGGCTTAACTTATTTCGTTTGTAAAAATCTCATCTTTAGACGGTAAGTGTGACTGGGTCGATCTAACTATGGTTTACTGACAAATTTGTTTAACACTTCACTGGGTCGATCTAACTATGGTTTATCGAAAAGATATAGGTCTTACCTTAATGAATTTGTAGCTAATATGAGTTTTTATATCACTTTGAGACATTATTGATACTGTCATTTCAGCTAGGTAGGATTACAATTATTGATTAGGTTGTTTCGCGTGTTTTATAGCTAATCTAAGCTTTTATTTCACTTTGAAACATCGGTAAAATTATTGATTAGGATTACAATAGTACGAGATCTTTGTGTGTCATCAACTAACTTTCTTGTGAAAACTTAGTCTTCTTTCCTAATAATTGAATCTAATATAGCATCGATCGAATAACAAAATCTTTTCGTTTACCCTTTTTTATGTAACAAACTCTTATTTTGCCCCTCGCCTTCGATTTTTCCTGGTTATGAATATCATCAATAAAATGATCCATTTTAGTCTCTACTGAGTGAGTCTTTTATTTTCTATTGAATGGTCAAATTTGTTCCTATCTATTTGTAAGTTTAGGCGCTTATTTGTTTAGCAAAATCACTTTGAATACTATTACTTTAAGATTGAGTTTCAGTATCTGAATACTCTTTTAATTTTTTTAGTATTAGGATTTATATGTGTGGATTACTTCATGCATTTAGTATCTTGATTGATCCAAGTGCGGATTATATTCAGATGCTCAAACTCAAATTGAACTGTACAGTATTTAGAGTGAATCAAAACTTTTGCTACCCAAACAATCGCCAAAAGTTACAAATTGCTAAGAAACCGTTTGAGCAATCAACAGAAAATAAATTGTTTGCTTAATAAAGACTGAAAAGGGGCATTTTATTGATGAAGTTGATACGCATGAAAAAACGAAAGTGAGTGGCAAAATAAGAACTCCTTACATAAAAAAGGGTAAATGAATAGATTTTGTTGTTCTATCGATGCTATATTTGATTTAATTAGTGATTGGCAAAATAAGAACTCCTTCCATGTCTCGAACACCTTCTGACCATTTTTCTAATTCTTATGTGATTTAGGAGTATCACGCTACGGTGCATGCTAGGAGAAAGCTCCATTATTTCCCTTTGATTAAGGATTGGCTAGGAATTGATCGTAATGAATTATTTCGTTCCACATGCTTTGGCCGTTGGTTGGATTTAACTTATGTTGACAACGAGGAAGGCATCATACATTATATGATACAAAAGCAAAAGTTCTTTGATAGTTATCACTATGATTTGCCACTCATTTATAATGTCAACGGATATACCCTACATTTTGGTCGTCGTGAATTCTGTCTCATTATCGGATTTAAATTTGGGACATTTAGCTTCCGCAAATTTAGGGAGGGTGACATCAGTTTCTGTGATCGAGTATTCCCTAAAAAGATAGGGGAGTATGTTAAGATCCTAGACCTTTTAGGACTGATTGAGGATGAAGAGCGTTTTTCCAAGTTGTTTGATGAAGACTCTATACAAGTTTGTCTACTTTTATCTTTGGAAGTGATATTCATGGGTCATGAGCTAAAATCAGCTATTGACGATTTTTTCCTTAGAATGGTTGAGAATCTGAATCAGTGGAGCGCTTTTAATTGGGGTGAATACATCGGGCGTGAGTTAAATGCTTCCATCAGAACTTTGCACTCAAAGAATCAAGATTCTCACATGAAAGCTTTGCAAAAAAACCCCAACTTTATTCCGTCATATACTTTATCTGGATTTCTTTTGCGTTTCAAGGTTAGTATTTTTACATAAACAGTTATATTGATATTTAAAGAATTATTGTTGTTTTTATGTTGATATATATTTTTATACTTTTTAGATCTGGATTCTGGAGTCTTCAAGTGTGTGTGCCCGTTGGTTTAAGAAAACTTCTCAAGAGATCCCGAGAGGCCGTTTCTGGTCAAAGCACTCAAGCTTTCGACACTGGAAGTATTTTGGCGAACTTTTTCCACAGGTAACTTATTCTCTTTTTGGTATTGTTTCATAGCAAGTGCTTGTGTTAAAATTCATAACAGTTAGTATAAAGGGGTGTTTGGTTTTAGGCAGGATTAGCTTTTGGGTGACACAAATTTGTTCGACTTTGCTCATACTAATTCCTTTGTGCCTGTTAGGTTAGAGTAGGTCATAGTTTCACTTGGTTAACAGCTTAGTGGTCTTTGTGCCTGTTAGGTTATAGTAGGTCATAGTTTCACATAGTTTCACTTGCATGGTCAATTTTATTCAAAATCTGTCATAGTTCAAACAGTAGGGTTGTAGGGCCTTTGTTCTTTGATTTGTTGTGTTTGATTTAGTGTTGATTTTTTTTAATGGGTTGAACCATATACACTAGCAACATCCCACTTTCTATGTGCTTTTACACTAGCAGTTTTATTGGAGTTAATTTTAGGAATTGTGACTTGTGCTTTTGGGATCTGTTAGAATATAGGATAGGGAAGGCCTAGATTATCTGGTATTAGATTTTAGGTGTCTTTTAGTAGTTATAGTTAGATACTCAAACTGACTGTAGGTGCTTATTAAACTAGAAAATGTGTATTATGTCCACACAGTAGGTGTTTTAGGGAATTTTGTGTGATTTTTGGCTTGTCAACTTGTTAATTGTAGGTGCTTATTAAACAACCAAATGTGTATTAGTCTAGTCTCATTTTTCTCCAATGATTAGCCTTAAACTTTTTCATTTCACAATTATATATCTCACATGAATTATATTTTTGTTAGGCTAAAAAACCCTACAGTGACCTATACCCTACAAAAGCTAAGGCCCAGTCAGATTGGTATGCAGGCAGCAATCATTTTTTCAAGTGGTATATACCCCGAGCGCCGTCTGTTGAATATGGAGGTCTGTTTGGCGAGTATCTGAAAAATTGAAAGCATCTCGCTTAGCTAATGAAGAGTTTCAAGCCAGCCAGAGTTTTAGTAAAGAGGGGCCCCTTGTTAACCGAGTTATTGCGCTGGAGAGTTTATGTGAGAGTTTGATGATTCTACCCAAAGATATAAAAAGTTTGAAAGCCCGGATTTACAAGCTTGAGACTATCCTTACTTTAATCATGACACATAAACAGAACCCTGGTGTTCAGAAGCCCAAGGTAATTCCTGTTTTAATATTTAGTGTTCATGTATTAATTATCTTATTAACTGGTTTTTAGGATAGTAAGAAAGCAAAAGTTAGTAGTAGAGACCTAAAACCAGTTTTTATTTTTAATTTACTTTTTTACAAGAGACAGCTGAAAGTATTGCTAAGGAATGTGATCTGGCTGCTGAGTATTTGAGTGATGAAGACAGTGTCTTTAATGATTTGGTTGATCATTTGGATGATTTTGTTGGCAAGGTTAGTGAACTATCTACCTACCTTGAGAATTTTCAAATTTGTAACTTTTTTTACCATTTATATTTGTAAGTGAAATTTTACACGCAGAAAGGTGATGTTGAACGGTCCCCAAGCGATGAATGTTTGAAAGTTGAGAAGCTAGTTGCTGAACATAAGAGGCTTGTTGAGGTTAAGAGAGTGAGTAACAAAATGTTGTTGGAAGAACAAAAAAGCATGAAAAGTATATATTCAGATACACGCAATCACATTAAACTTGCCTTAGAGAAAAGTGGAAGAAACAAGAGGCGGTATGTTAATGTCCACATGCCACTATTTGTAGAAGATTTAGTCCACAAAGTTCCAAGCTTTGATACACTAAAAAATCAAAAGAATATGCTTGATACATAAATGCTTGAAAGATGTCAAGCACTTGAACCTTGGATAGAGGTATGTATGTCGGATACTACTTTATTTGTATTTGTTTTGTTACCATTTACTTATAGTAATTGGTTTTATTTCTGTTGTTCAGAATATCAAGCGACCATACAAAGCTATTGACAAAGTTTATTGTGATTACTATGTGAGTTTTTGCTTACCAATGGCTGGCAGAATTGCAAGTTCCCTTGGTCCAACGACATTGTGGTCAACCGTAGTTTCTGGGACAGTTTTATTAGGGAGGATGAAAATCGTGTAGGTTGGTTTCTCGACGAGGTAAGCTACATTCTCATAAATTGTACACAGTTTATTGTCATTATTATTCTGTAGGTATGTTTTTTTGACAAAGTGTTTTTGAATCCATACAGCACATTGACTTATGGTCGTGGTACATCTGGCGATTTAGGAAATCTTCTCATGACTGGTCAATTGTTAGTTGTTACTTTCTTACACTTCTATTAGGTGACTCGATTCCTTTGTTCTATGCAACCAATGAAATATACCCTATGGCATGGACTGATGTTGAGCAAGTAATTTCTTTTACACAGTTGTTTTGTTAATTTTTGTTGTTATTGAAATAGGTTAATTATAAATGTATAAAAATTTATAGGTCTTCATTCTAATAAATGAACCAAAGTCACACTGTTCTCTTGCATAGTTTGAAATCAGAACCGGTAATGTGACACTCTATGATAGTCTAGTACCAGAAAGTCTAGAGACTTATGGAGAAGAAATCCGTCCATGGTATGTTAACATGAGGAAGTGTCTAGAAACTAAGCTGCCTGTGATTCTACAAGATGCTGGTGTGTTTGCTAGCAAAGGAATTGATCTAACTGAGTATAGTATTAAGTTTAGACATGCCGTCAACGTCCCCCAGCAGGGAGGTGTATTTGGCGATTGTGGTGTATTTGTCTGCTTATTTCTATTTAAGTAATAAGTTTTAAATTAATTAATTATTTAACTAAATATTAATGATATGTCCTGTTCTCATGTCTTATTATGTATATAGGTTGACACACGGGATCCCATTGGATGTTGAAGACCCAATACAAACTGCGTTGGCATACCGAGAGAAAATGATCTGATTCTATTTCCAGCACAAGATCATTATTTAGTTTGTATGTCATTGTCTTATCTTTTGTTAACATTTATGAAATGAATTGTAGGCATATCTTTTGTAAACAATTTTTACCTGATGTTATGGGTCTCACACTTCTTGATATATGCCTACAATTCTTGGTTGAACAATGTATTAATTTTAGATAACATTTCTATGACATTTCTATGACATTATGATTGTGATGTGTTTATAAACCTTTTTATTTGTATGACCGAATTGATAAGCATTTGTTTTGAGGCTGGATACTAATAAGGATTGTTTGATCAAGAGATGAACTCAGCACAAGCAATATCATAGCTAAGGGCATGGATGCATAGTACATTCTTTATCCTTTTCATTTTCATTTTATAATTAGTAAGCTTTTGAATTATTTATAATTTAAGTTAGTTGTAAGATTGAATTAGCTTTTGAATTATTGTATGCTAGTATCACCAAGTAGGCAGAGTCATAGGAAGGAAAATAGTTAATAGCATAGTTAATAGCATAACCATGTAGGCAGAGTGTTTGGAAGGAAAATAGTTTTACAAAACAAATAGTTAAATATTCTTCTTACGTGTTTTGAATTCTAAGGGTCGTTCAAGTTTACAGCATCCCAATGGAATTGTTGTGAAGATCCATGCGTTGGTTGTGAGTCCATCCCATCTTCTTGCGTTGCCTGATTTCTTGCCTATAGAATGTGTCATAGAATTCAACAATTGATCTATAGATACGTATGTTTAGAAAATGAGGCAAACTCTTACCTACTTTTTTGGGTGGAGTTGGTTTTGCTTTCCTACATGCATTCTGAATGTGGCCACAACTTCCATACCTGCCACAACTTACTTGTATAGGGTCTTCATTTTGGGATAAAATACGATTAGTCCCCTTTGGTCGTCCAGTTAGCCTTATGATTATTGGTGGCTTTACTTGTTGTAAGTAATTAGGACGCTGCCAACCCGATATCTCTCCCACAGGATATACCAAGCCTTGGTACGTTGCTTTAAGTGTCGTTGTCCTGAACCACCCTTGTGCCAATTGACTGAAATCGGTCATTCCAAGACACCTACAAACCGCTAATGCATGAGCACAAGGCAGACCTGAAATTTGACATACGCGACATGTACATTTATAATTACTCAACTCCACTATATGGGTTTTGCGTCGATCATCTACTTGATAAATTTTGTACATCTCAATTCCTGCCACATGCCAGTTTAAACTCTTGTTCATCCGCATTGTAATTTCTCTAGTTGCCCAAGGACTTAATTCATCTGCTTTTGCATCTACAAAGTTATTGAAAGTTATTTAACTGTATTATTTAACATGCATGGAATATATGGTATACCATAACTAACCTGCATAATTTTCCCGACACTCGCAATACCTTTCCTGTACAAGACCTCTAAACCAATCCAATAGGTTAGTTACCGGTAGTTTGCACACATCTTTTGTTAATGAATTGATTGACTCAATGCTATTAGAGGTCATGTAATTGTAACGATTACTTGGGCAGTCTGCTCGAGACCACTTCTCAACACCCGCCTCTATCAGCTTCTTGTGTGCATCTGGTGCTTTTGCTCCAAGTTCCCCTATTGATTCATCAAAATTTTCTACGGTGTAGGCTTTGCACATCTTATAATATTTTTCCTTTAGCTTTTCAGCCTTGATTTTACAATTCATCATCATGTGTCTGCAACAATAGCCATGGAATGCATTCGGGAAAACAGCTTGTACAGCTGATAATATTGCTACATGCCTATCAGATATGATAGCCAAGTCAGGGTTTTCCCCTATGCAATCTCTTAACTTGAACAAAAACCATGACCATGAAGCGCCTGTCTCACCCTAAGTGATTCCGGTTGCTATCAGAACGATTTGATTGTTTCCATCCATTCCAACTACCACCAAATTTGTCCCTAGGTAAGTGCCTTTTAGATGCGCCGCATCTATTATTATCAATGGTCGCATATGGTACTTAAAGCTTTCGACCTAACGGGCAATAAAACATTTAATTAGGTAAAGCATACTACAGATTTTATTATATGTTATTAGTTATTATACAAATACTTACCGCAACACCAAAAGCTACAAAAAACCATCTTAAAATGACCTTCATCATCCGTGTCAATATATGTAATAGTCCCATCATTTGTCAATTCCAAATTATGACAATAAAAAGGAAACTTTGCAAATGATTTTATTGGGCAACCGAATGTCTCTACCAACACAACATTCTTTGTTCTCTAGGCTTGTTTGTATGTAATGTTTAGGTTGTACTGCCGGTTTATGTCATGTTGTATTTCTTTTCCTTTGTAAATGCGATGGTGGTCTTTGAACTTAGGTGTAATTAAATGACCCAACAAATCGGATTTAGCATTACGGTGATACATACCTATTTGTCTTTTTTCACAAGTGTGGTGGTCGTTTACCTTTTTTATTACCCATTCATTACTATAATCACTCTTAGCTGATGTTATTTTCCATTTACATTCCATATCCACACACACTACTTTGTACCTAAATTTATCTGTTTTCATAGGCTTAAACTCATATCCTTCTAGAATCGCTTTATAACCTAGTTCATACTTACATAATTTTTTACTATCAAATCTATCACCTGGTTTCACAACCCTTGCGGCATATACGTTAGTATTTTTTGGTGTTTTAAAAATGGGTTTTTGTGGTGGTGTTTGGAAAATGTTTTGTAACGTGTTCGTTGCCCAATTATCTTCATACTCTTGTTTTGGATTTTTATGTTTGTATGTAACTTCTAGTGGTGGCAAAAGACCATTAGGATGCAAAAAAAGTTAAGATCAAAATCTAATTTCTTAGAACAAGTCGGTTTAGAACTAAATAATTTTGAATCTTGATGCTTAGATGAAGTAGGTTTAGAATCTAACCATTGATATATTTTTTTAATATTAAGAGTATTTGTTGTACCTTGTGACTTGCTTGATGAACGGTCGAAAAAATTCACATCAACATCATTCTCAATGTACACACACTTTGAACCTACTTCGTAAGTAAACAACACTATGAATAACTCGTTAAACTTGAATCTATTCTTCACAACCGCAACTAGCTCATTATATGTTATGTTTTTCTTAAGAGATACACCGTATGCTTTCTCTACATAAACCAAATACACCAAAAACTCATTTTTTGAATCACCCATTTTGTTTTCTAATCAAACTATTGAAAATTCATAAACCATATATATATATTTGCAAGTACATATGGTTAGGTTGAAAATTGAATACATAAACACCTAACATGAATAAATACTTAAATTGATCAACTTATATAAATCAACTGATCAACTTGTTATTCTTTTGATGAAACTTAAATGCAATTTAAGGTTTGTTAGATTGTTAGATTGAGAAATAAATACATACACACCTAACGTGAATAAATACTTTTGATGAAAAACACTTTTTTAATAAAAACCGTAAAACCGAAAAACGTGATGACAAAATGAAAATGACCTAAAAAATAAATAGAGTTTACCAAAAAATCTTAAATAATATAAATAAGTTATATAAACCAAGATAACCTTTTTAGACCTTTTAATTAATTTTATATTGATTTTTAAAGATTATTTAAAACCTTAAAAATTAAATAAAATATTAAAAAGACTAATTTGGGTATTTATGATTTGTAAACTTCAAAAGTATTAATATAAGACAGGAAAACAATTTTTCAAAAAATTTATTTAACATAAGCTATTTTTAAATGACTTAAAGATAAAACGGGATAAAAATAATCTTAAAAAATAGAATAATAAAGTGAAAAATCTGATTTTAAACCAAAAAGTCCTAAAAGTATATCCAACTAAGAGAAAAAAGGAATAAGCCAAAAATTGTCACTCAATAAGCTGTTTTAGGCTTATTAAGTCACGGCTTATATATTGAAAGTCCCAGCCTAATTGATATTAAATATCAAATATTGCAAAGTAATAAACGAAAAAGACCCTAGGGCAGTTGGTTTGTGTGTGGTGTGTTGAGGTGTTGATAAAAGGGTTTGATCATGAGGTCGAGGGTTCGAATCCTAGTTGTTCCCCTTGGCCCGTGATTCCCCTTTTTTCTTGTTACACAAACACTTAAAAAAGGTTAGCAAAAAACTCCTCTAGCCCGACTTCGAACCCTTGACCTCTCGTTGGAGGAGTGGGGGATCTTACCGGTGTGCTAGGATCATGGTCTTGTCATTCTGGTGCACCATTTGTTTCTTATACAATTACATTAAACCCATTAATCCCAACCCATCTAAACCAAAGGAAGACAAACGTTTAATTTAAGATATGTATCGTTCACATCCCATTAACAAGCATTAAACCCATTTCCCCATAAACACACACTCAAACATCCCGACTAAAAACCTAACAGATCTTTGAATCAGTAATCAATCGTTAAGGATGAACAAGGGTAAAGGTAATTTGATTATTATTTTATCTTTAATATTTATTGATGCATGTTATCATCAGAAATCAATTGTTTGTTGATGCATGTTATGATCATTATGGGTAGAGGATAAACAAAATACGGATCTACTAAGATTGTTGACGATCATTAATATTGTTATGATGTGAATTTTATTGATATTCCTTTTTTGAAGCCTATTGTTTAGTTGGATTTAATAATGATATTATATGTTTGGGATATATGTTACAAAATACGTATTTTGTTTATCATCTACCAAAGAAGATCATAATGGAACTCTTAGGATTGTAGTAATTATGATGATATATATGTTAGGGATATATGTTACAAATATGTAATTTTCATAAAGCCTATTTTTTAGTGGGACTGAATGTGTTGACGGGTTCAAGATGAAACAAAAGTGTTTAGGGATTAAAAACTTCATATTTTGTGATAAAGTTTTAAGTGTGTTTGTCCTTAACTTGTGGGTTCATGTTTTGTGTTGACGGGTTTGAAACAAAAGTATAGAATTCTTCTTAGATTAGGAGTTGAATGAAACATGAAATGATTTAGGGCATTGTGAATATGACATAAAGTTAGGGTATTCATGTTAAAATGTGAGTGATAGTTGTCGGCTAACAAAAATTGTGAGTTACAGATATATTCTGGTCATAGATAATTAACATAGATACTAGTAATCACCTAAATACCTAATAGTTATAAATAATATTTTCGCAGAGATAATTCAAATTATTCGGACAGTGGTCTGAATCAGATGCATGACAGTAATTCGTTGCATACGAGTTCAAGTGACGAGTCTGATACTAGTTCTAGTGATTATCAGAAACCTCCGGTTGAGTATAAAATAGTATCAAACAAAGGGCCATATAGGCGGTGGCTAAGCTACTTTGATGAACATGAAACAAGTGACTTAAATGAACCTAAATTTTTCTTTAAAGTCCCGGTAGACACCAAACCAAGGTACAAAAATGAGATGGAGGAAGATGAAATTCCAGTGCCTTCAAAACCAAAAACCAAAAAATGGAGAAGTCCATTTCTTTCAAGTTCCGAAGAAGACAAGGAAGACATTCCAGGGCCTTCAAAGTTTAAAGACAAGGAAGACATTCTTGATGCTTCAAGCTCAACATCTAAACCAAAGGTTTTAAGAACTTATGGCTGCTTTTGTTGTATTATCATTCCAACTATTTTGCTCCATATATATTTTGGACAATGTAATAGTTAGTCTAATTAGTTGGTGACGATATATTATGTAATTCTATGTTCAAGAACTTTTAAGACCAATTAGTTGGTGATGATATATTATGTGTAATATTATGTACAATTTTGATGATAGTATTATTACTTCAATATTATGTAAAATTTGTATATTTGATCAGTGTCATTTTAGACGCCCAGCCTTAAAAGTATGTCTAATTCATGGAAAAAAGGGAAAAATTTGATTTTAAACCAAAAAGTCCTAAACGTATGTCAAATTCAGGGAAAAAAGGAATAAGCCAAAAACAAGCACTCAATAAGCTGTTTTGGGCTTATTAAGTCACGGCTTATATATTGAAACGCCCAACCCTCTTATTCATAAAACTCAAGACGTTTGTTTTGAGCGTGCTTAAGCACTTTTATATGTAACTCGTATCAACGTAAATATTTTATCTAAAAAATTTGAAAGAATTAAAAGGTGAAATGACACTATACGGTGAAACTACTTAATAGGGAAAGATAAGAAACATGATGAGACAAGACACTAGAAACACTGTATTTTAATACTACATACATGCTTTCATACGTTTGTTTTGAGCGTGCTTAAGCACGTTTATATGTAAATCGTATGAACGTAAAGGAATAAGCCAAAAACAAGCCCTCAATAAGCTATTTTGGGCTTATTAAGTCACGGCTTATATATTGAAACGCCGAGCCCAATTGATATTAAATATCAAATATCGCAAAGTAATAACGAAAAAGACCCCAGGGCAGTTGGTTTGTGTGTGGTGTGTTGAGGTGTGTTGAGGTGTTGATAAAAGGGGTTGATCATGAGGTCGAGCGTTCGAATCCTAGTGGTTCCCCTTGGCCCGTGATTCCCCCTTTTTTTGCTTGTTGCACAAACACTTAAAAAATGTTAGCAAAAAACACCCCCAGCCCGACTTCAAAAACACTTTTTTAATAAAAAACGTAAAACCGAAAAACATGATGAAAATTGAAATTAACCTAAAAAATAAATAAAGTTTACCCAAAAATCTTAAATAATATAAAGAAGATATAAAAACCAAGAAAACCTTTTTAGACCTTTTATTTAATTTTATATTAATTTTTAAAGATTATTTAAAACCTTAAAAACTATATAAAATTTTAAAAAGACTAATTTGGGTATTTATGATTTGTAAACCTCACAAGTATTAATAAAAGACAGAAAAATATTTTTTCAAAATTTTTAATTAACAAAAGCTATTTTTAAATGACTTAAAACAAAAAAATAATCCTAAAAATAGAATAATAAAGTGAAAAATCGGATTTTAAATCAAAAAGGCCTAAAAGTATGTCTAATTAAGGGAAAAGGGAAGGGTAAAAGCTATAAAATACCATCTTACTTATTCATTTGTGCCGACTTTAAACACTTACTAATTAATCTCGTGACTTTACCATTGTACTTTCAATTTTGTTCCGACTATACCAATATTACGTTAAAATTACTGTATTACCCTCGTCTTGTATGACATAATTACATCTCTTGCCACATTTATCATCACTTTACAATTTTCTGCTTCTCACTCCTCCATTTATGTTTCTCTCTCTAATACTTTACCCTTTTATCCATACAACACTAACCTTCAACAACCATCACCATCCTCTGCACGAACCTCAGTTCCTGTGGCAAGTACTGGAAACCTAAAAAGATAGTTCACATCGAGTTCCAATGGCGACCTAAAGATAATATTATTAAAGACAAAAAGGAAACTGAAGTTATAGTTGTTGAAAAGCAGCCGCAACAAAGATAGAAAAATACAAGTGGTGGCTATAAGCATTGGATGCAAAAACTACTTCTGTCATGATAAAAAACATTCCTAATAAATACACGTAATAAATAACTATGAGTTACTATGATTTTCGTTTTGTAGCATTTAATGGTATGATTTTCGTTTTGTAGCATTCCAAGGGTTTTGTTACTAGTTATGATTTTCTTTACCTACCAATGGATTTTTTGTAAGTTTTTTTTTTAATTTTTTTATTTTAGAGTATGTGTTCTTGGTGTAACTGTGTGTGTTTTTTCTCATTCAGTAAACAAGTAAATGGTGGATTTGGTTTTGTGAATTTTACTAGTCCAGTAGGTGCTTTGAGGTTTAAAGAAATGTTTCATGGGAAACGTTGGGACTTGTTTGGAAGTCCTAAAATTGCTGAAATTACACGAGCTAAAATTCAGGTAATAAAAGTTTAAATATTGTTCATGATTTTAGTTTTGTTTTTCTGTTTCTGAAATGTATTTTTTCTAGGGCAAGGATGCACTGATAAAGAATTGTATGGTGATGGAGGGTATTTTAGTCATTTAAAAGGTTAATATAGTAATTTTATCGTAATATTGATATAGTCGAAATAAATTTGAAAATACAATGGTAAACTCACGAGATTAATTAGTAAGTGTTTAAATTCGACACAAATGAATAAGTAAGATGGTATTTTATAACTTTTACCCAAAAGGGAATAAGCCACAAACAATCACTCAATAAGCTGTTTTGGGCTTATTAAGCCACGGCTTATATATTGAAAGGCCCAACCTAATTGATATTAAATATCAAATATTGCAAAGTAATAAAAGAAAAAGACCCTAGGGCAGTTGGTTTGTGTGTGGTGTGTTGCAGTGTTGATAAAAGGGGTTGATCATGAGGTCGACGGTTCGAATCCTAGCGGTTCCCCTTGGCCCGTGATTCCCCTTTTTTTATTTTCTGATTTTAGAAAAGCATTAAAAAATACAAAAAAATATGTTTTAATTTTAAGAAATTTCATTTGTGGGTTTAGAAAGATAGTTTTCAACTTTACAAAAAACTAAATGTTTTTTGACATTATTTAATTATTTGATAAACTCACGGTACTCAACTGATCAACTTTTATTTATTTATTGTGACTTGTCTTATCATGATACAAAGTCAACTTATGAAATTGTACTATGTTTCAGCATGGAATAGCTTATCTAGCTTATATATGTTGACACACACTTCATTATCACAAACAACATACCAGTTGTTGCTTTGTATTCTACAATTATACTTTCTAAAAATTTACATACTCTTTTCAAATATGTCCGATTACATACCAACTGAAATCCAAAGAGAAATATTACTTAGGCTGCTTGTGATAGATGTATGTAGATGTCGTCAGGTATGTAAGTCAATGAAAGTTATCATTGACGCATTCGATTTCATTCGTGATTACGGATCTCCTAAGGTTTTTACTTGCAGCTTCATTTTACAATACAAGGTAGAAGATCTGGGTATCATGTATAAGGTGTATGCAAACTTAGCATTCACACTTGAAGCGAATCCAGGATTAAATGATGTTCAGTTGAATGCACTTGCCACTTCTGAAGTTATATGGTGTTTTGTTATTGCCAACAACATTGGGGTGGTCCTCTGGAACCCAACAATGGACAAGAATGTCACAATCTTGACACCATATCTAGAGCCTCCATTTTCCAAAAAAAAAACTTTGGGTTTGGTGTTTCTCAAGTAACACAAGAACCTACTGTTGTGAAAATAAATAATCCGGTCGATGTTCAAGGTTCATGCTTAGTCTCAGTATTTACAATGTCATCACGTGTGTGGATTGATTTGGAACCTAAACAATCGCCCCCGGGTTCTATTCGTATCAAAAGGGGCAGTCAAGCGGTGGTGGCAGGAAGGATTTATTGGGTTTGTTCTCAAAAGTATCTTTGTAACCTTGGTCAAGAGCACAGAAGGCACATGATTTTGTCATTTGGACTGGATACTCACCAGTTTATACTGGAAAATATCCTGAAGAGATAACAAATGCCATTCGACCTCCATACACAGTTTCACAACTCAATAATCATCTCATAGTTTTAGGAAATGTTGTTTTTTTAGGGGGAAGAGTTAGTTGTGGTTTGGAATTAGAGGTGGTGGATAGGTTTCTATCTTTGGTTCGTGTGGCATACTTTCACGAAAGGGAAATTGAACAAGTGCCAAAGTTATTGGGGTTTACAAACAGGGACCAGCCGATATTTGAAGTAAGTGTCAACCCAGCAGGTCTTCCTCACATACTTGAAACATGGAACAAAAGTACGGGTGACTTTGTAAACAACTTAGCTATTGAAGGAAGAGTTGGTACTTTCATCGTCGGCCCCTACAAGGAATCGCTCTTTCTTCTTAACCGTCCACCAAATGAAATTATGTAACTCCATGATGTCTGTAGGGTTATCAATGTTCTATTTGTATTTCATTTGCTTTTGTTATGTCTGTAAGGTTATCAAACTCCCTATATTATTTAATTTCTCCACTATTTAAGTAACTGCATATGTTTAAACAACTAATATAAATAAAGCACAAATGAAATACTTTTTTTCTAACTGGAAAAATAACATGCATATAAAAAAAATCTCCAACATATTACAACAAACTTTTTTAGGAAAATTACATGTCAATACAAGTTTACTGTCACAACATACTAGTCAACAATATACTACTTATGCCCTCGGAATCTTGTACTTCTAGAAGAAGTCTGTCAATTTTTCACGGTACGCCAAACCAGCTTGACTAGTATCACTAACATCGAAAGGAAGATCATTTGCTAGCCTAAACATGTTCCGCATCACCCAAACCCCGCAATCAGAGGTATTGGATTGCCTAGGGGTATTTATATCATTTTGAAAGGTGATTTTGTAGTTTGTGGGATCTATGTATTTCTTCATGAACACTTGACTTTCTTTAAGATAGTTTGTAAGTATAGATGCATAAGTTTTACCCGTGTTCAGCCACCAGTTTTGATCTTCAATCACACCACGTTGCTTTGGGAGCAAGCTGTCATAAACGGTTATGACACCTGAACTAATATGGAATTCAGCAAGCACCCAATGAATAGAGTCTTCATTTATTGGGAAGTAAACCTTTTCGACAGATTCCGAAAACCATGGCACACCATAAACAACACCATTGGCATAAGATGACATTACTCTGTTTTCCAGGATAAACTTGCTCAAATACGGCCCAGCCATTGCCCAGTCCACATTTGCCAAACGGAAGTGCAATAGGTAATAAACCCAAATTTCGAGGTGCTGTGAATTAAGATAGTTCAATAGTTAAATACATTATTGTTGGCTTATAATCTAATTAATTACGGTGATTAGTATAGACTTACATCATCGGACAACCAACCACGTCTGTTGTTTCCAAGGCCCAATAACCATTCCTAAAATTCATGATAAACAATAATATTTCCTGCCCATGGAAAATAATATCCCTTACGATCCTTTTCCATAAACGCTTCCATTAGCTCTTTAGGCATCATAGTTCTCCCGTTTGGTGCATGAGATGGACGAGATAAATCCTGTGAATTTATATATAATAAAATAATTAGGTTAAGAACTAAAGGAACCTTTTGAGTTCATACTAAATGTGATTTACATACCTCAAACCAATAAGGAATCTCACAATTATCAAGTCCACGCAACGGAAGTTGAAACTTCGCACATATCTTACTCCTAGCACGAACTGGATGCGGGGACGTATATGGCCATTGTTTGAACTTACTCAATCTTTTAACTCGTTCACTTTTAACTGCTGCTAACTTTTCAACAACGTTTGGGTCAGATTCGGTAACCAATGAATCTGCACTTTCAACATCGCTTTGGCATGGGTTAACATCGGGACCATTCAAAGCTTTAGGGTTGACCATATCTTCGAATTCTTAAAGGTAATCAATTCATCATGAATATACTCTATCTATGTGTCACCAAACATAAGTTATATAGAAAAAAATATACCGGCGAATAGCTTATCCCTTTGAAAAAAACATCATCCGTCATAGGTTCAGGGTACAACGGATCATTGATTTCCTATACAGTTTTAAAAAATGTTATTCACATGTTCTTTCATATACATGTTTTTTGTCATATATTGTTTAAAAGTAAATGACCCTTACACGGCATCATAGGACACTTATATTTAAAATAACATACAAATACCTTTGAATCGCTATTCTGTTCAACAACTACATCCTTCATTGAATCAGTGACAAACGGATCTTTCATTAATTCGTTAGGAAATGCTTCATCCATTTCTTCATGAGTAACTAAAGCATCCACTTCCTATATAGTTTTCAATAAAACTTAATAATCGGATTCTGCTTATATTGTATGTATGTGTTGTCAAATATAAGTTATAAACATATAAATACCTTAGAATCGCTTTTCCATTCAACGACTGCATCAACTGATTCCGTGGCAATAGGATCATCCATTACCTTTTAATCACTTATGCCTTCAAACACTTTATCATTCTTCATAGCTAAAAGGGTCAACGGATCATCCATCTCCTATACAATTTATATATGCATCAACATCATAGTACATAATTGTTGAACAAACATAAGCTTGAGTTTATGATTCTATAAGTACCTTATTATGTGGTTGGGAATTAATGAGACTCATCATCGATTCTACTACCATTATAGATTCCTCTTCCGATCTTATATCAAAATATTCATTACGTCATCCAGCAACCGCTTCCTGTAAATACACCAATTAACATATGGTTTTCAAGTAAACTAGTTTATGATACAAAATTAATATATGTGTTACCACTTCTGTTTGAGTAAACCTATTATTCTCTTGATAGATGCAATTCTTCCCTGGGGTACCTTTCACCGCACCAACATTTTATACCACTTCAAAAGAGTTGTTACTTAAATTCAAATCCAGATCAACATGCATAGAGTCCTTCAAATAATCGTCTTCATTAGAATTCAAATCCTCGTTCAAATAAAAGGAATGATTATAATCATTCAAATCTAATGAAGTCGAGTGCTGAAACAAAAACAAAAAGGATAATTTAAACATTACAATAGATTAAAGAAAAAGTTTATTTTTGTTTAAAAAAATGGTAACATTACAATAGATTAATTTAAAGTTCACAACTTGCAGTCATTGAGTGGTTGAAAGAAAGAGAGTATCTTGCTGAAAAGGTTTTGATTTTGACAGTTTTGTCTTACCCAATATGTAGATATTATTGTTGCGGGATACATTTTTTATCTACTTTGGGTAAGGGTTGTTATGTTGAGGTCAGGTGGCATGTGAAAGTGTGTTTCCAAGTTGGAAATGAACCAAGGGGGTCAAAAAGAGTTTGGAATTGTGGGGTAAGTATGGTTAGCTAGTTGGACTAAATTATAACTGGAATCTCCCCTGTAGAAATAATAGAATGGCCAGCTCTTCTATTTAAGGACATGTGTGCATTTGCTAATCTCACACAAATTATTTAACAACTTTACAAAACCTAAAGAAAGAGAGAATGGCATATCTTCCTATGATCTGGGCAATGGAAGCTGAAAGCGGGGCTACAGATTTGGGCGGTTTGTTTGTGTGGTAATTGGCCAAGGTTGTCAAATCTGACAAAGCATGGAAGCGTAAAGTGGAGGGGCTCGTAGGGAAGCTTTCAAGACTGTTGTTGAGCGTCAGCACTTCATTCAAGAAAATCAACAGTTGCAGACCTTTCCAGCAGACCCTCTGATTTCCATGATGATAGTTATTCTGGACAAAAAACAGCTGGAAGACAACACATTCATTGACAAGTTAAAGACAGAGGAAGCTACAATCCAGCGTATGATCGACCAGAAGGAGGCTTTCTCGGCTAGAATCTTATCCACTGAACCATAGGAGGTTGTTTTATGCTGGTATTTTAGGTCCCAAATAAAATCCCAATGTTGTTGTGATTCCAGTTTGTCCATCGGTGAGTCTGGAGGGCTGTGTGTTGGTGTTGTACTTGTTTCGTTTGTCAGTTTAATCTTGTGTCTGTATGGTCGATTTCTGTAAACAGTCGAGAATGTAACATATTTTGTTTATTAACCGACGTGTGGATTTAGGGTTATTGGCCATAGGGTAACTAACGTGCTATATGACCTTAAATTTAAACATTACAACTTCCCTTATGGTCAACATTAACATTTGCAGTGGTCTCTTGATTTAAATCAACCGTAACTGAAGCCTGCGATTCAAAAAAATTCGGTATTAAAGACAACAGTAAAATGAAAGACAAATATATATAAATAACTATAACCTTCAAAATAAAAAATCACATCTAATGGATGATCTTCCCCATCTAATGGATGATCATTGTTAAATAATCCTCAATAGAAACGGCCTGCGATAAAAAAAAATAAAAGGAGTAATTTAGGTAGGAATTGTAAACTCATTAATATTTCCACTGCTCTCTTGATTTAAATCAACTGTAGTTGTGGCCTGCGATAAAAAGTTCACAACTTACCTTTTGGTCAACATTAATATTTCCACTGGTCTCTTGATTTAAATCAACCGTAGTTGAGGCCTGCAATAAAAAAATGTCGGTATTAAAGAAACGAGTAAAATGAAAGACAGATATCTATAAATAACTATAACCATCAAAGGAAACAACTCACATCTAATGGATGATCTTCCCCATCTAATGGATGATCAGTGTTCAAATAATCATCAATAGAAACGGTGTGCTAAAAAAATAAAAAGAGTAATTTAGGTAGGAATTGTAAACTCATTGATATAATATAAAAGTTCACAACTTACCTTTTGGGCAACCTTAATATTTGCACTGGTCTCTTGAATTAAATCAACCGAGGTTGAGTCCTGCGATAAAACGAAGATAAATATCTTTAAATTACTGTAATTTTAAAGCAAACCAAACATAAATTCTAATGGATTTCAAATTTACCTTGTGTTCATCGTTCACTTTTGTAGCAGAAGCAGGATCAATGAAAATCTCTTGATTTAAATCAATGGAAGTTGAGGGATGCAATAAAAACAAAGATCGTTAAAAGAAAGTATAATCCTCGATATGAGTAAATAACTAAAAAATTTGAGCAAACCACACACATCACGTGGATGATCACAAGCATCCTCTTGTTTAGTAGGAATCTTCAAATAATCCTCAATAGATGTTATTTTGCTGTTGAATTCATCTTTGATATGTGAAATCTTAGCAATGAGAGCACCACGTCCACTTGGAGTTTTTGAAGAACTACCAAAACCCTGGAAAAATAAGATGTTTTATAGCTATAAAATTTATAAAATCCATCTAAGAAAGATCATTTGCCCACATAAACAACATACCTTTTTATGATAATCAGCTTGCATATAAAGAGGATATGATTTCTACATAATAAATATACAACCCTGATTAAAAATTTGTATATATAAACTGTATAAACTAAATAATAAAAATAAACAGTTGTCATCACCTTATGATTTGGAAGATCTTGCTCAATTGCCTTGATTCTATTCATAACTTCAACATACATATCATCAACCTTCTTGTCAAGATCCACATCACTCATTCCTTCATCTTCAAACTCAACATACTGCGTATGTACATGTACTTCACGGTGAACTTCTGTTCGCGTGTGAGAAAAAAATTGACTTTCGCTTTAACCTTCGTTTTGTTTCTTGCAAATTGCCATTGTTTTGAGGAGGAGCGGTTTGAGAAACAGCATCAATAAATCCTACACTAGCTTTCCACCAATCTGAATTCAACTCATCAGCCCTTGGCACAAGAGTATTAAGTCTAGTTTTCGATCGAAATAGTTTTGGATAATGTGACTTAGAATTTTCGTGCCATCACACAACGGGGAATGACATCCAATTGTTTTGACCATCTTCGGTGAATCTGGGAACTTTTCCAATATCCATATTTGAAAAAATCAAAGATTGAAAATACATTAACATAATAAGCATAAAATACAATATGCAATAACCATATTAAAATAAAGGACATAACTAACCTTCAATGAAAAAACAAACCCTTGAAGTGTATATTATGGAACATGTGAACGACCATTGGCTACAATACTTCTCAGATGATTTTCCTGATATTTTTGTGTGGAGTTATAAACCCTCTTGTGAAACTCTTCCCAAACGTACTGATCCCAGGGAAAGTTATTCCAGGAATCTAAATCATCAACAAGATTTATCGTCTCATCTAATATAACATGTCTAAGCTGCGGACCGATAAACACCTCTAACGCATACAACAAACAAACTCGAACAGCATCCACGTCAGCTAGGGAGTTAAAAGCATGATCGTTTCTAAAAAGAGAGGCAACTGAATCTCCCTTTACTTTTGTTTCGTTTGGAAATACACGATGATGAATTGAATTTAGCTTAGCTGTTTGATAATCCTTTCATAATTCCCGAAATGTAAACCAGTTAATAAACAGAACTCCTTCCTTTCGAACTCCAATATATGATCACCAACGTAAAAGTAAAATGGCATATTAACATATGCGTCCTTCACATGACGTTGGTGTAGCAGCAAATAATGGATCATATGGTTATCAAGTTCAGTGGTTCTTGATGACGTATAGTCCCCAGCCGGGTCATGAACCCGGCCCATGGGTACTACCCGCATCCGGCCCATCATAGATGGGTGGAATGATGTCATTTAGGCTTATGGGCTTAGATGAGCAGTGACGGCACACATGTGTGCGGCCCACGGCCCGGTGCGGCCGACACAGGTTTAGACAGAATCATATCCTGTCTAGGAATATCTTTATCCCAATGGAGGAGGATATTCACTACCAAAATTAGAAGATAACAATCATTCGAATTCTGATAGTTATCCTTTCCTTGGGGTCGAAGGATCAATTGGTAGCCCACTAGGGTTCTACTGCCTATAAAAGGAACCCCCAAGGGTTCCACAAAGGTATTACGTCTTATACTCTTAACTCACATAAACCCTAAATCGATTACTTACTCTCACGCCGGAGTCTAATCGTGGGAAACACTCCCACGGTAAGCCTAACGCGTTTTGTTTAGTGTGCAGGATCCCAACCAAACAATTCACTTGGTGCAGGAGCCGTAGCCCATCCAACCCGAATTAAGCCTAATTCGGGTCTAGCAAGGATCACCCAACTTTTGCATCAACAAGTTGGCGCCATCCGTGGGACCCATTACACTAAGCTAGAACAAAACCTCATTCTGAATCTCCAATGACGAAGGGGCATCAGCCAGCCAATCCCAGGAATACGAATCCTAGAAATCGGAAGTCCCAAGGGGAAGGGATACTCATCCCCAATCAATCACCTAGCCGCCTTTCAGGCGGACCTGGTAACCGTGGCGGCTTCCAGCCCTTGGGGGTGACGAGCACGATCTCCATGACACCCCCACCTACTTCCACCCTGGACAATCCGGACCCAGGGAGTGCGCCCAACCCTCCTAACAAGGAGCCGCGCAGACCATCGGTAGAGGAAGAGGTGGAGGTCCTACCACTCAGCGAGGAGGATCTTACTCGAGTTCTCACGCAGAACTTCGATAGGATCGTCCCAGGGATCGCGTCAAGATTGAATTTGGGGAGGAACCTCCAATCCAGACTCAACTTTGGTGACACCAGACCAATCACCTCTTCCCAAAATCAGAGGAAAAGGAGAGCTCCGCCTCAGGAGCAGAGCATCTTTGAGGAAACCCTTCAACCAAGGAATGTGATTAAGCGCATAGGAGATCGCCTCATACAGGAACTAATGCAGTCTCGGGAAGGAGGAGATAAGTCTGATGGCTCACCCGAGCGGCCAGATCGAGACTTGGCCAGAACGGCTCGTCGCCCAAGCGTGTGGGACAGGATGAACACTGGGAAGAAGGCTTCCGGTTCATCCCAAAAAAGTGGTCCCTACCCAAAGGATGGGGCACCACCACCGTCTCCAGACCCGTCAGGGGAGGACTCAGATGACCATCCGTCTAAGCGTCGCCGACCTAGGCGCACCCCTCCACCACCACCAAACAATGATGAGTATTATGGTGGTCCTTATTATCGAGATGCAGAAGCGGAGGATCTTTCGCGTCCATGGTGTGAACCATGGGATGACACTAGGCTCACCCGGCCATGGGCGGATCCCAGGGAAGACCCGTTCACCCTCCGCATACGGAACTATTCTGAGGACACCAAACATCGCATGTCGGCGTGTATCAAGACTTATGATGGATCTGGTGATCCGGTTGATCACCTTAAAATATTTGATACGCAGGCTAAAATTGAGCGATGGCCCATGCCTATATGGTGCCAAATGTTCAATTCGACTTTGATCGGAAATGCCCGTGACTGGTTTGAGGCACTCCCTCCACGGAGCATTGATAGTTTCACGAAACTACGCACTGCGTTCGAGAACAATTATACCCAGAGGAAGAAGTATAATAGGGATCCGGTCTCATTGGCAACTGTCAAATAACGGCCGGGGGAGTCCACAGAAGACTTCACTGAACGCTTCAATTATGAGTGCACGCGCACGAGAACAATGTCGGAGCTCCTGAAAATCTCTGACTACATGCACGCCATAACGGACAGGGAATTGATCAGGCGCCTCAATGACAAGCGCCCAGAGAGATATGATGACCTCATGGAGAGGGTCAGAAATTTCATAGAAGGAGAAACGGCGGTTGCCGCGGCTTACCCATCCAGAGGAAATGGGTACCGGTCAAACGACCAGTCTCGGAGACAGTCGGGCGGCCAAGGAAATCAGAACAGTAGCAAGGGCTTGGACTATAAGAGTCAGAACAAAGGAGGACGGCCGGATGATAAGTTTACCCCCTTAAGATGTCCTACCGGGAGATCTTGCTGACGGAAGGGGCAAACTTTCCAAGGCCTCCCCCAATGACAACTCCGCCGGAACGTCGGCAAGGAAGTCGCTTCTGCGAATTCCATAATGACAAGGGCCATGGTACGGAGGAGTGTATCCAGCTCAAGAAGCACATTGAGTCACTGATCAAATCAGGTAAACTCAAGCACTTAGTTAAGGATTGGAAGGATGGAAAAGACAACAAGAAGTATGATAAGAAGGATCCCCAAAAGGACAAACCTTCGACCATATACATGACCCAATCCAGACAGCGCCGCACGAGGCAGAAAGTTGGCCAAAAATTTTCACGCGGCAGGGAAATCTCATTCCCTCCCATCACAGCAAGCGATGTGATTGATGCGCCTCTCACTATTGAGATAAGCATTGGAACACACAATGTTCGTCGCATGTATGTGGATGGAGGATCGTCAGCAGAGGTACTGTATGAACACTGTTTCGTGCAGTTATGCCCAGAAATAAGAAGCCAATTAGTACCGGCCACGTCGCCGCTTACTGGCTTTAGTGGAGATACTATCTGGCCGATAGGGAAACTACGTTTGCTTGTAACCATTGGGAATGAGGAACATTCCACTACGGCGTGGATTAACTTCATGGTGATACGCTCACACTCCCCGTACAATGGGATCATAGGCAGACCAGGCATTTTGGCTATACGGGCGGTACCCTCCACGGCGCACGGAATGATCAAATTCCCCGTTGAGGGGGGAATTGTCACCATTTAAAACACAATCGTACCGGCACCCGAGTGTCACACCGTGACAACACCGGCTCCACCTGTTCCACCCAAGGATGGATCACCACCTCCCAATTGGAAGGTAGCCATTCACCCTGACTATCCGGAACAGGAGGTATCCATAGGAGGGGCGCTCTCGGATAGCGGCAAAAGGGCCATGTGCTCTCTTTTAAGTGCAAACCTAGATATATTCGCATGGGAGCCAAAGCATATGACAGGCGTGCCACGTGCGATAGCAGAGCATAAGCTCCAGATCCGCCAAGGGTACCAACCTATCAAGCAAAAGAAGCGCGGCCAGGCGCCTGAGCGCAGCCAAGTGATATTGGAGGAAGTACGGAAACTAATGGATGCAGGCATCATGCACGAGGTATACTACCACGAGTGGTTATCCAATCCGGTCATGGTCAAGAAACATGACGGAAGTTGGCGCATGTGTGTGGATTTTATGGATCTAAACAAGGCCTGCCCACAGGACTGTTACCCGTTACCAGAAATCGACTGGAAGGTGGAGTTCCTATGTGGGTATCCTTTTAAATGCTTCTTGGACGCATATAAAGGGTATCACCAAATCCAGATGGCGGAGGAGGATGCAGAAAAAATGGCGTTCCATACGAGCCAGGGCGTATATTGCTATACGAAAATGCCGTTTGGACTGAAGAACGCCGGTGCTACATATCAACGGTTGGTGGACAAAGCTTTTGAATCACAGATAGGCCGCAACTTGGAAGTCTATGTTGATGACCTGGTTATAAAAAGTCACACGGAGGAAGCACTTCTCCGGGATGTCCAAGAGACATTCGACACGCTGAGAAGGATTAACATGAAGTTAAATCCAAAGAAATGTACGTTTGGGGCAACGGAGGGAATGTTCCTTGGATATTTGATTGATCCAAACGGCATCAAACCTTGCCCAGAGAAGACGGACGCAGTGATACAACTGCCATCCCCTCAGACACGGAAGGAGGTGCAATCCTTAAATGGGAAGCTAGCCGGGCTGAATAGGTTCCTATCCAAATCCGCATAGAAGTCGTTACCCCTATTTAAGACACTCAAGAAGTGCATTAAGAAGGGAGACTTCCGGTGGACGAAGGAAGCCGAGGAAGCCTTCGGCCAACTCAAGCAGCATCTTGCATCCCTCCCTATGCTAGTAGCTCCCCGGCCAAAGGAGGAACTCATTATGTATCTCTCAGCCACTCATGGCGCAATAAGCGCGGTTCTTATGACAGATAGAGATGCAGTGCAAACTCCGGTCTACTTTATAAGTAGAACACTACAAGGGCCGGAGCTGAATTACTCCTCTATGGAAAAACTGGTGTTAGCACTAGTGTTTGCTACAAAGCGGCTGCGCCGGTACTTTCAGGCGCATCCAATTGCGGTCATTACGGATCAGCCAATTAAGCAGGTTATTTCTAGACCGGATGTGGCAGGGAGGCTACAGAAATGGAGCATCCTATTGGGGGAGCACAACATATCTTATAGGCCAAGGACGGCTGTGAAAGGCCAGATCTTGGCAGATTTCATAATCGAAAAGCCGGATGAGGAAGGGCCAATCATTAAGCAAGACGAGACTCCAACAGAACCATAGGTGTTGTTCACGGACGAATCCTCGTGTACGGACGGTTCCGGAGCTGGTCTCATTCTCACAAATCCGGAAGGAATGGAATTCATGTATGCCCTCCGTTTTGAGTTCACGGCCACCAACAACGAAGCGAAATATGAAGCATTAATTGCGGGTTTGAAAATCGCCGCTAGAATGGGAGTCCACAACCTTGAGGCCTACGTGGACTCACGTCTTGTCGCGAACCAAATTCTAGGTGGATATGTGGCTAAGGAGGACAACATGGTCAGGTACTTGGAAAAAGTCAAATCGCTAATCACGGTTTTCAGTAAGTTTCCCATCAAGCAGGTGCCAAGGGGCGAGAACAAGAAGGCGGACGCTCTTAATAAGATCGCATCTACAAGCTTCGCTCACTTGTCTAAACAAGTCTTGGTGGAAATACTCAAGGAGAAATCTATAACGGAAGGGGAGGTCGCTGCTATAGTTGAGGAGGATGGACCTACATGTATGACCCCGATTATCAACTATTTGACTAGTGAGACCCTTCCAGATGAGGACAAAGCAGCACGGCGCATCAGGAGGAAGTCACAGCATTTCGAACTTCGAGAGGGCATCCTTTACAAGCGCTCTTTCTTGCAGCCGTGGTTGCGGTGTGTTGGACCACGTCAGGCCGCATACGTAATCAGTGATATACATGAAGGATTGTGCGGCATGCATGCAGGTCCACGATCCGTGGTGGCTAGAGCCTTACGAACAGGATATTATTGGCCTACCATGCACAGAGACGCGCGCGACATGATTCGCAAGTGTAGTGATTGCCAAGTGCATAGGCCAGTACCGCGGCACCCGCAGCAGGAGCTTACACCTATCACGTCCCCATGGCCATTCTATAAGTGGGGAATCGACATTGCAGGACCATTTCCTGTAGCTGCGGGGGGAGTTAAATTCTTGATTTTTGCGATGGACTATTTCACACGATGGATAGAGGCCAAGGCAGTCAAGTCTATCACAGGCAAACAAGTTAAGAAGTTTGTTTGGGAACATGTTGTGTGCCGTTTTGGTCTACCAGGAGAAATCATCTCGGACAACGGCAAGCAGTTCACGGACAACCCATTTAAAGATTGGTGTGCATCATTGAATATCAAGCGGCGCTTCGCATCTGTTAAGCATCCGCAGACAAATGGCCTTGTCGAACGGGCAAATAGAAGCTTGGGGAATGGCATCAAGGCGCGTCTGGATGAACGAAGTGGCAAATGGGTCGATGAGTTATCACATGTGCTATGGGCGCATAGAACTATGATCAAAACAGCCAACGGAGATACTCCATTTGCATTGGCTTACGGCACTGAAGCTGTTATTCCAGCAGAAATAGGAATGCCTACCATCCGCACGGCGGAGGTTAATGTCGTCACGAATGATGAACAGCTGCGAATCAACCTGGATCTGTTGAAAGAAAAAAGGGAAATAGCAGCCATCAATGAGGCTAAGTCCAAGGCTAAGATGAAGGCTTATTATGACGCCAAGGTCAAGGGTGTTTCTTTTCGACCGGGAGACTATGTCTATCGTGCTAACGAAGCAATTCGAGCGGAGAATACAGGAAAGTTGGGCCCTAAGTGGGAAGGACTGTATGAAGTCACTAAAGCCTTGGGACGAGGCGCGTACAAGTTACGTGACATGGATGGCCGCGACCTAGAACGCACATGGAACATTTCCAATCTCAAAAGGTGCTATCTTTGAAAGCTACGGCTTCCGCATGGGTACTTCGCTATATGCGGTCTTAATAAAGAACCATGTGGTCTATTTGTTTTGTTTTCTTATGTTTGTTTAGTTTCCTGTCTTGTTTTTTAGGACTTGTCATTATTGTTCAAACAAAAGTGTAAACGTTCTAATAAAATGCCGTGGTGCCTAGCTAGCCCCACGGCTTGTTTCGTGCAAATCATTTTTTAGATTTTTTTTGTTAGTCGTATGAATTTTACTTATATTATAATATGCCATGTTTCATTCATATGCATTCTTTCAAATTACTGTACATGTACTATACGCCTCCAGGCGGGGTAAGAGGATTAAGTGAACCTACTAATTCAACTTGCCGCGTAAGAGGGATTCAACCCCAGCCGCACGGATCATGTATCCTTACTAGACACCTTACTCACAAGACGTTGGGGTAAGTTTCATATGCCGTAGTCACATAGTGCTCCGCATAGTAAAGACGCACGTCGCATGTCTAGTAAATTATAGACTTGTATGTATTTTCTTTCTTTGTGCGTAAGACGTGATATATCATGCAGTATTGAGGTACAATATTTAACAGAGTCAAAATACACAAGTTTCCAAATAGATCACAAAATTGTCGTGGTCAATCACGGACTTACATACAAAATACAAATGTTGTTAGCCGTGTACATGCACGGACGAATAGGAACAACAAAGATTCAGCGGTTACAAACCAAAGTGTCTGAAAGGGATCATAAAGTAGGATCATTCTACATAGGGGGGAAAAACTTACCCAGTTCCACTTGTTCCTCAACCAGACACGACAACCACTCATCACTTTCTTTCCGCTTTTGGGCTTGAGTCGCATTCCTCTCCAGCACCACACTTAAGGGTTCTTCATCAAGCACGATCCTGGTTACGTCCTCGTATATGGGGAGCGTCAGGTGGCTGGGCGATAGAGTGAAGGGAGCACGGGAGTGACTCTCAGCTTGGGAGAACGCACTGAGACTTAGCCTTTCCATGATTTCCATATTTGATGCATCTTTGGTGGCCTCCAGCTCATCCAAGAATGGATAGTACGAATCCCGCATCGCGGCCATGGAAGCAGTCATCTTGTTAGCAGCTTCAGGATTATAGAAGGCATGATTGGTAAAGTTTTCCCCTTTCTTGATCAGCTCAACGGCCTCAACCATTCCCTCATGACGTCCGTGGTCAATCCCATCAGACACAAGGCTTGCAAATTGCTTCACAAATTCAGGGGCCTCTAGCACCTTCATGACGGCCAAGCGTGCTCCACGCCCTACCATCCACCTACGACCGACAATAGCCGCTAGCAGTTAGGGGCATAGCACGTCGTCACGCTCAGCGGTGAGGGCATCAATCATCAAATCTTTTTGGGCAAACGCCTCTTTCAGCTCTTGGGTGACAGCCCTCTCATCAGCAAGCTCCCTTTGTACCTTCTCCATACTTTGGACGGCCAGGTGCGCGTCTTCTAGTTTCTTGTTAAGCACGAGTACCTGGCTAGAGTACGACTGGGCAGACGCTTCCGCCGTGGCTACCTATAAGAGATAAAACGTTAGAATATATTTCTTTTGAAAAATGGGTGGTGCGGCACGGATATGTACCTTGGTGGTCGCAGCATCTAGTTGTGACTCAAGGTTGGCCACTTGTTGGTCGTATTCACTCGCGCGGACTGATTGTTTTTTAATGGTCGCCTCGGCGCTAGCCAGTTGGGATTGGAGGTCTGCGATTTGAGCTTCATTATCCATGATCATCTTCTCCCTCCGTCCAACCTTTCTCTTAAGCGATTCAACATGCCCAAGTGCGGCTTCAAACCTTACCCTAATCGAGGTGCCCATCGCCATCTGGTGTACCAATGCACCATTATACTCATCCGCCAGATCCGCATGGCTGAGCGCGTTCACCTCTCGCACCAATCCTGGTGGAATGTAGTTGTTGAGGTACTCCCGGCATTCATCGGCATCCCTCATTCGTGATAAAGTTGTGATATTCCATACAGGATTGAACGATTGAGGGGGGACGGACGCTGGGAGGTCTTGGGAAGCCGTGGGTGAACCTTCTTCAAAAACTGGGCCGGACTTCTGGGCGGCTGTGTGAAGCATGGGGTTTCTTTCCACTTCTTTTCCTTTTCCCTTATCTATTTGAGTATCAGGAGGAGGCACGGCACCAGTTTGTTCATCCCTGTGAAAACAATCATGTGGATATATATATTAAGTGTTACTTCAAAAAGGAGTTGTCATTCTTACGTGTTAGGATGTAGCCTTACATGTCATTCCTCACTAATTCTGACGCGGTGGGGGCAATCTGAGTGACGGGATCGACATGTGCGGCCCGGACAGTCTCGGAACCCTGGGTAGTACTACCAACAGATTGGTACAAGGGGTGGTCTTCTCGAAGTTTCTTGGCAGGGGCGTTGTGTTCGCCAATCTCGACTGAAGCAGTTCGCCTTGCTCGTTTGTTTCTTTTACGGGTACGCCTGGCGACGGGCTGAGCTGTTGCTTCGTCAGTTTCCTCCTCGACTTCTTCTTCCACTTCTTCTTCTTCCAAGTTGACTTGTTGTACTTCATCATCATCATCGCCCATCATCCGGCGGAGGCTGGAGGTGGTTAGGTCAGTATTATCTCCCTGCTGTTCCCTATGTGGTGAGGAGGGCCCGACTCTTCCTTCATGCTTCCGGTTATCACCACCACCATTGTCTCCATGCTCTTCCTCGTCCGAGTGGGGATCCGGCACGGCTTCGAGAGCAACCATCACGTTTCGGGTATGCTCAAGAAGGGGTCGTTCATTCTCACGGAGAGGACGGGAACCCTCTGGTACAAGCTTCGGGTCGCCCTGACGCAAGAGTCCAAAGAAGTTCATTTCTGCCCAACACAAAACAAAATATGTTAGCCATTTATAAAATGATTGAATAAGTTATTTGTGTACGGATGGTAGCCTACCTTCACCCTGCCTTCTCCAAAACACAGGGTATCTGTTGGACGGGCCAAAATAATTGCGGCTAATCCCTAGCAAACATAGAAATGACTCGGGCAGACTTCTATGGAACCCGGTCCTATTCAGATCTAATTCTTGGGAATGTCGGGGGTTGTATGTACTTGTATGCGGCTTGGGGTCGTGGGGTATCCTAGTTCTAAAGGTGTAATCGGCCGGCCATACTACTGCGTCAATGAAAAAATAGTGGTCATACCAGTTTTTCAATGAATCCATTGGCTTATTGTGCGATTGGGGACTGTTAGGGGATCGTTTCTTAAAAGATACCCAACCGTTTACTATGTTGGGAACAAAAAAGAGCCGGAATAATTCCACGGTTGGGGGGATTCTCCTAGCACGGCAAAGGATCTCGAATTAACTAATCTTACAGGCACCTATACAGTGGAGCTGACTAATATGTACATCATAGTATCCTAACAGATCTATAAGGAAATGGGTGAAGGGAATGCGGTAGTTAGCCGCATCAAAGAGGCGAGTGTATAGGCCAATCTTACCCGCTGGAGCCTCAGTTATGAGGTCTCCAGCGCCAGGAAGTGAGGGGTGTAGGTTGGTAGGAATGAAATAGTTTGTACAAAAGTGGTTTAATTGGTCTTGGGTCATTACATTCAGCACGGATCCAATGGTAGGGTTGTTTCTATGAGCCATTACTAAATAAAAGTGTAAGGACGTGGTGTTCTAACCTGCGTGTGAAGGGATCCGTGCGTAATTGGTTCGAGCTATGAGGAAAGCTTTAATGGCAGAGATGGAGGTTATAACTGTGTGTTTCACACAGCCGTAGGGGTGGCTTATTTATAGGGTTGCCTCGTGGGTCACGACCTGTTGGATGTGTGACACGTGTCGGTCACTATTCTTGATCGTGTGGTTATGGGGCAAGTGGCAAGTGAAACGTCAGGTGGGACCCACGGGTCACTTCTGACTCAACGTTTGCACTGCTTAAGGTTCTGACTGTCTACACTTTTGTCAGTCAACATGTCAGGTGAACAGTTATTAATGTCGAGATATGCGGCTCTTACGTAAGACTGGACATTTAATGCTATATTTAATTTGTTTCGGTCGCCATATGCGGCTGAGATACTGATGGAATAACTTCCTAAGTCAGGTTGCCACGTGCGGCCAATACAAATTCATGGACAACTTATCATTCCCTATTTTTTTCATTGGCACGTCCAGGGAGCATCTTGGTAGTCTAGAGGTTACACCTATGGGTGTAGCAACTAGACTGGGGGGACATGATGACGTATACTCCCCAGCCGGGTCATGAACCCGGCCCATGGGTACTACCCGCATTCGGCCCATCATAGATGGGTGGAATGATGTCATTTAGGCTTATGGGCTTAGATGAGAAGTGACCGCACACATGTGTGCGGCCTACGGCCCGGTGCGGCCGACACAGGTTTAGACAGAATCATATTCTGTCTAGGAATATCTTTATCCCAATGGAGGAGGATATTCACTACCAAAATTAGAAGATAACAATCATTCTAATTCTTATAGTTATCCTTTCCTTGGGGCCGAAGGATCAAGTGGTAGCCCACTAGGGTTCCACTGCCTATAAAAGGAACCCCCAAGGGTTCCACAAAGGTATTACGTCTTATACTCTTAACTAACATAAACCCTAAATCGATTACTTACTCTCACGTCGGAGTCTAATCGTGGGAAACACTCCCACGGTAAGCCTAACGCGTGTTGTTTAGTGTGCAGGATCCCAACCAAACAATTCACTTGGTGCAGGAGCCGGAGCCCAGCCAACCCGAATTAAGCCTAATTCGTGTCTAGCAAGGATCACCCAACTTTTGCATCAACAGTTCTAATGTCTAACCACTATCCAAAAACTGTGTTCTTAAAAATATTATAACAGGAATTCTTCTCCGCCAACCTTTTTCTTATCGTATCTAAGATTTCCACCCTAGATCTCGTACTAAGCTTCGCATCATATACCTAGATTACAAATTCAAAGTATAAGTATACGATAATGTTGATGCAAAAGTTGGGGTAGACCGAGCTTAACCCAAAGTAGGCTTAATTTGGAGTCTTGTGGACTCCCGCTCTCG
Organism: Glebionis coronaria; assembly: GCA_025667525.1. Classification (NCBI taxonomy): domain Eukaryota; kingdom Viridiplantae; phylum Streptophyta; class Magnoliopsida; order Asterales; family Asteraceae; genus Glebionis; species Glebionis coronaria. Next base: position 397,164,594 of record CM046881.1, read on the forward strand.
CACCAAGTGAAACTTGATTTAGGAACCTACGCACTAAACAGACACCGTTAGGCTTACCGTGGGTTTATTACCCACGATTAGACTTCGACGTGAGAGTAAGTAATCGGTTTGAGTATATTAGTGTTTAGGGTATTGTGTATATGGTACCTTTGTGGAACCAGAGGGGTTCCTTTTATACGCGAGAGAGTCCAGGCTGGGCTCCCTGTTCTTGCGGCCTAAGGAAGAGATAATGACTCAAAATAGCTTGATCTTCATTATCCAACTAAGGAAAGTGTATATCCTTTTTTCTTAGGCGAATATAACTATAATATAAGTTATATTCGGTTTAATCATGTCGTACTGCGACGAAGACTTGGCTAAGTAATTAACCTCTTGTATGACAGCGGCTTATCAGGCCTTATGGGCCATGTGCGCACATCGCACAAGTATCCAATCCTGATGGATGCGGGTAGTACCCGTGAGTCAGACTATCCAGCCCGACTAGGGACTATACGTCATCATGTCCCCCAGTCTAGTGGTCACAGGTGCAATCCGCGGCTACTAGACTATAATCAAACATAAATAGTCGCGTAGTCCAAGCATAAACTCAGATTTCAAGCATTCCCGCCAAGAAGACAAACATCCCCCCTTTCACCTAACCTCCTTGGTACTCGGGAAAACTGTTTGCCACGTCATAGTTACCCCTTCATATTCTACCGTTAGATATAGCAAGTGGGGGACATGTGGCACACATCTGACTATGAGCAGTAAAACGAAGGAAGCCTATATAAACCCATCACGCCTCCTTTTGACTGTTTACCATCTACAAACCTTCAAACCACCATTAACGCCTCTATCATTCACCACCATCACCAAATATCTTATTAAGGTAATCCGCGCTACCTCTATTTTGTATACACAACACCATGGTGAAACAGCTAACCAACATCACGTCCATCTTGACCATTGAGCAGCTAGATCAATTTACCTCTGAATTCTACATACCCAATTATCTGCACCCAGAAGTTCCTAACCCACAACATAATATAAGCCAGTTCCCCGCAGGGAAGATAGGGTTGTACAACCGTTACTTTGATTACGCCAGCGTATAGCTATGTCGCGCTTTCTTCTGGGTGTATTATTACACTACGAGACCCACTTCTCCCAGCTACATTGCATAGGGGAAACGAAAAGTTCGAATTTCGAAATAAACTGCCGCACCGTAGACATAGAACCTACAATAGATCTCTTCCGCGTATTCTACCAACGGAATTTAGCCAATGTGTGGGTGTCTTTTGCTAAGCGAAAGGGTGGTATGCAATGTTTTGATGGAAAGATAGATTCTTTAAGGAATTGGACCGACAGATTCTTGACCCCTGACACTGTGAGGAAGGACCCCCTACCTGGCCCTGACTCTTACAACGCTGCAGATGCGGAGACTCTTAACAACAACCGCATTCCCGTGCAACCCTACCCAGAGAGTGTGTTACTCACTCTTGGCCTAAGCCGCGTAGTCATCTGTGGCGAGCACATGGTAATAGCGTTCTGCAGTGAGAGTGGTCAGGTTAGTGGTCCTTCCCGCCTTCATCATAACCTTCTGTAAGTACCATCATATATTAGGATACTAAAATATGTTTCCCTGTTTTCTGTTTGCTTCCTTTCGTAGTTATAGATTTTCTTGACCTTGTCCGTGGTACGTTTCCCGAAAATTTGCTGGTGTTGTCTCGCCCTCAACAGGAAAATGAAGAATCGCTCCATGATCGCGCGTAGAGGAATACCATGGATTTAGAGATTAAGGAGTCGTCGATCGCCCAAGGGAGCGAAGGCCCTGGCGCTGACCAACCACCGCCATCTCCACCAATGCAACAGTTAGAACAGCAGCCACTCGTACAACAACCACCACCATTTCTCAGCTCCTCGCTGTCATCAGATGAATACACTAAAGATGCCGAAAAAACCACGGATGAGTTTGAGGAAGAGGACATTATCTCTTTAGGAAAAAGATGCAGAAGCCCCCCATCATCTCCACACAAAGTCGCACGCACCGGGGCTGGTCCCTCCTGGACAGGGGTACGCACTACAGAGGAAGAGTTTGAAGAGAACCTTGCAAAGAACCCTCCACGCACTCCCCCCGCGACCATCAATTTGAGGTAACCATTTCTTCTATACGGTAGCGTAGACTATATATTTTTCGCTGCATTTCTACGTGATCATACTTTAAACGCCCGTCTAACTATTACTTTTATATAGTAGCGACGAACAGGAAAGATCTTTTGCAAAAATCAAGACAACACCCTCCCCCCACAAAGAGGCTTCATCAGTAGGAGGGGATGCGTTCGTCCATAATCCCACCTTCGCCCCTGACTGGGAGCTCCCTGCATCATCCGATCTCACAAGTGTATTTGACTGCGCAAGCTTTCTAGACAACATCGTGCCCCCTGGCCGAAAGGTAGCACTTGAAAGGATGAGTGACTCTATCCTGGCCGATGAGGCAAGTTATCTAGCGATGCAGCAGGTGACGCTGACATCGCACCTCAAGAAGAGATTCCTTGAATTGTCTGCCCAACTCCATACGACAGAGGAAAAGTTGAGGCAGGTTACTGAAGAAAAATCCTCCGCTCTCGGCGACATGCAAGAAAAGATAGACCAAGAAGCCGAGAGAGGAAGAAAAGATGCCACCCTCCTCCATTCCTTAACTCAGAGAGGAACAGGTTATCTGCCGCCTTGGATGAAGAGCGCGCCCAGCTTTGCCAGATAAAGGCCTCCAACGTTGCTGCTATGGGGGCCTTTGAGGAGGGGAAGGACAGGTTTGTTGCTGATGTTGACACTCTGGGTGCGAGGGTAAAGGAAGATGTAAGTGATCTCAGCTGCCAACTGAAGAGACTGAGCATCGAACTAGATGAGGAGTTGTATCCTCGCTTAATGAAGGAGATAGCCGAGAAGCGATGGCTAGTGCGCCATGGTCAGCGCCTAGCCGAAATGGTTGCTTTGGAAGACCCCACCTTGCGAGCCTCATTCTCCAAGTCTGTCATAGCCGCCATCTATGAGGGTACTTCAAGAGGTTTGGCGACTGCGCACAAGGAGAAGTTACTGAACCAAGAGCTATCAGAGGTGCCTTTCTACGATCCGAAGGCCGACGCCAAGCTCACCGCAGCCATGAAAGAAATTAGAGTATGTCCACTGACCTCTTTTGGTTTGGAGGATAAGGATCATGAAGTGCCTATTGAAGTGGTAATGGAGGGCCTTACCTTGGCGCGCCATAAAACAAAGGGCGCAGAGTTATTGGCAGACTTTCACCTAAAACCATCTATGGAGCAATTGACCGTGCCAGTATTCGCGCATCCCAATGATATCCTTGATCCCTTCAAGATTGAGAAAAAAGTTCCACTATCAGAGGTCCTTGCGGTGCACGAGAGTCGCACTGCTGCCAAGAAAGCCCTGCTAAACATAGAAGCAACACCTTCCACTGGTGCGGCCCACCTCGCTCCTACCATCCCTGTGTTGCCATTTCCATTGCTAGAGAGGGATTCACGCCTGCTGGACCAGATGGAAAAAAGCCTGAAGGACCACCGCACCACTGCTTACTGCCCTCCTTTGCTAAAACTGAAAAGATCCTCCTCTGAGACCCATATGCTCTCTAATCACCTTAAAGACTTGTAGACATATGTTCATGTTTTGTATCTCCAAACGTTTGCTTTGTAATAAACACCATCCTTCTTTTGTTATAGAATGTATATTTTAATGTTTATAGCACAATTCCGCATAATAAGCTAATGTAAACTTATAAATGGTCCATATGGGTTTGAGAAGCTCATTACGTGCGGTATACCGCTACTACCATAAGGACGGTCAGGTGAGGCTGACCCATTGTTAGGTGTGCACAAGTGTGTCTTAATAGTCTCAGAGTTTACTGGCTGCATAACTTGCTACGACGTCATTAATATCAAAGGGGCCTAACAATGATACACGATCCATGGTCGAAGGGGATGCATCCCACTTACTCGACGAGTCTAATTAGTAGGGTAGGCTCATTCCTCTTATTTCTCCTGGAAACGTTGTACACGCGTGTGCCAATAGGCAATATATATAATAAAAAAAAGTATGCATAACATAAAAAAAGAGTTTTGAGAATGTGTCGTGGAACTAGCTAGGTACCACGACTGTTTTATTAATACTTGCAAGTTTTTTGAACACAAATAATAAAAAGAAAAATCAATGCATTCACTTGGGAAGTTTCGCCTTTAAAGGTAGCACTTCTTTAGATGGCATATGTTCCAAGGTCTTTGTAGGTCACGACCATCCATGTCGCGTAGCCGGTACGCACCATTTCCAAGTGCGTCTGTCACTATGTAGGGTCCTTCCCATTTTGGTCCAAGCTTCCTGTATTCTCAGCGCGACTTACCGCGTTTGAGCGATACACAAAATCACCTGGTCTGAATGAGGTCTTACGTACCCTAGAATCATAGTAACCTTTCATCTTTTCTTTTGACTTAGCTTCGCGGATTGCTGCTAACTCTCGTCGTTCCTCGATTATGTCTAGGTTTAATCGCAGCTCATCATCGTTATTAACCATATCTACCTCTGTTGTGCGGAGTGTTTGCAGTCCTATCTCAGCTGGAATGACTTCTTCTATCCCATATGTAAGGGCGAAGGGGGTATCACTTGTGGCCGTCTTGATCATCGTGCGATGTGCCCACAAAACATGTGACAACTCATCGACCCACTTCTTATTATGTTCCCCCAACCGTACTTTTATGCCATCCCCCAAACTCTTGTTTGCTCTCTCCACAAGTCCATTTGTTTGTGGGTGGGCAACCGATGTGAAACGTTGATGTATCCCATTCTTCGCGCACCAATCCTTGAATGGATTCTCTGCGAACTGCTTCCCATTATCCGAGATTATTTCACCACGTAGTCCGAAACGGCATACTATGTTGTCCCATACGAACCTTTTCACCTGATTCCCAGTTATCGTTGCGACTGCCTTTGCCTCAATCCACCTTGTGAAGTAATCCATCGCGACTATGAGGAACTTAACTCCTCCCACAGGCCGCAGCTATAGGGAAGGGCCCCGCTATATCGATTCCGCGCTTGAAGATTGGCCAAGGGGAGGTAATTGGCGTGAGCTCCTCTTGAGGCTGCCTCGGTAATGGCATGTGTACCTGGCAGTCATTGCATTTGTTAATGAGTGTTCGCACGTCTGTATGCATAGTTGGCCAGTAGTACCCGCTGCGTAATGCTGTCGCCACCACGGACCTTGGTCCTGCATGCATTCCGCATGATCCCTCGTGGATCTCGCTAATGATATACTGCGCTTGTCGTGGTCCTACACATCATAACCATGGTTGGAGAAATGAACGCTTGTAAAGGATCCCATCTCTAACTTCGAATTGCCTCGAACGTCTTCGCACTCGCCGTGACTCATTTTCATCATGCGGGAGTGAGTCATTCGTTATATAATCTATGATCGGTGTCATCCATGTAGGGCCTTCTTCCTCTACGACCGACACAACCTCTTGCTCTTTGATTGACTTGTCCTTCAGGATTTCCACTAGGACTTGTTTTTATAGGTGCGCAAAACTAGTGGAAGCTATTTTACTAAGTGCGTCTGCTTTCTTGTTCTCCCCCTGGGTACTTGGCGTATCTGGAACCTATGGAACCCTTCAATCAATGCTTTGGATTTTTGTAAGTACTGAACCATATTGTCCTCTTTTGCTTCATAATCACCAAGTATATGGTTTGCTACCAGCCTAGAGTCTACATTTGCTTCGAGATTGCGCACGCCCATTCTCGTTGTGATTCTTAACCTTGCTATCAGCGCTTCATACTCTGCTTCATTATTTGTGGCTGTGAATTTAAAACGTAATGCATATGTGAACTCCATTCCTTCTGGATTGATGAGTATGAGTCCGACGCCTGATCCATCTGTGCAGGATGACCCATGCGTGAACAAGATCCACGGGGCTTGGTCTTCTTCCTTTTGATCTAGCCCCTGAGCACCCTCTTCTGGCTTTTCAATGATAAAGTCTGTCAGGATTTGTCCTTTCACAGCATTGCGAGGTCTGTAAGTAATATTGTGTTCCCCCAGTAGAACACTCCATTTTTGGAACCTGCCTGCGACATCTGGTTTTGAGATCACCTGCTTTATGGGTTGATCTGTTATCACCACTATCGGGTGTGCTTGGAAATATCTGTGCAGCCTTTTTGCTGCGAACACTAGTGCGAGCACTAATTTCTCCATCGGGGTGTAATTTAGCTCCGAGCTCTGTAACGCTCTACTTATAAAGTACACTGGCGTTTGCACATTGTCCCTGTTTGTCATTAGCACCGCGCTGATCGCTCCATGCGTTGCGGATAAATATATTATCAGCTCTTCCTTAGGTCGTGGTGCGACTAACATGGGGAGCGAAGCTAAATGCGCCTTTAATTCTTCGAAGGCCTTTTCTGCTTCCTTCTTCCAATTGAAGTCTCCTTTCTTAATGCACTTTTTAATCGTTTTAAATAATGGGAGCGACTTCTCTACTGACTTGGACAGGAACCTGTTCAATCCTGCAAGCTTCCCATTTAGCGACTACACTTCCTTTTTCGTCTTTGGGCTCTGGAGTTGAATAGCCACGTCTGTTTTCTCCGAACAGGGTTTAAATCCATTGGGGTCAATCATGTATCCTAGGAACATGCTTTTTGTCGCCCCAAAAGTGCACTTTTTGGATTTAACTTCATGTTTATCCTTCTGAAGGTAGAGAACGTCTGTTCTATGTCCCGAATAAGCTCGCTCTCCATATGACTCTTTATAACCAAGTAATCGACATACACCTCCAAATTTCGCCCTATTTGGCTTTCAAATGCCTTATCAACCAGTCGTTGATATGTGGCCCCTGCGTTCTTTAGTCCAAACGGCATTTTTGTGTAACAGTACACACCCTGGCTGGTATGGAATGCGGTCTTTTCCTCATCTTCTTCTGCCATTTGTATCTGATGGTATCCCTTGTATGCGTCCAGGAAGCATTTGAAGGGGTATCCGCACAATGATTCCACCTTCTAATATATTTCCGGGAGTGGGTAGGAATCTTGGGGACAAGCTTTATTGAGGTCTGTGAAATCAACGCACATGCGCCAACTGCCATCATGTTTCTTTACCATTATCGGATTAGCGAGCCAATCGTGATAGTAAACTTCCCTCATGATTCCTGCGTCCACCAGCTTTTTTACCTCGTCCAGTATTACTTTGTGTGACAACCGTGGTTTTGGGTTTGTCACTTGGTCTTACTTTTAGGTTATTTTATGTGTGCTTACTTGAATTGTGTGTTTACGTGTTTATTTTGTGTGAGCGAGGTTGGTGTGGTTATCGTTTATGAGTATAGAGTACTCATAAGTAAATCGAGGAACGGTTATTTCATGTTCATGAGCTCACAAGTGGTGACTATGAAATGAAAATGGTGATATTGTGGTGTTTACGTATACGTATAAGTATTATAGTAATAGTATTTTTTTTAGGATTTACGGTTTAGCATTTAGAGGTCTCGGGTGAGGTAATTATCCATATGAATATTTTTCGGGATGGTTTTAAGTCATTTAAGACTTAGTTATAAAGTTTATTTCAAAATTTGAGATTTTTTATAAAAGTATATATTTTACGTCTTTTACGGTAAAACGAGTAAATTTGACTAGTTTTACGGTTTTGAGGTTTTGAAGGCTTTAGGAGCTGAAATAAATTAAGGTAACTTAAGGTAATATTAATAAGATACTAATTAACAATAAAAAGAAAAAAATAAAAAAAATATATATATGAGGCGGTTTGGGACGAATCAAAAGATGGATTTAGGCTAAAGGTTTAGATTCTTTTTTAAGGTGTTTTAATTCTTTCTCAATCATCTTATGATGGATTTAGGTTAGGGTTTAAATAAGAATCTGTATTTTAATGATATTATAATGATTAGATGGTTTAGGGTTTGTAATTAATGAGGTTATGGGTAATTAATTAGGTTAAATTAATTAAACCCGTTTTTAAAAACTGGGCAGAATTTTGAGTCAATTGTTTTGATCATATCGGGAGTTCTAGGAACATTCAAGATGCGATCCAAGTATCCCTGAAAAGTTAATTGAAGTGGCTTTCTAATGCAAGAAACTAGAACTAAATTGTAGGTCGGGAAGTTGGTTAAAAACAGGTTACAACCGTCGGAGGTCAATACAGTTTTGAAGTCAGCCTGTTTTCTTTTTAAGTTTTGGGTTGTTTGGGGTATTTAGGGTTGCATTGGGATCTTCTCATGAACATGAGAGATGGTTTATATATTGTAGTAAGGATCTGCACTTGGGCTAAGATTGTGGTTTAGGGTAAGACCCTCTAATGGTAATGAACTTTTCATACGTTTAAAATCAGTGAATTCTGGATAGGTAGCAATATATACACATATATCTGGGCCTTAACAGTAGATTTAAGGTTAGGACAAGTGGGAGGTTTTAGCTAACATGTATAAAAGTGTGAATATTCCTTTTACAGAAACCATGGGTATGTTTAAGTGGACGTTTGACTTAAAGTTTTGAGACCTAAAACTGGGACTGTTTTGTGTAAAATTATGAACGAGATAGCTATTAAACTTAACCAAGTTAGGGACTTGTTAAGGAAGGGTAATGGGGTGATTAGAGCTTAAAAATGAGGTAATTATACGTGAATAGACTAGATGTCCATCATAGGTTGATGAGCCATCTTAGTGATTGGTTCGTGTATTGATTTCGTGTTTTTGGTTTGTTAGCTTGTTGCTAGTGAGAGGACTTGTGAAGAAGCTATCAGGTGAGTTTCATAGTCCCATGTTTAATATTGATTTTGACTTCCAGATGGGATGGAAGAGACATTGTGTTGAGTTATTTTCTAAATTGATGCTGTGAATGTGTTTGTGATTTGAGATGGACTTGTGTGTACATTATGTGATTAACTGCTATCTGATTTTTGATTGTGTATGATTTGGATCGGGGGACACGTGCCGTCTCAGTTATTGTGGTTTGACAAGGTAGTGGCCTTGTGGTTTGACAAGGTAGTGGCCTTGTGGTTTGACAAGGTAGTGGCCTTGTGGTTTGACAAGGTAGTGGCCTTGGGATAGGTACATAGTGTGATCATCTATGGTACCATGTTGTTTGGCAAGGTATGAGCCTTGGATTTTGGTTTGGAATGTTTGATCTTGAATGTTAGTTGTTAATACATAATTGTAACACATTGTCCATATGTTATTGTGTTGATGGTTGTTACTCACAGTTTTTTTGTAATTGATTTAGCGTTGGAGTCTAAACCTATGACTCTCACCAACTTTATGTTGACGTGTTTTAGTGTCTCTTTCAGGTGATACTATGGTTAAGCATGAGAACATAAGTGGCTAGGATTGGAGAAGCTTAGGAATGCATGTTGGGAATAAATCTATGCTTATTTGTTTCCCCTGCTAGTTGATTATTCGTACCCCTGCTAGAGTAAGTTCCCCCTGCTAAATAACAAAGGCAGGGGGATTGGTTCCCCTGCTGAAGTCAAAGGCCCTGCTGTCAAAGATAAACATGGAATAGATTTTTACGCATTTCAGTTATTATTCCTTAATACTTTCCATAGTTTGTTAGTAGTGATCTTGTACGTGAGTCCTTGTGCCTATAAAAGGACTCACTGGGTTAGCATGCAAAAGGTGTCTTTCTCTTTTGTCTTTCATTATTATTACTTTAAGGTTTTGTAAACCCTAATACCACTTTGGGTATTCGTATATCTTTGATATATTAAAGTTCAACGTTTGAATTACATTTGTTCTTGTGCTAAACATTACATTCCGCATCTTGTTTAGTTACTTTGCTTTGCAAAGTTTCTCTAGTGTTAGATTGAATTTTTTCTCTCTATCACAACCCTTAAACAAGCTATTAAGGTTTAAGATCTGACTTTGGGATCAACAAGTGGTATCAGAGCCTGTTGAGAAACTTTGTCTAAATCAAGAACCAAATCCTCATAGCAAACATGTCTTCAGATTCATCCTCAAACAGCAACAACCACAATAACCTCAAGTTACCCATGTTGGATCCTGAAAACTTTGAATTATGGGAATTCAGAATCCAACAATACCTGAAAATGGAACACTATGTTCTCTGGGAGATCATAGAGTTTGGTGATCAATTCAACAAAATGGTGGCAGTTGAAGAGGGCAAGGAAGAAGGTGAAAGTTCCAAAGGTAAGGACAAGAAGAAATCTGCTGCTCTATGTGATAAGGAAATACTGGCTAGAAGGCATGATGTCAGGGCTCACAGCTCATTGCTGTTGGCCCTACCTGATAGACATCAACTCAGATTCAGGAAATACAAAACAGCTAAGGATCTATGGGAAGCCATAGGCAAAACCTTTGGAGGAAATGAAGCCACAAAGAAGAAGAAGAAAAATCAAATGCTGAATGATTTTGCTTCTTTCAAAGCAATTGGTGATGAATCAATTGGAGCTAATACAATAGGCTTCAAGACATGGTGGCCCACTTGGAATTCTTTGATATTGAGGTATCAAAAGAGCAGGTGAACACCAGGTTTCTTAACAGCCTCCAGAAAGAATGGTTTGTCTATAAGGCAATTTGGCAGAATAAGGATGATTTGGACGAAAAAGACATTGATGACATATATAATAACTTAAAAGTTTTTGAACCTATTGTCAATGAAATGAAGTCAAAAGGAACAATTCCCACCAACTCAAGTGGAATTATTGATTCCCCTGCTAACATGGCATTCATATCACAAAGCAGTGGAATCTCCAAGAACAGTGGAATAGAAGTAGCCCCTGCTACTTATTCCCCTGCTACCAGGTCTGGACCTTCCTATGATGAAGAAAGACCAGCTACATTCAGCCTTGATACTGCGTGTGCTTTTATAGCATCTCAAGGGCCACAAGGATCTACAATTTTACATGAAGATCTAAGTCAAATCAGTAATCAAGCGCTAGAAGAATTGGATATCAAGTGGAATATGGCTTTGCTCAGCATGAGAGCCAACATGTTCCACAAGAAGTATGGGAAGAAGATCACAATAAATCCCTCTGATGTGGCTGGGTTTGATAAAACAAAAGTTGAATGCTACAATTATGGCAAGAAGGGTCATTTTGCCAGGGAATGCAGAGGACCTAAGTCTGGAAATAAATACAGAAAGGAAACAAGAGATGATGATTCTGGTGCTAAAGCCATGGTAGCCATGCAGGGGATAGATGGAGCAAATGGATGGGACTGGAGTGCTATGACAGAGAATGTGGAAAGAAATCAAGCCTTGATTGCTGAGGAAAAGGAAGAAGATTTTGCACTTATGGCTATGTCAAGTTCCAGCTCTGACAATGAGGTATATGATGACTCATACTGTACTAAAGCTTGTAGGAAAAATACTGAATCTTTGAATGATCAAATCAGAAAGGTAAAAGCTGACTGTATCAATTGTGATAATGATCTTGATAACTACAAACGTGCTTTAGAACAATTAGAGTCCACCATAAGAGAATATAGGCAAAGAGAAAGTGATTATAGGGATCACATTGTGATTCTAGAAAGAGATGCTAAGGAGAATAACCAATCTATAAATATATTGACTGCTGAACTTGAAATTTTTAAAGCTAACCAAAAGATAGATGAGGAAACTGTTGAAAAATTTGGAAAAGCTTCAAAAGATTTAACCAAGGCAGTTGAAATTGGTCAATCTCCTAGGGATAAAACAGGGTTTGGAATTAAGAATATGAATGCTACCATACCACCACCCCCTGCTAACATCCATGCTCCTTCTCCTAGAAAAGACTTGTCCTGGACTGGTCTACCTTGTTTTGAAAAACAGGATGACATTGAGTTTGACTTGAGTGCTTATATACCTAATAATCTTGATACAGAAGAGTCTCTAGTTAAAACTAGTGTCATTAGGGATGTCAAAAAGGAACAGGTTGGTTTAAAGAAAATTGACAATCCTGTTCGATTTTCAAAAGAAGGAATTTCTGGCAGCAATCCTAGTTCTAAGAGTATCTCTCCCAAATCTAAGACTAGGCCACAGTCCCCTAAGTCCACCATTAAATATGCTGGTATGTACAGGAATATCATAGGTAATCAAAGAAACTGGAATGACCAAAAGTCTCATCAATTAGGAGAAGACTTCGTGGTTAATACCAAGCCCTGCTTCACATGTGGCAGCTTTGAACACACTTATCAAGAGTGTAAGGCACCAATGGAGATGGTGGCTGCAAATCCCTTAAAGGATATGCAACCTAAAACCATTCTTCTAAATGCAGGGGCAAAATCCTTTTCCCCTGCCAAGTATGTTGCCCCTGCCTTGAGAAATAGGGTGACTGATAAATATGTTGTTCCTGCCCTTAGGAAGGAGAATGATGTTCACCCAAAGCCCAACACTTCTGTGACCACCCCAACACCTCATACTGCATATAAATCTGGCTCCAAACCTTATCAACACATGAATAGAGGCCAAAACAAAAGGTGGGTTCCCTCTGCTAAGCATAGGGATTCCCCTGCTAAAACTGGGGTATCCCCTGCTAGAAAAGCTTTACATTCTAGGAACATGGGAAGATGGGGAAAAGTTGTGAAAGCCTCAGCTCGTTGGGTTTGGGCACCCAAAAGGGGTACTCAATCTAATGGTGTATCTCTAGTTTTTGATAAGCTATCCTACATTGATACACGAGGTAGATCCAAGTCTGTAATGGCTTGGGTCCCCAAGAAAAACTAATTTGTTTTTCCTTTTGCAGGTGACAAAGAAGACAAGGGATGATAGAGCATATTGGGATAGTGGATGCTCAAGAAGTATGACTGGACAAAAAGCTTACTTGTCTAACTTTGTGCCCCTACATGACAATGATGGTGTTTCTTTTGGAGATGGGCATGGAACTATAACAGGAAAAGGAACTATTGTCACTAATGGTATGACTTTTGACAATGTGTACTTGGTGAAAGAACTCAAGTATAATCTCTTCAGTGTGTCACAGATGACTGATAACAAGAATTTTGTCTTGTTTACTGACACTGAATGCTTGGTATTAGGAAAGGAGTTTGTCTTGCCAAAAGACACTCCAATTATTCTCAGAACACCAAGACAGAAGAACATGTACACAATTGATCTCAAGGACATATCTCTCCAAGACAATGAAACATGTTTCATTGCCAAAGCTTCAGCAGATGAATGTAAGAAATGGCATAGAAGACTTGGTCATCTTAATTTCAAGAACATGAACAAACTAGTAAAGCATAATCTGGTTCATGGTCTTCCTTCCAAGTCTTTTGCCAATGAACATACTTGTGCAGCATGTCTAAAAGGGAAGCAACACAGAGCATCTTGCAAGTCAAAAATAAGATATACTGCATATGGATCTTTTTGGTCCTACTTCTGTGGCAAGCATAATGAAGAAATGGTACTGCTTATTGATTACTGATGATTTTTCAAGGTTCACATGGACATTCTTTCTATTTGAGAAGAGTGACACAGCTGATGTACTCATTGGGTTCATCAATCAAATTGAACTATCAAAAAGCATGAAGGTAGTTACCATGAGATCAGACAATGGTGGTGAGTTCAGAAATCAGAAACTGGACTCTTTCTGCATTAACAAAGGCATCAAGAGGCAATTTAGCATTGCTAGAACACCTCAACAGAATGGAGTGGCAGAAAGAAGGAATAGGACACTCATTGAAGCTGCAAGAACTATGCTGTCTGATTCCAAACCTCTCATCTCTATAAACCTTCAAAATATTTTCAAAATTCATCATGACTCTTAAAATTGCTCCTAATCATAACCAAATTGCTTTGCTTCATGATGAACCAGTCGAGTTTACTGATGCTGTGGCCTTTCTAAAGTCTTCGTACTTCAGAGTGGCCCTTCTCATCAATCCTCGAATTTATACCTCACACATTCAACAGTTCTGGTCTAAAGCCATGACCAAAACAGTGAATGGAGAGGTTATAATTCAAAGCACAGTTGATGGTCATTCCAAGGTAATCACACTTGCCTCCATCCGGGAAAATCTTCTCCTTGATGATGAGGATGGAATAACCAACTTTTCTGAGGCTGAAATTTTTGAAGGTCTTGTTAAATTTGGGTACAAACTTTCTGAAAATCAAAAATGTAAGTTTGCTAAAGGCCAGTTTGCCCCTCATTGGAAATATTTGATTCATACTATTATGCAATGTTTGTCACCAAAAACCACTGCTTTTAATGAGGTTGGTAGTGAGATAGCTTCTGCCCTGATCTGCTTTGCAACAGGGAGGAAGTATTGTTTTTCTCAAATGATTTTTAAAGGCATGGTTAAAAATGTTTCAAGCACCTCAAAGTTTTGTATGTATCCAAGGTTTATAGAAATTCTGCTGAATATGAGTGATCATGGTCCCATTAAACACAGAAACTATTTTTCAGCAACCCAACACACCACCAAACTCTTCACCACACTACTTGCACCATCACCTGTGTTTTTTGGCAAACACATTCCATTCACTTCAATTATGATGGACCAAATCAGACGGGAAGAAGCCAAAAATCAAACAGCCATAAATCAACCTTCTGATTCCCCTGCCAAGAACCTACCACCTGCTGATCCACAACAAGAAAGGCGTTCAAAATCCAGGTTTGCCAGGTCTCCCTTGCCTGGTGAATCTTCACAAGCAGCAGAAAGGAAAGTCTCCAAGAGTTTGGAGCAACCTGGGGGTTTGGCTGCCACTACTGTCTCATCTTCAAGGGGTGAGCAGGATAGTGACACCATCAATAAGTCCTCTCCCCCACTCCATGATATCCAACAAGGGGAGAAATTCCCTTCTAGGATTGAGAGCAGTATGAAACCTTTGACAAATTTGGAATTGACGAAAATGTGCATGAGTCTGAAAAGGCAGAATGCACAACTAGTACAAGATGTCAAAAAGCAAGGTCTGGTTATCTCTCACTTGGAAACCAGACTTGCTACTCTTGAGGGGAGGAGAAAGCCCAGACTGATTCTTTCCACAGATGAGGATGCTTCCAAAGGGGAGGAAATTCCACACACAGAAAGGTCTACTGAGTATTATTCATATCCTGGTGGGGAACATGGAAAGATAACAAGTGCTCAGAAAGGGATGGAGAGAGAAAGTGCTGATAAGGGAAGTGACAAGGGGAGTGCAACCAAAGACATTGCTCAAACATTGCTCACCATGGGCAATCCAGAAGAAGCCCCTGCTTCAAAAGTTTCCCCTGCCATTGCTGATCCCACTGCTGTAAGTTTATCCCCTGCTAAGAACATTACTTAAACATTTGTTAGGAAGAACAGAAAGCAACCAGCTCAAAAGGGGATAACAATCAAAGAACCTGCATCTAAAGCGAAACCAGCACCAGTAGTGGATCCAAAAGACAAAGGAAAAGGAATCATGGTGCAACAGCCCAAGAGAAAATACAAGCATCTGACTCCTGAACAACAAAGGGCTCAAGAAGCACATGATGCACAAGTAGCTCTCAGGCTACAACAAGAGGAGATGGATATGCAGGACCAAAGAATGGAGAAGATGAGGCCCAAAGATATGCTAAAGCAGGTTGAGATTATGCAGAGAACTAGATGACAGGGTACCTCATGTTGGAGAGTTTCTTGATCAATGGGAGAAGGAGCTGAAAAATGCTCCTTTGGAAGACAGGTATGAGTTAACTTGCCTTGTTTACAAATATCAAACTGAGTATCTGGAAAGAAGGGCAATTCAAATTCAGAGTGAGAAGTATCGAACTTCAGAGAAAGGGCAACTTGATCACTACAAAGTTCTGCTTAAGAGACATAGAAAGTGGAAGGATGGTGACTTCAGTGATATGAGTTTTGAAGCCATAAAAAGAGCAGTCAGACCAGTTCTAAAGTTGTATGATGTGGAGGATTGGATGACTATCAACACTCCTGAGGAAGCTGAGTATCTTAGGAGACAAAGTGAAATGCTACAGAAAGCTAGAGAATCAAAGAAAAGAAAAGCTGGAGAGACTACACAAGCAGGTGCATCATCCCAAGCAGGTGCATCATCACGAGCAGGGGCATCGCATCAAGCAGGTGGAAGTTTTCCAGAAGTACTTGAGAAGTCTGTACTTAATGTACAAAGAGCAGCAAGGAGACTCAAGAGAATGGAGAAAGTAGGCATAGTTACTAAAGAGTCTCAAAGGCCTTCAAATGATGAGATTGATAAACAGCTAATTCTGCAGGAAAATGATGATATCTCACCTAGTGAACGTGGAAAGAAGTTTGCTATTATAGAGTATGTTGTTTATGAACACAAAGGGAGGACTTGGTGGAAGCTTACAAGAGCTGACAATACAGCACAGACCTTTCTAAGTCTAGATGTCATGTTTCAAATTTTAGATAGTGAAGACTTAGAAGATCTGTGGAAAATATTGAAGAAAACGTTTGCTGCAAAACCTCTTACCATGGATGGTGTGGAGAAGGATTGGGTAATCTGGGAGTGCATGCATAGGATGTATGAGCATGAGTTATTTGATCCTATATTTGATGTAGTAAACAAAGGAGATTTGTTGTATTGGAAGCTATTTACTAATTCTGGGGTTTATGAGGTGGTGATGGAAGGTGTGAGTGTGTACTTGCTCAATCATAGGTATTATCCCTTCTCTCAGGACACCTTGAAGAAACTGGCACAGGCTAACCTAATTGTAGATGCTAAGAAGCCTGTTGCTTATGATCTGGTAAGAATGGTTCATAGTCAGATTTGGCCAGAGAGTTTGTAAGCATCCTCATCAACTAGCATTTATTCAGAAACTTGTCTTTAGGGGAAAGCACAAGTTTAGGGGAGGATTGTTGGGAATAAATCTATGCTTATTTGTTTCCCCTGCTAGTTGATTATTCGTACCCCTGCTAGAGTAAGTTCCCCCTGCTAAATAACAAAGGCAGGGGGATTGGTTCCCCTGCTGAAGTCAAAGGCCCTGCTGTCAAAGATAAACATGGAATAGATTTTTACGCGTTTCAGTTATTATTCCTTAATACTTTCCATAGTTTGTTAGTAGTGATCTTGTACGTGAGTCCTTGTGCCTATAAAAGGACTCGCTAGGTTAGCATGCAAAAGGTGTCTTTCTCTTTTGTCTTTCATTATTATTACTTTAAGGTTTTGTAAACCCTAATACCACTTTGGGTATTCGTATATCTTTGATATATTAAAGTTCAACGTTTGAATTACATTTGTTCTTGTGCTAAACATTACATTCCGCATCTTGTTTAGTTACTTTGCTTTGCAAAGTTTCTCTAGTGTTAGATTGAATTCTTTCTCTCTATCACAACCCTTAAACAAGCTATTAAGGTTTAAGATCTGACTTTGGGATCAACAATGCATATAGAAGGATAATCCTCGTTTCCTTCTTAGTTTGTATTTGTTATTTTAATAAGTGATACTGTGGCACACATATATTTGTTTGGTTATGTTATTTGTTTGTCTTGGGTAAGCGGTAGGACTGTTACCTACTTACCTAGACTCCTGAGTCTGATGAGATATTGTCATGACTTTGTGTCTCCATTTATGACATTTCTTATTTCATATAGTTATCTCTATAGACACGCCATGTTGTGATGATATCCATACGTCGCGCCCCATATTCCGCCATGGTGGGGTGTGACACTTTGTTGCGCTCTAGGGCTTGTCCTCTTTTCTTTTGCCTAACTGGAGGGTATCCTTCGCGGATCTGAAGCTTGTGTTCAGCTATCGACCTTGGCAGCCCCATCATATCTTTGGGCTCCCATGCGAAGACGTCCAGGTTATTCTTCAAAAGGCGACACATGTCTGTCTTTCCTTTGTCAGATAACTGCCGTGTTGAATATCGTTAAGACCCCTCCATCGACTGGGAATTTCATCATACCATGAGCCGTAGAAGGTACCGCTCGCATTGCTAGTATAGTTGGTCGCCCTATGACCCCGTTATACTGTGATGGCAACCGTATGATTAAAAAGTTCATTGGCATTTCCATCGAGTGCCCATTATCTCCCACTCTTACTGATAACTGTAGCTGGCCCAAGGGCCATACCGCTTCTCCGCTGAATCCGATGAGCGGGGATGTCGCAGGCATCATTTGGCTCTTTACTTCTGCGCTAAGCTTTAGAAAGCAGTGTTCGTACATTATTTCTGCCGATGAACCTCCATCCACATACATACGATGTATGTTGTGTTGACCAATGCTTATTTCTATCACTAGCGGGCCGTCTGCGACGTTCCTTGCATTGAGTGGGGGAAAAGAAATGTCTTTCCCCTTCGAGAATTTTTTGCTCACCCTATGCCTTGTCCTTCATTGCCATGATTCCACCATGTAAATGTTCACGCTGGCGATTGTTTGTCTATCACCCTTCGTGTTTTCCTTGACAAGGTGTTTTAGCTCGCCTTTCTTTACTCTATTCTCGATATATTTCTGCAGCTGAATACATTCATTCGTAGCGTCCCCTCTCTCATTGTGGTATTCACAGTATCTATTACTGGCGCGTTTTTCGACCGGGGTAGTCATTGGCGTTGGTCTTGTGAAACTCGCACCTTCCATCACTAGGATTTCTCTCGGGGTTAATTTAAGGGGGTAAACCTAGAGTTATAAGCTCGCCCCTGCCTTCTCCTTCCTACGTAATCAAGGCTTGGAGATTTTCCTTGATTGTTGGGTCCTTCAATGGGCATGTGAATAGATTTATGATCATAAGTGCCTCGTGTTATTTCCGAACCAGCCTATTCCCCTTGTATAAAAGACCTTACCCGCCTTAGTACTCCATCGAAGGTTTCGGGCGTTCTTTCATTAAGCTTCTTTATTAAGTCGTTGTTCCGTATCCCCACCATGAAGCAGGATACTTTCAAAATTTCTGGGCAGTCCTTTACTTGAAGACACTCACTTTTGAAACGTTCCAGAAATTCTTCCAAGTATTCGCCTTGGCGCTGCTTCACCCTGGCGAACGATACAGCACTCCTATCGTGCCTTTTTTGTTGCACATAATTTCTTTTGAACGCTTTTCGCAGCACTTCGTACCCGTTGACTGTTCGCGGCGGAAGCCTATCAACCACGCCCGCGCATTCCCTATGAGTGTGGAGTTAAACATATTACACCATACGGGCTCTGGCCATTGTTTGATGCTTGCCTAAGATTCAAAGACTTTCAAGTGGTCTTCTGGATCCGTCGTGCCATCATAAGTTTTCACGTTCGATGGCATACGACGCTTTCTGGTGTCTCCATTATGTTGTATGCGCCTCGTAAAGGCGTTTTTCCTAGCTCTCCTCCAAGGTTGTGAGAAGATTTGGTCATCCGAGGAGTAACTTGCGTGCATACATTTTCCGGACGGACTATCACTTGATCCTAACAGATTGCCCTCTGAGGATGAGGCATGCTTAGCGTGCTTTGATTCCTCTACCATGTTTTCATGTTTTGCTACCAAAGGGATGAGCGCTTGTAAGTTATGAGCTACATACTCCTCCATCATGCGTGCCTTTGTAGCTATGACCCCCCCTCTCTCCTCTTGGGGCGTCTTTCTTTTTTGTTTATTGGGAGGAGGCTGACACCATTCGGTGTCTTTTTCCCCGGCGGCGAGTAGGGGAGTTGAGACCAGTCCTCCCGTTCTTACGACTAGGGGATTATTCATGTCCCGAGTGTTTGCCTCGCTGGCAGATCCAGGGGTAACACTTACTGATGTGATACGGCCATCCACCGTCGAGGATTCTTGACGGCCTTCATTCTTACCGCTTTTCGTCATTTGTTAGAGCTTAGTAAGGGTCCCACAGATGGCGCTAACTTGTTGATGCAAAAGTTGGGGTAGACCAAGCTTAACCCAAATTAGGCTTAATTTGGGGTCTTGTGGACTCCGGCTCTCGCACCAAGTGAAACTTGCTTTAGGACCCTACGCACTAAACAGACACCGTTAGGCTTACCGTGGGTTTGTTACCCACGATTAGACTACGACGTGAGAGTAAGTAATCGGTTTGAGTATATTAGTGTTTAGGGTATTGTGTATATCGTACCTTTGTGGAACCGGAGGGGTTCCTTTTATACTCGAGAGAGTCCAGGCTGGGCTCCCTGTTCTTGCGGCCTAAGGAATAGATAATGACTCGAAATAGCTTGATCTTCATTATCCAACTAAGGCAAGTGTATATCTCTTTTCCTTAGGCGAATATAACTATAATATAAGTTATATTCGGCTTAATCCTGTCGCACTACGACGAGGACTTGGCTAAGTAATTAACCTCTTGTACGACAGCGGCTTACCAGGCCTTATGGGCCATGTGCGTACATCGCACAGGTATCCAATCCATTCCTGATGGATGCGGGTAGTACCCGTGAGTCGGACTATCTAGCCCGACTAGGGACTATACGTCATCCGATAACATTTCTTAATATGTTCTTGGTTAAAGACAGCAAAGCAAAATGTTCTCGGTTAAGCTTAAAACACTAGATGCATGCATAGCTTTAGCCTACTTAAAAAAGAATCTAAACCTTGTAAAGCAAAGTTGTACATGACCTGCATAACATTAGGGTACAATTCCAGTAACATGTATAGGTTACTCAAAAGACTGGTTGGATTGTATACAACATAATTTCGCATCCTACTGTCGCTTTATACAACATAGTAATTTCATGTGATTTTCATTGGTCACGTTTCATTAAAGAGTTCACTTCCTAATCGGCGACATCACTTAACCCTATAAAATGAAACTTAACAATCTATCCAAATAAGGGCTGTTTGAATAACCCTATAATAGCAACTTGCCTGATGAAATTGGTTATCCAAACATCAATGTGAATAAAAAAAAGCCAACATAAACAATTATGTATTTATTACTTAATCTCATTTAATCAATTTGTTCGATTAATCTCATTTAATCAATTTGTTCGATTAATCTCATTTATTAATCAATAATTAATTAATCTCCTTTATTAATCAATAATCTTATTTATATGACGAAAATTAC
Source organism: Glebionis coronaria (assembly GCA_025667525.1). Classification (NCBI taxonomy): domain Eukaryota; kingdom Viridiplantae; phylum Streptophyta; class Magnoliopsida; order Asterales; family Asteraceae; genus Glebionis; species Glebionis coronaria. The sequence continues at coordinate 397,185,466 of CM046881.1, forward strand.
ACATAACCTAATGTTTTTTGTGATGCCGAGAGGATTAATAAATGAGATTAATTAAAATTAAATTATATAAATTAACAAGCTTACTCTTAATCGGGAATTAATAGATTAAAACAATGCGATTGATCAGTGACTGAGATTCAGTGTAGTGTGTGTGATCATTAAAATAATGTGATTCATCGGCGCCGTTAATGGGTTGATCGGAAAAGTGTGTGTGTTTTAATGTGTGTTTAGGTTTAAAAAGTTATGTGTGTAGTGTGTGTTAGTGTGTGTTAGTGTGTGTAGTGTGTGTTATTTCTTTTTTTATTTGTTAATTATTTTGTTCTTTTCCCATAAATATTTATAAAATCTAATTGTACAAAAAATATTTTTTTTGTTTACTTTTTCAATTTCCAATAAAAAAAAGTACGGTGGTTGATTAAAAGTGGTTGATCCACCGTCGGTTGATCAGTAGGTGGGGACAAGTATAGGTCAAACATTGGAAGAAAATATTAATAAAATATAAAAAAATTGGTTGATCAATTGAACACGTGTTACTAAATTAACATAGTAGATCAGTTGATCAAAAATACATGTCTCTTTTTGAAATGAAAAAAAAATATCTTACTTAAGATAATATCATATACTTGGTGTCTACTTTTATACTTAGTCCAAATAGTAAAGCATCCCTATAGTGTTATTATTCGCTGACTGTTACTAGCTAGTGGTTTTTCACTCAAAAAAGAATATGGTCAACCAAGGCCGGTCCTGAGGTTTCGGATGCCTTGGGCGAGGTGACAAAAAAATGCCCCTCGTAAACGAATTAACATACTATTTTTAAAACATTTGTAAGGTATGCAAGTTACTCGCTCATTTTTACGCAAAATTTTCATTAATAAGTAAAATGGTACGGTACAAGTGACAAACTTTGAATTACACACTTAATATGATGTTGTAGCTTGTATCTAATGTTTTAAAGGCTCGCTTTGTTGTCACAAAGGTGTAATGCTTGACCTTGACGCTACATAATAAATTAAGGCATAGATGAGAAGTGAAAATACGTGGTAACACGTGATAAATAATGATCCATAGTTTTTTTTTTATTTCAATTTCAGTGATATGTATTTTCGTATATAAAAAATAAAAGATTACATGTAAACATGTTTTTTTATAACATTTTTCTAAACTCAATATATTTGAGATATGAACTAATTATAATAACTCATAAATATTATTTTATTTTTGCCGTTTTAATTCACATTTTAAAATATATTATAACTTGCTATAACTTATAAAACGTAAAGCTTGATCATGCACATCACGACTAAAACTATTTATATCGTTGCTTGTATCTTATGAAAAACCAATCGGTTATATGATTATTATATGATGGGTGATCATGATAAAAAATAACATTATACAAATAATTACAAAATTAACTAATATCATAAATAATCTCTATAAAATTAATATTATAAAATAATCTCTATGAATTCTAACATTATAAAATTAATTTCATAAATAATATAGTACTAACAAAGTTTTTCTACTGCCACTTTGAAAAAAATTACTACTACTTCGTACAGTATATCTTTTGTACAAGCAATGAAGTACACGATACAAGTCAAACCTTAAAAAATAAATAAAGCATACCTATGTTAACCCACGTGTGTGATTACAGTAAATTTTTTTTTCCATTTTTAGTTTCTCTTTCCTCAAAAGCTATCATCTTCTTTCTACTCAACTCTACACTTTTCCTTTCATTCTTATAAAAAAACTAAGATCTGCACTTTTAAATTTTGTTTATACCCGATATAGAAGAACCTAAAATTTGATGCCCCCGAAAGTTTGCTGCCTTGGGCCGTCGCCCACCTGGCCCCATACCAGGGCCGGCTCTGTGGTCAACTAGTACAAATTACAAAATACTGGTATCAATCATAGCGAAAAGGAAGTTATGGACATACAGTTAACAAGTGAAAAAAAAATGATAGTTATGGACATATAGTTAACAAGTGAAATCAAGTGCGGAAATATAATAATATATTGGTCCCAGATAATAATGTTAAAAGAGTGATAAAAGGGTCCTACAAAACTCGCGCAAAAGTCGAGAGGTAACACTCTGCAAGATTAACTAAAGTGACTGCGTTTTACCCACTTGTACTCTTCTTGTGTACAGTTGCAGTCTGTACCCATTTTGTTGTATTCACCTTCTCCTTCACGTTTTCTCTGCTTGCGCGTCACTTTCACGTGCTTCATATTTTCCTAACTACTTATCAACATTTAAAAAATTTGTACTCTATCTAGGGTAGGCTTAGCTTAAGATGTTGGGATTGTTGTATCAGGGGTGCGTTTGTTTAAGGGAAAAAGATCAATTTGGTCATTTTGATCACTTCATAATTTTATCATGGTCAAATTTCCTACTAAAGACCAATATGGTCATGTTGAGTACTTTCACAACTGCACAAATGCACAACTCCACTACTTTATTGTCATGTGTCTGACTGACACAATATTTATTATATTATTAAAATATTAAAATTACAAATATAGCTTTAATCTTTTTCTTATCTCTTTCTCTTCTTTCATCTGCTTGCTTTCATCTGCACTTTTCTATTCTTCCATCTCAAATACGGTTTTTTCAACACCTTATTTTTTTTATCCAACTCTCGATTCCAACGAACTACGCCCATTGCAATCACCAGTGAATCTCATTGTTCAGGTATGTTTTATATTAAATTGTTTTTATTTGCCAAATTTTAATACTATTTGAATCGGGTTAGAAGTTCGCGGTTCTAGAATTGTACGTCTAGTTTATATAAGTTAGATACGTTTAGTCATTATTGTAAAGATTCATATCAATTTTAGCTGGTGAAGATTATATTTTAGGGGGCGCTTGTTTCAGCTTATAGCGGGCTTATGGCTTATTTAGTTTCGGGCTTATGCTTCATAAGCGCAATTTTTTTGCCTTATTTAAAGCTTATGTAATAAACTTATATAAGCTGGAAAGTTTTATAAGCCACAAAAAGTGAGCTTACGAAAGATAAGCCTAAAACCAAATAAGCCATTAGCCTGCTAAATAAGCCGAAACAAACACCCCTGCAATTATCGAATTGGCATTATACATTTTCGGTTACTATATGATAAACTTACATAAAGTTGCAAAATAAGGTGGTTGGGTCTTATGAAGTATAAGCCGAAATCAGATAAGCTTAAACAACACCCCTGAGTAATGTGAAACACCCGTGTTGTTTTTATATGTATCAATTTGTTTTTAGGAATTGTGTAGTATTTCTTTTAGAGTCATATGCTTTTAAATGTATATAGTAGTTAGTTAGAAATTGTGTAGTATTTCTTTTCGAGATATGGAATGTATAATGGAACTAGATTTTGGTAGCGTTAAGCAAGTAATGAGTTTTGGTTGTATGGAACATTGGATTCTTTCCGTAATTTGTTTGCAATGTAAGGAATTGCTGGTGAGAATGAATGAAGGGCAAGTGTTATTATAATGATACCCGTCATATCAGCGAAGATATTACCGGTAAAAGAGTTACTAATTGTGTGTTTGCTTACTCTTTCGTCATATCAGCGAAGATATTACCGGTGGTCAAAAAACAACATTTACTTCTTTGCACCCTTCTAATATGCAATGCAGCTGCTATGGAGGTATGTTGTAACATAATGTGTTTGTATCAATAGCTTTTCGAGTATAAGATGGTTGTTGACGTGTTGTATTGTTCTTTAGGCACTTCCTATTTTCCTGGATGGACTTGTGACGGCTTGGGGTGCTATTCTTATTTCTGTTACATTGATACTTCTGTTCGGCGAGGTGAGTAGTAATGTTTGTTCTAAATTAGTGATTAGGCCTAATTGATTAACCGACATACACTAAATACTGCTTAAATAATTCCCATGTGTAGATTGATAGGTGTGTAAACACCCATCTTTTTTACCACTTAATTACAATAATAACCAAGCCAAAACGTGTATTTTATGTCTTTTTATGTCGGAATTATACGTGGTTTGTGTTTTTGTTGTGATTTAAGACGAAATTGTGAAAAGTGGAGAAAACACGGCATTTACGGGCTTTTATTGAGGAAAAAGATGAAAGATGAAGTCAAGAAGTCAAGAGTGCAAAAAGAACGGAAGTCCAAGACCAATTCTGAAGATTTATCGAAGGAAAAGTCAAAAGACGGAAGTTTACCAAAAGCCGAAGAACTCGAGTCTTATTTATTGAAGAATTAAAAGACGAGTTTAAAGAAATCCCGAGCCAAAAGTCCTTAAAGTCCAAGATTAACAAAAGACTAAGAAGGAAGGACTTAATGGTGCAATTAACAAGAAAGGAAGGAGAGGAGGAAGCTTCCTCTAACCATTCTCCTAATCTCCTATAAATAGGCCATTAGTATCTCATTTTCATTTTGTTGGCTAAGGTGACAATTAGTCTTCCACCTTTATTTACCTTGCACCTTTAATTACTTGCACCTTTAATTACCTTGTCTTGCACTTTAATTTTCAAGTAAGTTAATTTTATATTTATTGCACATTTACTTTCTTGCTTGATCTTTATGTTTACATGTTTATTATCTTGTTTATTTGATTAAAGATTGTGTTTTTATGCTTGTGGTTGTTTTAGATCATTGATTTTTATAGCTTATTGTGTTCATCTTTAAGTTTTTTAAAGTTTTTATAAAAGTTATTTTTATATAAAAGTTGTTTTTCGTAAAGCTTATTCATTTCGTGTTTTAAAAGTCTTTAAATTTCAGTTTAGTAGCTTATTTTTACTCGGTTTACCTTAGGATTTTAGACTTGTGCTTATTTGATTAGTAGCTTATTTGTTTAGCTTATTTTGTGCCTTTTCTTCCGTATTCCGATCTGAAAAATCGGAAAAGGGTTTATCATTCCGATTGGAGTGATCAGAAAAGGGTTTTGATATTCCTAACAACATTCCGAATTGGAGGGATTTGTGTACATTCTGATCAAGGTAAGTTGTTACATTCCGATTTGGGGTGTCTTAGTATTCCGATCAGTGGAGGTTTCAATCATTCCGATCAAAGGTAAGTGCGACATTCCGATCAGGTGAGGTGACATTATTCCGATTGGTACTTTAGTCCTTATTCCGATCAGGTTTGGTTCTACACATTCCGATCGAGGTGTTTTGATTATTCCGACGGTGAGCCTGATCGATATATTCCGATCTGGGGTATTTTTCATGTTTTGTCTTGTTTAATTTTTACATTCTCATTTTAATTCTTGTCTAATTTTAATTTCCGTCACGCTTTTAATTTTTGTCATTTTATTATTTTACTTTTCAAAGTTTTTAAATATCGCACCTTTTCTTTAATTTAGATTTAGATTTATTTTGAACACCATTTTATTTCAACGCCATTTACTTTTAAGTCTTTGCACATTTTAATTTAAAAACAACCAAAAATATTTGTTTACCAAAATCAACTGAGTCGTACTTTAAGCCAATAATCAATTCGATTAGACACACATCAAAGAACTTTTTAACTTAGTAAAACCTATTTATTAAAATGGCGCCGCTGCCGGCTCTTTTCGTAAAGATTAACGGTTTTCTGTGAAAGACGCGTTGCTTTTTGGGATACGTTCACTTGTGAGCGTTACTTTTCTTGCACTAAAAATTCAAAAAAACCATAAAAAATTAAAATTGTTAAAAATCCATAAAAATTAAAATTTTCAAAAATCCAAAAAGATTTTATCTTTCTTGTGTATATATATTGTCTTTGTGTTTGGTTTCTTTTTCTTTTACATTTTCAGGTGTATGCGTACTAGATCTTCTAATTATCAAGAGCCCGAGACTCAAGAAGATTTAGCTATGTCAGGTGTTAACAACAATAATAATCCACCGCACCTCAACAATAACAACAATGTTCTTCCACAACCCGATCTTCGGACAATGGAGGAGCTTTGTCAACCTACTATGTTTGGACGAGGAGGACCGATTGCGCCGATGCAAATCAACGCTCCTCAGTTTTCGTTGAAGCACCACATGATTCAGCAAGTGCAAACTAACCCATTCCGTGGAATGCCTGATGATGATGCCAACAAACACCTCAACAAGTTCATTACCATCACCCAAAGCATGAAGTTGCCTGGTGCCACAATGGATGTTCTACGCCTACAACTCTTCCCACATACTTTATCACATCATGCCGAGAAATGGTTTGATCGTCTCCCGAAGAATTCTATTCATACTTGGGATGACATGACTCAACGCTTTTTGTCGCGCTACTTTCCACCATCCATGGTCACAAGCCTTCGCAATCAAATCAGCGGTTTCATGCAAGAACCCGATGAATCTCTTTTTGATGCTTGAGAGAGATATAATGTCTTGATCGATAGATGTCCAAATCACAACATGCTCCCTGTAACCTTAATTGATACTTTCTACAACGGTTTGACTTTTCGAGATCGTGATACGATTAATGCAGCCACCGGTGGCACATTCATGAAAAGGAGACCCGAGGAGTGTAGAGAGCTAATTGAGAACATGACTACTCAACACAAAAACTGGGATTCCTCTACTTCTTCAAGGAACAACCCGAGAGTCAATGTTTCTTCCACTTCAGCAAACCCCGATATGACCGAACTCACCCGCATGATGACTGAAATGAGCAAAAGTATCACGCTTCTCGCTTCAAACCAACAACAACAACAAGTTAAAGCGGTTGCACCTTTCTGTGAAACATGCGGCGGCCCTCACTCATACACCGATTGTCCTTCGACTCAAGGAAATCCGAAAAATGTGTATGCAACTTATGGTAATTATTCACCGGAAAATTACCAAGCTTGACAACAAGGGGATAGAAATTTGCTGAGTTACCGATCAAACAATTACCTTTCACCCGGTTTTTCTCCTCAAAACCAAAACCCCGCCAACAACTACAATAGAAGCAACCAAATCCCACCACGAGCTTCTAATCCTTATCAACCACCCACCCAACAAGCAACACCCATTAACCCCGATGTTGAAGCCATAATGAGAACCCACGGTGAGCAAATCAAGAATCTGCAGATCCAAATTATCAATCTTAAAGGAGATATTACCAAGCAAGGAAATGAGATAAGATCCGAGCTTCGAGATAATATTCAATCCTCCTTCAGCAATCAAACCAATGATTTGAAGAATATGCTTGCTAGTTTCTTGCCCTCCGCTCAACCTTCTTCTTCGAGTTCTCTACCTTCAAACACCGTCACCAATCCGCGAGCAAATGTGAGTGCTATTACTACGCGTAGTGGAATTACCATTGTCGATCCACCAATCCCACCCCCATCATCTACACCTCCTCCACCACCATGTATCCCTACTCCTCCTACACCTAGTACTAGTGCACCATTACCGACTCCGCCTCGTCATGACGATGTTCCTAGGAAGGACCCTTCAACATCTCAACCTTTACCTACTACACCTTCACCTTCACCACCAAAACCCAATATCCCTTATCCTTCACGTGTAGGCAAGTCCAAAATGCTAACCAAGGATGACTCTGAAGTGGCACGCTATGTGAAGATGATCTCTCAAATGAACTTCAACATTAGCTTTCTTGAGGCACTTGTCCACATGCCGAAATTTGTCAAAGCATTTAAGGAATTGCTTAACAAGAAGGAGAAGCTGATTGAACTCGCCAACACACGCTTAAATGAAAACTGCTCTGCAGTTATTCTTAAAGAACTTCCGGAAAAGCTTGGAGATCCTGGTCGTTTTGTGTTGCCTTGCGTTTTCAACAAGACTGAAGAATTTACTGCCCTTGCTGATCTCGGGGCCAGTATTAATCTTATGCCTTTGAGTGTTTGGAAAACACTATCATTACCCGACCTCACTCCAACAAAGATGACTCTTGAACTTGCAAATCGTACTCTCGCTTACCGCGTTGGTATTGCCGAAGACGTGTTCATCAAAGTTGGCACATTTACTTTCCCGGTCGACTTTGTCGTTGTTGATTATGAAATGGACCCTCGTATTCTTTTAATACTTGGTCGGCCATTCTTGAGAACCGGACGAGCTCTAGTTGATGTTGCCGAAGGTGAGTTAATCTTAAGAGTCGGGGATGATGAACAAGTTTTCAAAATGGGGAAGCTTACAAGTACAACCTTTGGAGGCCGAGAATCAGTGAATATGATTAATGTGCATGATGACTTCGTTGTCTACAACAATCCTCTATTCGACTCTTGCATCGATAATCCACTTTTTCAAGATGATGTGGATGATTCTCGCTCCAATTTGGAACCTTCTCCCATTTATGATTCTCCACCGGTCTTTGATGCTTATGATGATGATTCTAGCTCAGATTCGGATGATTATGATGACCTTACTTCTGAGTATCCCAAGCTGCCCACGTATGATGATTTTGATGAGGCTGATACTCTTTCGAGCGATTCTTCACATGATGAAGATCCTCCACCGCCATCACTCGATCCTACTTTGGACGATTACTCATTTGAGGAAGATTTCTATGCTTTTCTTAATACTTACTTCCCTCATGAGAGTGATGCTCCTCCTTATGACTTTGAAGATTATCGTCTTGATCCTACTTTGGATTTGAAGAACATTCTTTCACAGGAGAAGAAACCGGTCAACACCAATATCCGCAGCACGTATGATTTAACACCTCTTTGTCCCCCTTCTGAGGACGAGGTTGTGCTTCTTCGCGGATCTTCTTCCCATTCTGCTGAGCCTGAGTGCTATTTTCCCTTAAAGGAAAAGGTGTTCGACCCCGGTATTGATATTCTGCATCCATCTCAGTATCCACCTGATGAAATAAAAGGAAATATCTTTGGAAATTTTGAATACATGCTTACACCACTTCACCCTTGCTTCCACCATACTCCATCACTGCTTAAGGGAACCTTGCCTACTCTTCTTTGGCTTGCCTTGTTCGCCTTAAGCTTGTGCTATTTGATGGACGAAAACTATGTCTTTGATCCTGGTGGATGTGTTTCATGTTTCTTCACTGCTAATCAAGGTCGAGTCAGGCTCACGACTCGGTAATCAAAAATCAAGCGCTTCTTGGGAGGCAACCCATGCATCTATCTTTTCGCTTTCTTTATCATAAGTGTAGGGGAGACCCGTTGGTTTGCTATTTCCTCTCCTCTCCTCTCTTAATCAGGGATTCGAGCTTCAATGATCCACTCTTGATGATTCTTGACGACCCGTGATTCCGTGTCCACTTCTTCCCGGTTCTATCCTAAACTCTTTTCGATTCACTATTTTTTATTTTCTCAATATTAAAATAGGAATCTCGTTAGTTGTCTCTTCCTTAGCGAGATTTAAACAAAGTGCACAATGTCCTAAGTGTAGGGGAGTTTACTCCCACATGCTTAAACATTGAGGACAATGTTTATCTTAAGTGTAGGGGGACTTCTATCGAAGTTAAGTGGTCTTTTCCTTGTATTTGTCCTCATTTTAACCGGAGAATCAATTTTTTGACATTTTTCAGAATTTTTGATCTATTTTGGCCCATTAGTTTTTACCTTTGTATAGTTATTTTTCTTTCTTTGCTAGAATAAATGCTTAATAAAGTGGTTTTAATTTTCAAACGTTGTGAATCTTTTGACTCAACCCGAGTTTACTTATCTAAGTTTGCTCTAGCTAGTATCCTTAACGTGTTTAAGTCAAGTTTTGCTTGGCTTTTATATAGGGAGCTATAAAACGTGAAAGTCTTAACTCTCACGGGTTAAGAACAAGAACTTTTCGCAAGTTCCTATAATTGATCCTAGAGAGTCGTTTATTAAGGGAACTTTAAAATGCGATTTCTAAAACTTGAAAAAGTCTAAGAGTTTGCAAGATCCTATAGGCGACTCGAAAACCCAAAACTTTGATTTAATAGGCTAAGCATCCACGAGTCTCATTACTTGAGATTTTAAACTGTGGAGAACGAGAGATGATAGATTCAATTATAAGTTTGGTATTCTTTCGTGAATTTATGTGAGTTAATTATAAGCCTATTCTCCCATCGCTTGCTAATAAATTTATCTGCAATAAATAAGGTTGTACGATTTAAAAGGTTACTTAGCTTCTAGCCCAAGATCGTTTAAAAGTTGCTCGGTATGGATTAGAGTTCATAGCCAAGGCATAACTTATTGAAGCGGGATGCGAAGATTGGCGAGTCCGAAAAGGCCCTAACAAGGCATGAGGGCTATATTTCGTTGCTAAAGATCCAAAGTGATGAGAAGAATCATTTATCGAAAATCAATATGACGGATCGAGACACACGACGAAAAGCAAAAACTCCCCAAAAGTCATGGAGAAGTGTATCCGAAAAGACCCTAACAAGGTATGAGGATAAATAGATCCAAGTCATAAAAGGAGGCGGATCGTTGTATATCAAAGTCCAAAATAAAGATTGGAGAAAAATGAAGAAGTCGTGGTCCAAGTATGAATCTCTCAAAACTTCAAGTGAAGAAATTCCTATTATGAAGAGAAGACCATAATTTCATGAACGTCTCTCAAGGTTTGAAGTATGAAGTCGCTGCTAAATATCGGTCCGAGAAAGGTCTCAAATCGCGAAGCGAGTTATGCCAAGATATGAACTTTATGAGGTCCCGAGAAGCAGTTTTAAAAGATTTTGTCCTTTAGATAACTATTGATTAAATCGTTCACTGTATTTTCGGACTAAATAACTATTGAAATAAGTCAACAATGCATCCTCGTGATCATTCAAGACAACAATAAAATATAAGAGATACCCATAGGAATAAGGGAGTCTAAGTGAATAATTGGCCCACATGGGTTCGTGTTGGTTTACTAACTTATAATAACAATGATCTCGTTTTTAAGCTTGGTCTGGAGAAAGTGAAAACTTGAGGATGATGATTGTTCATGACATTTCCAAAACCCAAGGTATGTTTTTGATTTCTTTATTTTAAATGTTTATAATTTTCTATCTCTTTAATAAAGGCCAACGTGGATTGATTATGATGAAAAATGTAAACGTGCTTTGTAACTAATGCATTGCATGAGGACATTGCAATGGTCAAGTGTAGGGGATTTGATAGGTGTGTAAACACCCATCCTTTTTACCACTTAATTACAATAATAACCAAGCCAAAACGTGTATTTTATGTCTTTTTATGTCGGAATTATGCGTGGTTTGTGTTTTTGTTGTGATTTAGGACGAAATTGTGAAAAGTGGAGAAAACACGGCATTTACGGGCTTTTATTGAAGAAAAAGATGAAAGATGAAGTCAAGAAGTCAAGAGTGCAAAAAGAACAGAAGTCCAAGACCAATTCTGAAGATTTATCGAAGGAAACGTCAAAAGACGGAAGTTTACCAAAAGCATAAGAACTCGAGTCTTATTTATTGAAGAATTAAAAGACGAGTTTAAAGAAATCCCGAGCCAAAAGTCCTTAAAGTCCAAGATTAACAAAAGACTAAGAAGGAAGGACTTAATGGTGCAATTAACAAGAAAGGAAGGAGAGGAGGAAGCTTCCTCTAACCACTCTCCTAATCTCCTATAAATAGACCATTAGTATCTCATTTTCATTTTGTTGGCTAAGGTGACAATTAGTCTTCCACCTTTATTTACCTTGCACCTTTAATTACTTGCACCTTTAATTACCTTGTCTTGCACTTTAATTTTCAAGTAAGTTAATTTTATCTTTATTGCACCTTTACTTTACTTGTTTGATCTCTCATTCTACCTTTCTTTCTTGCTTGATCTTTATGTTTACATGTTTATTATCTTGTTTATTTGATTAAAGATTGTGTTTTTATGCTTGTGGTTGTTTTAGATCATTGATTTTTATAGCTTATTGTATTCATCTTTAAGTTTTTTAAAGTTTTTATAAAAGTTATTTTTATATAAAAGTTGTTTTTCGTAAAGCTTATTCATTTCGTGTTTTAAAAGTCTTTAAATTTCAGTTTAGTAGCTTATTTTTACTCGGTTTGCCTTAGGATTTTAGACTTGTGCTTATTTGATTAGTAGCTTATTTGTTTAGCTTATTTTGTGCCTTTTCTTCCGTATTCCGATCTGACAAATCGGAAAAGGGTTTATCATTCCGATTGGAGTGATCAGAAAAGGGTTTTGATATTCCTAACAACATTCCGATTGGAGGGATTTTTGTACATTCCGATCAAGGTAAGTTGTTACATTCCGATTTGGGGTGTCTTGGTATTCCGATCAGTGGGGGTTTCAATCATTCCGATCAAAGGTAAGTGCGACATTCCGATCAGGTGAGGTGACATTATTCATGTTTTGTCTTGTTTAATTTTTACATTCTCATTTTAATTCTTGTCTAATTTTAATTTCCGTCACGCTTTTAATTTTTGTCATTTTATTATTTTACTTTTCAAAGTTTTTAAATATCGCACCTTTTCTTTAAATAAGATTTAGATTTATTTTGAACACCATTTTATTTCAACGCCATTTACTTTTAAGTCTTTGCACATTTTAATTTAAAAACAACCAAAAATATTTGTTTACCAAAATCAACTGAGTCGTACTTTAAGCCAATAATCAATTCGATTAGACACACATCAAAGAACTTTTTAACTGAGTAAAACCTAGTTATTATAGATCATACCTCAATCTATTTGTACTCGTTATGGGCTGGCTATTGGTGCGTATGTGGCTCCATTTGTGCGTGTTCTTGTTTGGGTCTGTTTTCCGGTTGCATATCCGATAAGCAAGGTAATTTATAATACATAATTGGCTACTTCAAATGGTTTTTATGGTATTGAAGCTGTAAACGTGACTATACTCTCAAATCTATCAGTTGTTAGACTATTTGTTGGGCCATGAGCATGTTGCTCTCTTTCGAAGAGCTGAATTGAAGACACTTGTTAATATGCATGGTAACGAGGTACGGGTCGTCATACCGTATGACTATTTGTTATGTTTAAGTTTAATTAATGGTTATTAGACCTTATATGATTCATGTATGACTTTTTGGTGTTGTTAACAGGCTGGAAAAGGAGGGGAATTAACACATGATGAGACGACAATAATCGCAGGAGCATTAGAACTTACAGAAAAGACAGCCAGTGATGCCATGACTCCTATATCAGATACTTTCTCGGTTGATATTAATGCTAATCTTGACAGGTGTCCTATGGTTTTATAATTTGTATTGCAAGTTTATAACTTAGCTTTTTAGTATCTGGAAATATTTTTAACCATCTAGTTCTTGTATTTGTTGATACAAAAACTTGATGAACTTAATCCTGGAGAAAGGGCATAGCAGAGTACCTATCTATTACGAGCAACCTACGAACATAATTGGACTTGTTTTGGTAATGCATATATCCTGTATATGATACTAAAAATATACTTGTAACTGCTTTTGAATCAATCTATAAAAATCTTGATTTAACTAGTTAACCCTATTCGATTATAATGTTTTAGGAAAATCTTGAGCGGAGTTTTAAACTTGTAGCATAGGAAATGCATTGTATGATGATAACATTCTTAGTCAAAAGAGGGAAGTTATTGGGGAAGAGGTTGTTTTTATTTTCTGAGTTAGAGATTACGGCTTTCTACAAACTTAGTTTTCTGTGTTAAATGATCAACGTGACCTAGACATTCAACCAGTAAGGTTTTTAAAGAAAACGTGGTACACACAAAGATCATGACTCTTACTCATATGTAATAAATGGATGTAGGTGTATAAGCCAACACTATATAGGTTTGAGCAAGCTGGTGGCCTGATTGGAAGCTCTCTATAGAAGTGTCAAAAGGTAACCGAAGACATTTGGTGGGAATTCTAAGTTAGGATTTAGTGACATCTTCCAATATTGGTTTTTGCTTTCAGATGTAGATGTTCTCATTGTCATGGTCACAAATGAAGTTCAAGCAGAAAGTGTTCTATATGGTGTTGATGGGGCTGTTTCAGTTACATCAAAATTTACTCTACAGTTTTATGAGCTGAACTTACATTGTTTCTTCCCTTTATGTAGTTCTTCAACCCGGAGCATCTATTGTCCTTTCATCAACAGTTTCTCCTGCTTTTATCAGTCAGCTTGAGCTACGCTTACAAAGTAGGTTCTTACATTTTCTGTTTGGTTTCCTTGCACTAATAAAGTATATAACTCTAGTAATAATATAATATCCAATTTGTGTACTATCTGTTTCAAAAATTTAATACTTTCAAGTGTTCGTTTTTTGTATATATTTTAATTTTCAGCTATAAACTGTAGATGGGAATAAGGGCTTGAAACTGATTGATGCTCCTGTATCTGGTGGTGTAGCTCATGCTCTTGGAGAATGGAGCTTATGATATCGAGACTAACAGTTTTGTTGAATTTAACGCATCTAGGTGAAAACGAGGAAGGTTGACTTTAGTGGACTAGAATTGAGTGTTACACACTATAGGGGCAATGACAGTTTGCCATCTGATGAGTTATCAGATGCACCTTCATTTGGCCTTCTAGTCACATCTTAAGTACGACAAGGGAAATTGGATCTCGTCTATTTATAGACATATCAGACCAATTTGAGCTTTCCAGCCTCCCTGGTTCGAATGGGGTCTTGAAATATCTGGCTAGAAATCCACTACATTCACATGCAGCTGTTATATGCAGATTGTTAAAAAACCCAGGTTAGTTCACATACAAAATCTTTGTAGGGTTAAGTGGGTCAGGGCTACAGCAGTTTGTCGTCACATAATAAGTTTATTTGTAAGTAGAAGCTGTTACAATGCTTATATTAGGCTATCGAACTTGAGTTGTAAACCGACTTTAAAGAAAAGCGGCCAAACAAAGACTTAGTCTCTAGTAACTATAGGGTAAAAGAAACTAAGCTGGATTCAATGCAGGACGCGTAGGCTATCTTACCTCGAAATTTAAGTATTTATGTTTTATTCACAGGTTTGGACAAGCTATTAAAGTTAACTGGGTATATGTCAGCGGGCAGATGGAGGATACCTCAGGTTCGTTTATGTCAATTGCAGCTTATTATTATGGTTCCCCCTGTTTTTGTTAATTGTCCCCCTATTTTTGTTAACTATACTGACTGTAAATTGGGAGTGTAGCTCAAATGGTAGAGCGCTCGCTTTGCATGCGAGAGGCACGGGGTTCGATTCCCCGCAGTTCCATATTTTAAACCACAACTTTTAATATTATTTGTAGTAATCAAGGGTTGGAAGGGTTTTAATAGCTAAAATTAAGGGTGCTTCCTGTTTACGTAAGGTTGTACGGAAAAGTTGAGCATGTCTGTGGAGCAGTTGAGCAGTGGCAGTGGAGTAGTAGCGTTGGAGCAGTTGCGCCGTGGTGGTGGAGTAGTTGCGCGGTGGCGGTGGAGCAGTTGCGCCGTGGGGTGGAGCAGTTGAGCATGGCGGTGGAGCAGTTGAGCAGTAGTTTGGTCCTGCAAATTCAGTTTCTTTCATATTCTGCATCGACCTCTGAGTCACAACTTATGACTCATGAGTCATGTAGTTTACAATTTCATGGCCGCGTTGAAAACATATGAAATAATGACTTGTTTCCTACTTTATGGATCGTTTGTCCTTTGATCTTAGATGGTGTCTTCGCTTGTGAAACGCGTTATGCTGAATCTTATGAAGAATTTGGTCCTAAAAATTCAGTTTCTTTCATATTTATAGGATACATCTCAGCAATATATAATCTTATGCAATTAGCATGATTCAGTAGTCAGTCCCAAGACGGTGTTGCTTTTCTTTGTCTGTTTGGAAATGGTGGTAGACGTTCATGCAATCCTATTTGTAATCAATCAAGTGGCAATTAGAACTATTTATCTCGTCTAGTTAACCTCATTAAAGAATCACTGCGTGTCACATAGTTGTCTTTAAATTAGCAGCAAGTACAATGAAGTGAAAATGATAAATATGCATGTACGTGGGAAGCGTCACAGTATTAAAACAAATGGAGGAGCTTAGAGCCTTGCGTCACTATGGTATGTTAATAACTTCGTCAAGGGATGAAAAGTGTCAAAAATAAAAAGAAAAAAGGAAATCGAATGCAGAAGTAATTGTCAGCTGAATATAGCTTTCGCTATTCATTTCTCAACTAAAAATGCACAACAAATCGCCAGAGATAAAATCCACATCTTAATTTAAAATACAGATACAGAAGTACTAAATGAATGTCTTACTAGAACAGACATGTCTTGCCTTTTCCACTTAGGCGTGACACAACCGTATACCACTTCCGACTAGAGTATAAAACACAGCCACAAAAATACAATTGTTTGATTATTTATTTACTTTAAGGAGTTTGCAGTGACGAAAAGGTGATTATCTTCCTTATTAATACCGACGACCACCAGATGTTGAAGTGAGTTGGAGAAAATTTCAGCCTGAGTCAACTCAGCATTTCTTGACTCAGCAGCCTCAAGAGCAGTTGATGTTTCTTGTAATTCACCTAAACATCTTTCGAGTTCACTAGTTTTCTCAGCAACCAATTGTTTCAACGAATCCCATTGCTGGACCATTACCTTCCCCTTTGTCACGGCCATGCTAAGCTTTTCTTTCGTAGTACTGTAACTCGTTTTCTCTTGTTCAACTTCCCCTTGAAGTTTCCTGATCTCTGCATTTAACAACTCAAGTGATTGTCTGTTTTGGTCAAGTTGTTCCATCAGCTGCCCAAACTGATATTCCAAATGAGCATTTTTTTCATTCAGCTCGAGTTCTTTCCTTCTTACCACAAACAATTCTTCACGTGCAGAGAAAAAAACTGACTCCATGTCATCATCCATCTCAAAACCTCGCTTAACCTCTGCTAAACAATGGCCAAGCATTTCAGCTTCTGAAATAAAGTGATGGTACTTCTCGAGTAAAAGTGGCGTGCTTTTTTTGAGATGAGACAACTTCCCACTAATAGATGTATCGGAAATTTCCGAATCTCCAATAGTAATTACAAGTGAAGATAAAATCCTATTTATAGTTCCTCAAGAGCTGACATTTCATGAGATCTGAGGTTTACCTCATCGTGTGATGTTGACTGTTCGTTTACCCTCATCATAAGATCCTCAATCTATTTATCTTTCATATGTATGGTGGCATTAAGTTCTCTGATTGTGTCTTCGGTTTGCAACCGTTCATTTAAAGATATTTCGATAAACTTGGAGCACTCATTTACCATCTCGTGTAAAAGCAACAAAGACTTTTCACTACCCTCCCCTGTTTCATCAGCAGTCGACTGTTGGTTGCTTAGAGCCTTAAGCTGATGATGAAGATTAGTGACTTCCTTCATCAGCGTCTTTCTTTCTTCCTGCAAGATAAGCTTAATGAGTACACCTGTATCATAGTTATGGTACCAAAAAAAAGCGCTAACAGATAGCTAACCTCGTCATCGCGTGGAAGGATTTCTGTTTCAATTTCTGGCACATCAGATTGGATAACTTGGGTATCATCCCCAAATGGCTGTTGGCGGGGCCTCCTCGCAGAACCAGGGGTCCTTACTTCACTAGACACCAAGTCATCAGGACAATCCATAAACTCATCATGTCCCGCATCTTCAGTTGTTGTTGCTTCATATGGCTCATCCTGTACAGTATCTTTTACTCTTGTTACCACTACCCCGTCGTCCTGCTCCAGACGCTCAGCCTGAAGATGCGTGCCAAATTTTAACTTTTCAACAAAAATATACAAGGCGCAACAGATATAATAAGTAGGCAGAATACTATGCCCCGACAAATCCATGACATTGTTTACGAAAAATATCTAAAAGATCTAGAAAATTATGCACAAAACATTTCAAGAATATGAAGGAAGTACATTGAAGTATCATATAGATTTGTAAGAGCACATGGTATCCACAAGCCATAGGTGGCGTTATTCCCCCCTTCTCCTTTTCAGCTATAGCGTTTGGTGCCAAGATCACCAGCCAAGCTATAGGCATTTCCTTTTCTTTTGTGTGTGTATTGTATCTGTGTTTGATTAGCTTATGTGTGGGCCAAGGAGTGTCCTATAACTTGAGTGATGGAGGGAGGGTAGTTACACGTTCTGAAAAAAGATGAGGTGCCAACACTTTTTGCTATAACACGGGCCTATGGCTCCCAATAAACCTTGTGCTCTAAGGCTTATAATAAGTAAAGTATCCCTGGTAAATATCTAGAGTAGAGAATCCTAACAACGTAAAAAACTAACATTAAAAAGATCAGAAAAACAAAGAGCAAGTTCTCCACTGCCACTGATCAACTGCTCAACCGCCCAAGCCACTGCTTAACTGCTCAACCACCCCGCTCAACTGCTCAACCACCCCCGCTCAACTGAAACATTGGAGTGATTCCAGATCACTAGCAAGCATTCCGAAAGCTCTCACCTGGGTAGGTTGATACTTGAAACGACCTTGTAATCCTCACAAAACCTTTATAAGAGAGCTTTAGCGACCATCAACCCAAATTCTTTTACATTTTCCCCATTCACTTCAAAAAAAAGATGCTTGCAGCCATAAAGATGCATTGGCTGGTGAAAACATCAAAACAAAAACCTAAGCCCTGATTAGAAGCAACTATACAAAGTTGCTAGCTGGTGAAAATTTGGAAAGCTTTTTTTTGCCCAATTCATAATTTTAAAAACCCATATCAAAAACCAGAAAAAAATCAAGAAATACCCAAATCATATTGAAAACCCTAAAATTATTACCTAGTATCATTTAAAATCATTAAAATGTAATAGAAAATAAATTTCACAAATCGAATGTAATGATTACCTAAGACCCGATTGATTTCTTGACCCCGTCGGAATCGTAGCTACACCGCCTACCAACTCCACCATAACGACTTCGCATTAAACCCAATTGATTATCAATTGGTGTGTGTTGGTGTGGGATTTGATGTTATGATCTGGACAGAAGAAAGAACAAAGAAGAAAGAAGAAAGAGAAAGGGAAGGGCGTTTTAGTAATTTACTATTCTGATAATATTGTGTCAATGGACACGTGGCGTTTATTGGATGGAGTTGTGCAGTTGTGCAATTGTGTATGACCAAATTTGTCACAGTGAAAAAACTTGACCATGGTTTAACTTTTGAGGGGTGATTTTGACCAAATTGGTCTTTTTCCCTTTGTTTAATAGTGATCAGAATCAAGGAATGAAATGAAAATGAAGAAGCTTTTTTTTTCTTTTTTTTTGTGTATTTAGAGCAAAAAGTATTATGAACTTAGAATATCTTTTTATTTGGGCTTTATGTAATGGTACGTCACCTAACACTTCCGCTTATAAAACATTTATGTTATTATGACATACCTCGTTTCTCATTTGAGCCTTATAGTTATACATTTTATTTTTAAAACTATCCTTTTATAACACAAAAAATCAAGTAGGCTCTGTTTTTTTTTCTTTTGTCTCATTTGAGTGACGAAAATAAAAATGAGGAGCAAGTATGATGTAGTGGCTAGCTATGAAGAAAGGTGAAAAGATGTCACATAGGAGTGACGAAGGTATCACTTCACGGTACCTTTTGCTCTTATGAATATATTCCAAAATGAATATGCATTTCATGATACATTAGATTTAGTTAGGAGGTAGGCAACTTTAGAAAAATCTCATACGTTATTGTTTTATATTTACGTAGATAATAAAAAAAATCCTCTTTAATCTTCATTTAAGCTACCTCAAAACTATTCATTTGCTATTAAAAAAATTCTACACTCATATAATTCTTATATAAAAATATCCACACAATAATGTGTAATAAAATAATTTGTCATGAAATAAAGAGTTAGTGAAAGAAGAAGATATTAATTGGTCCAATTCACTTGACATGTTATTATATGAAAGTTTATATGTAAAACTTTATATGATTATATTTTTTTTAAAAGGTATATTATACTTGAGTTGTGAGCCTCTCTTTCATCACCAAAAATAAAAGTTTATTAAAAATAATTTCTCTCAATCTTTCTACAACTACAAAATAATAAAAAGTGTTCTATAAAAAAAATGTATCTTGAACAATTTGGATATGTTTTTGCATATTCTTTATATCTTAAAGATGTTAGGATTAAAACTCGCATTTCGCAACGGGTGTTTGTTTGCATAACAAAATTATTTAAACATAGCTAACTATAACATGCATTGTTAAGAAAGTAAGCCATAATGGATTACTTAATTGTTTTGTCAAAAAAGATCACATGACTAACGCTATTGAATACTACGTTACTTCAAAGAATAGATACAAAAGGCTGGAACTTGATTCTGCCATCATCTTTTTGCTACTCTTCTTTTGCGTCTTCGTTTCAGTTGGTGCCTCTTTGTGGTTTGGCTATTACTTCATTGGTGACAATATTTTTCCGGCTTTGACTTGTTATCCTCCCTACCCATTTTGCAACATTTGACATATAGAGAATAAAGATGCCTCAATTGGAAAACAGAACTTTTTACCTGGATACAAAGACCTAAAAATCAGAAGCTCGTCTGCTGTTGTTGACAAGGTGTTTGTTTTTTTCATCTCACATTGCCGCTTCTTGGTTATACTTGGACTCCTGCAGGTAAATTAATGTTCATAGGCTGCACGTTGGCACTGCTGATTAACAAAAAAATAGTACTCCACATGCCTCGACCGTAACTAATAATCCCTAAATTTTGCTCAACTTGTCGAAAGAACAACTAACGCTAAAAGAATGTATATAAAACACAGAAACACAACACTAATATTGAATTGATAAAGATACATGGCTGCCACAAATTAGACGACAACTTATTGGTTGATATTAACGAAAGGCTCCATCAAATAAGGCTTGTTGTCTCTTTAAAATGCCGGTGCACAAATTTCGCCTAAATATTAACCTCCCCTGAGATTGTATAGCAAAAAATACCAAAAAAATAAAAAAAGGATCAATTCTTACATACCTAATCATACTCATTATCTTAATTCTCATCTTCATCCCTTAAAACTCTAAAACAAAAACACAAAACAAAATTTAGTAACAAAACCCTATAAACAACATGACACTAAACTTAGCGAAAAGAAAAACCAAAAATATAGGAAACACCTAAAATTTTATAAAATCACCGATTTTCAAGATTCAACACAATTAAAAACAGTAAACCCGAAACCACAACAAACCAACCATAACAAAAAAAATCGAGAAACCTAACTTGTGCGAGCAGCTTGTTACTATGTAGATGTAAGGATACGATTGTGTATTTAAATATTATCAAAATCAAAGCTTCATCTAATAAAATGTGATAACCGTTTAGACCTCGTTTTTCTTTATACCCATTACCCACTCTTAAATATTATGTTTTCACATGCTTTCGATAAAAAAGACACATTTTTTCCAACGTTAATGACGAAAAATAACTAAACGAAATGTGGAGAATCTTACAATTAAGAACCGTCATTATGGGGAAACAGTAAACTTCGTCATCATCATGGTAACTCACTGAAAAGGCAACATAAGATGGTTATAGAGACAAACAAATAGAAAGTGTGGTGTTAATATCTTAATAAACAATGAGGCAAACTTTGTGTTTGGTAAAAATCAGCTTGTTGATTGAAAAAGTGAATAAGCTAACCCAAACGCACGTGACATAAAGCGACTTCAATTTAGCCCAACAGACGCAATTTTTTCCCTTTTTTGGAAGCACTAAAATGGACTGTAAGTTGGGGGTCAGACAATTTTATATTCGCAAAATCTTCATGGATAGTTATAATATATA
Source organism: Glebionis coronaria (assembly GCA_025667525.1). Taxonomy (NCBI): domain Eukaryota; kingdom Viridiplantae; phylum Streptophyta; class Magnoliopsida; order Asterales; family Asteraceae; genus Glebionis; species Glebionis coronaria. The sequence continues at coordinate 397,207,017 of CM046881.1, forward strand.
AGAGAGATGTAAACTCATCAGTTTTTTTTGCTTCTTATGAATCAATAAACGATATATGGTTTATTATTGAACATGATAAAAGAACGCATACCCACTTTGGTCCACAGCTGTAAACGTTTTGCAGCTTTTCGGATCTTTGGTGTATTCTCCGCATAACAACAGCTTTTCATCAGTGGGAACACCAACTGCAACCGCTATCTTCACGTTATCAAAAAAAATCACGTGAGGTCAATCCTGGTAACTCATTGTTTCAAGAATTGATCTTTTCCTAACATACACATACGTTTTAATCAATAACAATATGACTGAAGATGTGGTTTCAGATCCCAAGTCCAAACTTGTCTTTTTGTGTCTGCCATAAATCACAGTGCTACTTATGGCCATGACCGACTCGTGGCCTTATTGCACCATCTAAATCAGGCGGTCAACCAATCTCATACCAACCATTGTCTGCAAGAATAAAAAAAATCAGGACCATTAGAAACCGAATAACAAATATGCAAATGTTATAGAAAACACTTTTTTAATTTAATACATACACAACCAAATCTATTCAAATTAAAATCGTGATTCTTAAACTTATCAAATGAGTCCTAACATGACTGTCACTTTTATGCAAATGTTATAGAAACTGAATAACAAATATGATTAATGTTATAGAAAAACTTGTCTAATTTAATACACACACAACCAAATCTATTCAAATAAAAATTGTGATTCTTAAACTTATCAAATGAGTCCTAACATGACTGTCATTTTTATGTAAATGTTATTAAAACTGAATAACAAATATGCAAATGTTATAGAAAACACTTGTCTAATTTAATACACACACAACCAAATCTATTCAAATTAAAATTGTGATTCTTAAACTTATCAAATGAGTCCTAACATGACTGTCACTTTTATACCCATAACCAACCTCATATTCTTTTAAGTTTCTCTAAACGCTTTTCAATCCTTTAAGGTAAAACACCCCAAAAAGGATTTGTTTTTTCCAAATTTGGTACTTTATTATAAGGACCCCCATCTCCCTATCAGATATATAAAATATTGGTCAATAATTTTTTTTGAGAAAATGTTTACTGATAAACCCGACCCGTCATGTTTGGGTATGTGTTAAAATCAGCTTGTTTCCGCTTCAACCCCATTTGACCTATGACTCTATTAACCTTACGTGTTTTGGTATGTGTAAGACGCTTATAACCTGATCCAAAGATCCCTTGTTGGTGCTACACCATAATCAAAACACACCCTATGTGACACCTCCAAATTGGTCAAATGCAACGGAAATAATATTTGGGTGTCACGTAGGTGGATCAATAGCAGATAGTACATCACTACAAAAAAACGTGAAATTCTCCACGGTTATATTTCCACGGTATAAGTAACCGTGGAAATGTTTTTTATATAAATCAGAATTTTGTCACATTTAAATGTGTTACAAATATCTATAAAAAATTTCCACACTTATAAGTGTAAACAATTAAAAAGAAGCTACATTTATAAGTGAAGTAATTTTTTTTAAAAAAAACCTACACTTTTTATTGTAGAAATACAAATAAAAAAACACTACACTTATAAACGTAGAAATAATGACTACATAAAAATTAAAAAGTCACATTTATAAATGTAAAAACAAAAGCTAAAAAAAACAAAAGTTAAAAAGAAATAAAAAATAAATAAAAATTGAAATAGCTCAAAGTAAATATAAACACACAATTCATTACACACTGTGTGATTGTCAACTCCATGTAACCGTCTCCTCCGATCATCTAACCGTCTTCTCCGATCATCTAACGGTCTCCTCCGATCTTGTAACAGTCTCTCTGATCTACGCCGCCGTTATTGTTCCGGTCATCGCCGCCGGGATTCGTTATTGTTTCGATCATCGTCGTCGGGGTTTATTATTGCTCCGTTCATTACCGTCGGGGTTTGTTATTTATCTGATCATCGCCGTCGGGGTTTGTTATTGTTCCGTTCATTGCCATCAGGGTTTATTACTTCTCTGATCATCGCCGCCGTGGTTTGTTATTATTCTGATCATTTCTGACGGGGTTTATTACTGCTCCAATCATCGCCACCGTGGTTTGTTATTGTTCTGATCATCACCGCCATTTTTTATTACTGCGGTCTACGCCGTCGTGGTTCGTGATTGTTCAGACCATCGCCGTCGTGATTCATTACTATTTCGATCAGGTTAGTTTGTAATTTTTTTATATATGTTATTGAATGGTTTTCTGCTATTGTAGTGGTTTAGCAATTCTGGTTTAGAGTTCGTGTTTTAGCGTTTATAGTTGCATATGTTTTCACACTTATAATTGTAGCAATTCTTTTTTAATTTTGCCACAACTTTAAGTGTGGACATTCGAAGAGTATTTCCACACTTTTAACTATGGAGATTTAGATAACATTTCCACACTTATATATGTGTTAAAATTAGTCACACCCATTATTGCCACATATAAGCAAGTGTAGAGATTATAATTTCACACATTTTTAAGTGCGGACAATTGGCATTTAAAATATGGAGACTTCAACTCCTTGTTTTGTAGTGATAGAGCATCAGATAAAAGATTATCAAATATTTATTACATGATTAAAAGTGCAAATTATTATTTAAGTGTTTCCAACACAAATAAAAGATTGTTTATAAGTCCCCAGTAATAAAAATCCTCAGATGCGTGCTAGAATGTTGCCTAGCCTGATGCTGAGATCCATGCACAATATAACTACCTGCTTCAAAACCTGAGAAAAACATGCTTTTGAGGGTCAACATAAAGTTGGTGAATTCACGGGTTTATTAAATAAGTTTGGATGGTAAAACAGTCACTGAAGCAGTGATGCATAAAGCATCAATACTTAAAGGTAATTACATTGCCTATTGCCCGAAACTGACACTTGACATAGTTAAGCCCTCAACAAATGAGAACCCTTCGCCTTATTAAAAGGCACCCATTATTCCGTTCTGACATGGTAAACACCTGTTGTCCCGACAACGGCACAGTGAGCATGACTCACTCAGGTGGGGATGGTCAATCCCAAATAGATCTATTTATAACATTCAAGTAATTCTACAATTCTAATAGTTTCAGTTCACGGGTCATGAGGAATTATACAATAGACACATGTAATTAAGGTTGGTACAGTTCAGTTTACACCCATAAAGTAAATTGCATGATTTCTTCCCCATAAAGGATTTAAAAGTTTGTCAATATATAAAGTGGGGTCATGAACTCACCTTAGTATAACAGTAAAAGTCAGAAGAATCCAAAGTAATGCCCACAACACAGTCAACAACCTAAATAATTATACAGTCTCAGTAAAAGTATAATAGGATGTATAAAAGTCACTGAAACTATCTGCATATACTTCTATTGGTTTTAAGTGTTTTATTAAGATTCTTGTAAGTTAATTTATCGTTGTTCAAGTAATAAAGTAATTACTTTTAAATGTGTAGTAATTTATATTGTCTAAGTTACTACTTCGATTAATTAATGTTTTCGTACTTGTACTATTATAAATTGAGTTTAAACATTTATAAAAGACGGTTTTATATTTATTTAAAACGTACAAGATTTATAATAAATATATTTAGTATATTCATTCTTATAAATTTAATTGTATTTATATATATAATTTATATAAATAAGGTTTAATAAAACGTGTTACATTTTAAATAATAAAAGTCTCCAAAGTTTACATAATTTAATTAAATGACAAGTTTATGAACGAACATGGTTTTTGTATTTATCGTGTTATTTAAGTTTACGCTCTTTAATTATTAGGGAAAATATATAATTAGGGTTTATATAAGTTTAGGGAAATTACGACTCTAGTCCCTCAAGTATATAAATATACTTTTGGTATATTTATACAAACGCCCCTAGGGCTTGTATAAGTTTCATGGTTTGGCATATTCAGTCCTTGTAGTTCGGTTAAGGTTAGGGGTGTGTTCACAATTTACACAACAACCCCCTAGGGCTCGATTTTAATTCGGAAAATGGCAACATGGGTCCTTGTGGTTTCGAAAAATATAAAGGAGGCACAAAAACTAACCTAGGCTTATATAAGTTTACCAAATGGTCAAAACTAGTCCCTCAAGACTCGAACTAGGTCCAAAAGGGCACGAAAAACTACTAGGGCTTGTAATAAGTTTACAAAGTGGCATGTTTAGTCCTTGGGGTTTAAATTAAGGCTCGGCTATATATAACCGCAACCCTAGACTTTCTAATTTGACATGTTTAACCCTTATACTTGTTTTAAGTCTCAAAAAAAATATTTAAGTTTTATACTTTTTCCTTTTTGGACTATTACTTCCATTATATACACAAATGGCCCAAATAGTCTCCAGTTTTAATACATTCGGTGCTTAATGGGCTTGGGGGCTCATTAAGGGTCCGGCTTGGTTATTGGGCCTAACGGGCTTGTTATTGGACTAGTTAATTATTTAGAGACATAAACCTAACCAAAATTATATAACCAAAATATATAACTTGGGCTTTTGGGCTCATAATGTTTTGGTTTAAACTAGCTTATGGCTTATTTGATTTGAGGCTTATGGTTTATTTGATTCGAGGCTTATGGCTTATTTGTGTAGCTTATGTAGTGCTCTAAGTTACTAAATAAATCTTCCATTCTTACACATTAGTTTTAGCCTCAAAAGTTTAATAAGACACGGTTCATACTCGGCTTAACATAAATAAGTCGAGAGTTATGAGGCTTCATCTAACCAATCATTTAGGTCTAGAACTTAGTTTCTTAGGGAGTAAAACTAAGTTAGTTACTTGTTTACATTCATTGCTCATAGGTCTAAACATGATAACACGTTTTATTGTAACCAAAATGTTCAAGCCGTGAGTTTGCTAGCTAGGTTTTAACATAGTTTACGTGTGCATGCATTCTTGGCCTTGATTTCTAAAGATTTGAGTGAATGACATGCATGAGAAGTAAGAGTAAATGGAAGGTGGTGAGTAAATCTATACTTGCTTGTCTTGTAGAGGAAATGATGATTGGTCAAGAGTTAGGAACTTCTAGGTGTCGGGTACCCCTTAAACGTGACCTAGAATAGCTTTGGCTTGCCTTGTACACTATGGCTCTTGTGTAGACTAGCTCTAAATGCTTTAAAGACCAAGATTTGGTAGTAAATGTGGAGTAAATGTTTCGTATGTGTATGTGTGTTGGTAACCAAATTTAGGAGGATATATGTGATAGTGTTTAATGTTGGTAGTAACTAACACAAGTTGGATGCACTTGTGTGGCTTGGGTTGATCATACGACAAGAGAGAGAGAAAAATTGGGTTCCCTATGTTTGAGTACAAGCATATCTAGTACTTGGGATATCCTAGTACCATGCCATTAATGGAAAGTATGTACATTGCCCCTTGGTTTGTGTCTAGCCATCGGTTTGCAAGGGTCAAGGGGGGCAAGTAGTGACTAGGAATAGTGAACCATAATGAGTGAGTGTTTGTACAAGATTTTGTCAAAGTCTAGTGTATGTTTAGAGTTCAAAATTGTATAGTTGTGTTGTGGGGAGTTCCTAGCCGAGCAACATATACCACATGTGGGGAAAAGGTTTTCAAAAATATCTAGAAGGGAGTGGGTAATGTTTTAAATGTTTAGAGAAGGTTTTTGGTAAGCAAATACTTGTACATATACATAAGTCGTGTAGTATATAGCTTTCAAATGGGAAAAGTGAAATTTTAAGGTTTCTAGTATGTGTATATGTTAATTGTGATAATTTAGTTAGGATAAGGTATAAGGTGGAAGGTAACTTCTTAATTAAACTATGTTGTATGTTAAATGTTCATAAAGTAGCTTTGTGAAGGTTAAGGTAATTGAATATGACAAAGTCCCGTACATTTAATAATGCACTAGATCTGACAATGTAATTTAATGAAAGACTGGTGCTTCATCAAATAAATGAAGTGAGATTACATTGATTCAAGCAAGATGTGTACATAAGGTGACAAAGTCAAAGGGGTAAAAACATGGGTTTTACAGCACGTTCCTGTTATTTTAGCTTCGTCCTCAAAGCTTAGATTAACGTCACTGGTCAGATGAACAACTGTGGGTATTTGGTCTTGAACGAGTCTTCTCGTTCCCAATTGAACTCAGGACCTCTCATCGAGTTCCATCGTACTTTGACCAACGGGATGCGGCTACGCTTCAACCTTTTAACTATCCTCTCCATGATTTTACCGGTTCTTCTGTGAACTGGAGTTTTTCATCGAAGTGTACTCCTTCCAATGGCATAGCTAGAGGTTCATCAGCATAGCACTTCTTCAGGTTAGATACATGAAAGGTGGAGTGTACTCGACTCAATTGTTGTGGTAACTCCAAATGGTAGGCGACCTCCCTAATCCTGGCTATCACTTTAAAAGGGCCTACATAACGCGGGTTCAGTTTTCCACATTTCCAAAAGCATACAACTCCCTTCCATGGTGATACCTTGAGCATGACACGATCACCTACTTCAAACTGCATAGGCTTTCGTTTCTGGTCCGCATAGATCTTTTGTCGGTCGCGTGCAACTTGGATCCTTTGTTTTATGAGGACGATCTTGTTGGTAGTTTCCAGGATTAGTTCTGGTCTAGTGAGTTGAAACTCGCCTACTTCTGCCCAACACACAGGTGAACGGCATTTTCTACCATATAGTGCTTCGAATAGGGCAACCTTAATACTAGCATGATAACTGTTATTGTAGGAGAACTCAACCAAAGGGATGTGATCAACCCATCCATTCCCAAAGTCAATCACATATGATCACAACATGTCTTCAAGGGTCTGGATAGTCCGTTCATTTTGACCGTCAGTCTGCGGGTGGTAAGCAGTGCTCATGTCTAAGTTTGTCCCTAACGCTCATTGGAAAGCCTTCCAGAAGTTGGATGTGAATCTACCATCTCGATCACAGATTATTGAGATTGATATTCCATGCTTGGTCACTATCTCCTTAAGATATGTCTTTGCTAGTTTTGTCAGGGAGTTAGTTTCCCTGATTGGTAGAAAGTACGCGGATTTGGTGAGTCGATCGACGATTACCCAGATGGTGTCGTAAAAGTGAGACGACTTTGGAAGCTTGGTGATGAAGTCCATAGTGATGTTCTCCTATTTCCACTTTGGTATCTCAGGTTGAACTAGCAAACCGGATGGTCTTTGGTGTTCGGTCTTGACACGTGAGCATGTCAGACACTTCTGAACATAAGTGGCGATGTTTGCTTTTATGTCCGGCCACCAGTATAACTTCTTCATATCCTGATACATATTTTTGAGATCCAGGATGTATGGAATACTTGGACTTATGAGACTCGTGCATGATCACGTTCCTCAAGTCCCCATAACAAGGTAACCAACTCCTCCCGTGCAAGCACAGATTTCCATCCGCTCTCGGATCCAATTTCTCTTTGGTGAGGTCGGTTCTAAGCATACCTCAAATATCTTCCTTCACGAGGATTTCAGGTTTCTGAGATTGAGTCTGAGCTTCTAGGATTTTCTTGGGTAGGTCCAGGCTAATCGTCATGACTAGTGCTCGGACCCTCATAGGAGGATCGGTTTCCTTACGACTTAGAGCATCAGCAACCAAGTTTACCTTATCGGGGTGGTATTTGATCTCACAGTCGTAGTCACTTAGCAATTCAATCCAACGGCGTTGCCTCATGTTTAGTTCCTTTTGATCCAGTATGTGTTGCAAACTCTTATGGTCAGTATACACAGTGCACTTAGTTCCGCATAGATAATGTCTCCAGATTTTTAAAGCAAAAACCACGGATCCAAGTTCTAGATCATGAGTGGTATAGTTCTTCTCATGTTTCTTCAGTTGCCTGGAGGCATAAGCGATCACCTTTGTTCTCTGCATCAACACTGCACCCAAGCCTTTGTGTGACGCATCACAATATACGACGAAGTCATCGTTGCCCTCGGGTAAGGCTAGAATAGGTGCATTGCACAGCTTCTCCTTGATCAGCTGAAAAGTTGATTCTTCTTTCTCTCCCAGTCAAAATTTATTCCTTTCCGTGTGATTTTGGTCATTGGTTTGGCTATCTTGGAGAAACCTTCGATAAATCGACGATAGTATCCAGTAAGGCCTAGGAATTGGCGGATCTCTGTTGGTGATTTAGGAGATGCCCAATCCTTGGCAGATTCAACCTTTGCTGGGTCTACATGAATACCGTCACTATCAGTCACGTGGCCGAGGAATTGAACTCTGGGAATCCAGAATTCACATTTAGAGAACTTGGCGTACAACTGTTCCTCCTTGAGTACCTTCAACACTAGTGTAAGGTGTTCCCTGTGTTCCTGTTCATTCTTAGAATAAATGAGTATATCATCTATGAAGACTATCACGAATTTATCCAAGTAGGGTCTGCATACACGATTCATAAGGTCCATGAAGATGGCAGGTGCGTTGGTCAACCCAAATGGCATGACCTAGAACTCGTAATGGCCGTATCGGGTCCTGAAAGCTGTCTTTGAAATATCCTCCTCCCTGACCCTCAATTGGTGACATCCAGATCTCAGATCAATCTTGGAATACACACTTGACCCTTGTAGTTGGTCAAATAGATCGTCAATGCAGGGGGAGTGGATAACGATTCTTTACAGTTAACTTATTTAGTTCTCTGTAATCAATGCACATTCGGAAGGAACCATCTTTCTTCTTGACAAATAAGACCGGAGCTCCGCATGGTGAGGAAGTAGGTCGGGTGAATCCTTTGTCAGACAATTCATAAAGTTGTTCAGCTAATTCTTTCATTTCTGATGGTTCCAATCGATAAGGAGCTTTAGCCACGAGTGCAACTCCTGGGATCAAGTTGATCTGGAATTCCACCTGTCAGGCTGGTGGTAAACCTGGCAATTCTTCAGGAAAGACTTCAGGAAAATCTCGGACGATAGGTATGTCCTTAATGTGATTCTTCTCGGGTTTATCTTCTTCATCCTGTTTGGGAAATATGAGCCAAAAAGATAGGACATCCTCTCAACAAATATTTATGGGCTTTAGTACAAGAGATGACACTGAGTCTAGTGTCAGTAAGCTCAGTGTTACCGTTTCCTCAGATGATTAAGGTCTCGTTTCCCCATGGCAGGCGGACTTGTTTCTCGTCGCAGACGATTACTGCGTGATACTTAGCTAACCAGTCCATGCCAATGATAACAGCGAAACTACCTAGGTTTACTGGAATTAGGTCAATAATGAATGGATGTTTGGAAAGGTTCAGGGTACAACCTCTAACGATGGTATCGGCCTCTACGATATTACCGTCAACTAATTATACGGAGAATTGGTGGTCTGAAATGGAAGGGGTAACTTCTAGTATGTTGCTAAATTCAGTAGATATAAAGCTTCTGTCCGCTCCAGTGTCAAATAGAACGGATGCATAACGATTGTTTAGTAAAAACGTACCAGTAACAATGTTGGAGTCTGGGTTGGCCTTTGCATTGCCTACCACGTATACCCTCGATGTGGCTCCTCCATTATTCGTGTTTTGACTAGCCAACTTGGGGCAACCTCGTCTCACATGTCCGTGTGCTCCACACTCATAGCACACAACTCCTTTCATTGGACCAGTGTTACTCCCTCCAGCAGCGTTGCGGTTTCCCGGCTGTCCATTCCCGTTCCCACGGGCATTAGGTCCGCCTCGGTTTTTGTTTCTAGCAATTGGGTTGGGTCGGACCTGGGTAACAACATTCACTTGACAAGTGCGAGCAAAATGACCAATCTCTCCACATATGTAGCAGGATTTGCATGGGCTACCTACATTATGATGGAAGTGGCACCTCGGACACATAGGTTTGGTACCTTCGTAAGCCCTTGGGTCGGGGGTGGAGATAGCACTGTATACCTGCACGACATTTTGCCTCTTTTGAGGTGGCTGGTAGTGACTGCGGACATTGTCATCCATCTTTCTTTTGTTCTCAATATGTCTCTCAGGTATGGTGCGGGCTCTCTTATTGATCAGCTCAGTAGCAAATTTCATGGCATCCTCGACAGTAGTGGGTCGAGACGCAAGAACGCTATCATGGATGGCGTCAAGAAGTCCTCCAACATACTTCTCAATCTTTTCGTCCTTCTCGGGAAACATCCTGGTACACATGAGGGTCAACTCTTGGAATCTCTGTGTTAATGTAAGTAATGCCTAAAAACATTATTAGTGTTAACTAATCTTTCTTAGTTTTGATCACAACAAACCATACAACACATTTAGTGTAGAAACACAAAATGAATTATTTAACTAACACTATCATCAAGGTAATAATCATATCACTAACCTTTCTTAATCATACTTAGTGATCATCAAAATGATTATCCTTAAAACTCACTTTTGCTAATAAGACAAAAGACATTTTAATAAACTTTCTTTTTTAGAAAATGTTTTATTAAAATGGAAAATGAAAATTTGAAAATGGCATATTCCAAATGCTGTTAGAATATCCTTTGAATGGTTTAAATACCTCAGATATTCCCACCCCACTAAAAGACAAAAAACGGAGCGGAGTCTAGTGGCGGTACCTTAAGTACCTAGGCGGTACCTTATCGATATGGTACCGCGGGGTAAGATAAGGTACCGCGCACAGTATCCGTTATAGATCCGTTGTAACTTTGTCTCCTTTAAATAGTGGGTCAAATCTCATTTTCCAGCAAGCCTCTTGGACGATTTTCTCAGCCCCTTTTCTATTTTCTATAACATAATCATTAGTAAATGATCACTTAATTTGTTAAGAATATTTACATATGATTATCCTCTTGATCCCCTCCTTTACCATGTCCAATGAGAAGATCACTCATTCATTAGTGTAGTGATAAAGATGAATTTATGAGCTAGTCATATTCATCATGATACCTTTTTGTTTTAGGTCAATCCAATGTATTTATGAATACTTGGACTAGTTGTGTTCATCCAAGTTATTTGTGGATACTTGGATTTGTTGTGTACATCCATTGCATATGTTTTTGCTTGGATTTGTGTTGTGTAAATCCAAGCTACATGTGTGTACTTGGATAAGTCTAGTTGAGTTGTAATAGATTTGATTAGGAGTTCTCACTAAACTATAAAGTGATGTGGTTGTGTCTTGTGAGTTCTCACTAAACTTTAAAGTGATTAGTAGTTGTGTTGTGTGAAGTTCTCACTTAGCTTCAAAGTGAAGAGTCGTGAAGATTGGTTCTACCTTTCGATTAGAACTCGACATCTAGCCTTGTGTCGTTAAATTGTGAAGTAGGCAACGTCGTGTAGATTGGTCCTAGCTAAAGATTAGGTCTCGACATTTAGCTTAGTGTCGGAAAATAATGTAAGCAACGTTGTAAGGTTTTCTCCGCCGAGGAGGGAGCTTGTGGATATAGTGGAAATCTCGAGTAGGTGTACTCGAGGAGTGGAGTAGAAACGAGGATAGAGCCTCGTTGTCGAACCACTATAAATCTTGGTATCATCCCACTAGGTTGTCTCCTTCCTTGCTCTTTACTTATTTCATTATTATTATACTTGCTTATTATTCTTGCTAGTGCATTTCAATTGAACCTAATCATTATGCAACTTAGCTTTAAGTAAAAGATAGTTTTGATGCAAACCGAATTGAAAGTAATTTTAAGTTGGTCACCAATCGAAGAGAAATTATTCAACCCCCCCCCCCCCCCTTCTAGTTTCTACAATTGGTATCAGAGCGATGGTCACTCAAGATCTTTGAAGTATATTGTACTTTAAAACTTGGATCGATCCATTGTCTCCTCAAATTAGAAGGTCTAGTTGTACTAAAGTTTCTCTTTGGTCAAAACTATGTTTTCTTTGAAAAATAGGTCTTTTAATTGATAACTTTGCATCCCACTTAAGATTAGTAGCCTTTATGCATTTTAGATATACTTTTGAAATGTATCTACTAGTTTGCATCTTGCTTTGTGTAGGTACTCATGAAGATCAATCAATTTATTGGTTATGGATTGAGTTACTTGCATTTTTAGAAGAATCATCTTCATTGATCTTTAACATCTTTGAATGATGATACCAAGATGATTGGGAATGATACTAGTCCTTGAAGACTTAGTACTCATCATAGTCATTGATTGGGCATAGCACTTATTCCTTCATGGATTGCTCTTTGTGGCCAAGGTACGCTCTCGTTCTTCCACACGCCCTTTGATCATTCTTTTGATCATTACTTGACTATGTGCTTGTTCTCGGCATCCTTGCCTTGACATTTATTTGTGGTTTGTGCTTCTTTTCTTTTATCCTCTCAAACCTTCATTGCTTGGATACTTGACTCACTATGGTGATGTAGAGTGAGTTAGTAGAAGCTTAAAGTATCAAGCATGATTTCCATGGTTTGCACCCATACGGTTAGTAGGCCCCTTGTGGGAGAGAAAGTGAATTAATACTTTGCTCATATTTTAGTTTAGACTAAGACTATTATTGAAAGTGATCTTAGTTTAGACTTGAATAATTGCTTTGTGCTTATTCATTACCAAAGCCGTTTATCGTTTCGCCGGAAAGGCACGTCTTAAACCACTATATATGACACAAGCTCTTCGTTTCTACTACTTGAAGATTGTCATTAATCCCTTGAGCATTGATCCTAGTCTTGATTCACTTCTCTTGACTTCTCTCCACTTAGTCGTTTTGCTACGAGTAGTCGTTTGTCCGTTTCGGTTCTTTTCGATCTTGATTTAACTCGTAATCCTTCATTAAGGCATATTGCTTAGTGTTATGATGATCCAATGATATTCTAAAAGGCTCATGATTCAATTTTAAGTATTTTAGAAAAACTTGATTTTCAAAATTTCGCGTTTTTCAGAGATAGAAACCTGCCTCTGTAGGCGGTTCCTAATCTCCGCGGCTCAAAACCCGCGGTACCTTATCGATAAGGTACCGCGGGCAGAAACTTTTGTCAGAGCGCCAGTTTGTGTTTTTTATTCTTTTTCAAACCAAACTCTCTCTCTCCCAAAAACACACAGCCGACGGATTTTACCTTTTCCACCATTGTTGAAGCTTCCAAAACCTTCAATCACTCAAATTAATTGATTCCAAGTTGTGGGTTTCACTCATCCATCATCTAGCATCATTTAATTGTAAGTATTTTCTTTCAATTTCATCTATTTTGTTCTAGGGTTCATCCTTTCATAATTGGGGATTTTTAAAATTGAAATTGAATTAAAACCTTAATAGGAATGTGGGTTGACATGGTAATCTTACTATGATTCCTTAGGTTGATATTCATTAAGATTTCACTAAAACCCACTTATAGAACAAATCTGAATTTAGGCTAAATGATTTTGGTTGAATTATGGATTTGAGATGAACCCATGAACAAGTAGGTAATGACATTGTTAATGCTTACCTAAAAACCTTGTTTTGAAAAACCAATGATCCAATCCATTGTTGATCTAACATAGATCATGTGTTCTTGGTTAATGATGGAATAGACACATTGTGAACATGAAAATGATAAGGATTCAATCCTATGTTTGTCAAGAAATTGATATAACACATTTTCATTTTTTGTTTTCCTTTTTAATTTTCATATGAGTGATTGGAGAAATATTGTCTTGTGTTTGTATTTAGGTACTTAATCATGCCTTCTCAATATCAAAAAGATCATCAATACACTAAAGATTATATGCCCGACATCTCCCAAACCTATGCTTCCCCCCAACTTTAAAACGCGTTTCCATCCCTTTCCACTCGTTGTTTCCATGAGGGTAGAGTCGTTGACAAGGAAATAACGGGTTATGTCTATATCCTATCTATGTTTGAGCTTTCGGGGTTTGATTGCTTGCTCAACATAGAAGAAGACATTTACCCCTTATTCCTTCTTGAATTCTTTAGCACCTACTCCATGATTGAATACAATGGACAAATCTTCATTCGCTTCGTATTGAATGATCAATTGATTCAATACTCTCTTGAAGAATTTGGTCAAATTCTCGGTGTGCCATATGAAGGCACTTGTCATTTTACAGATAAATGGAGACTTGATGCTCTCTCAGAATCCTTCGATAAACCTCCAAATGACCACACCGAAATTGATCTAGAGTTCATTCTTGAAATCATCTCGAAAGAGCGTGATGGTAACGTTGTGAGAAGCCTTCATTCAAATGTACGAAATGTGAATCGATATGAAGTGCTCTCTAGCGACCTTAAGGATTTTATGGTTCAATGGGCCAATATCCTTAGGGAGAATGTCTTTTGTCTTGGTGGAAACCGAGATCATATCCCGGCGTGTATGGTGCATATGTTGAGTTGCATCTTCACATCCACCAAGTACAACTTGGCATTCTACATCGCTCGACGGATCAATTATGCCATTTCGAAGCCCAAGACAAACCTTCCCTATGCTATGCTTCTAACTCGCCTTTTCAAAAGGGTTGCTCATGATTTTCCCCACCTTGATCTTTCTCGCTTCTACCCGGTTCATCGGGTTATGTTGCCCATTCAAGAGGCATATGCTAGAAAGACAAGAAGTGATCAAGGATCGAGAAAATCTGTTCATCAAGAGATGGATGATGAGGACATGGACATGCCAACAAGTGATGGTGATGGCATAGGTACTAGTTCTCATTTCCACTCTTCGAGTAATTCCCATCCATCCTCAAACCCATTCGAGGATGAATTTGAAGACTTAGCTCCTCCTCCTCATCATTCTAGCGAAGTACCGGAAGATCTCAATATGGAGCATCTTTACCGCGAAAACCTTAGAACTCGAGGGGAATTGCACGAACACCGGGTTGAATCAAGAAAAGGTTTCAAGTTCTTGGGGAATATGATCAAAGGATTGGGGAAGAAGAGAAGGTGAAAGCATTGAAGCTTTTCTAAGAATACATGTTGGTAAACATGTATTGTTGAACAATTTTATTTTATCTTAGATATGTATTAACTTGTGATTGCATGTTAGAATTATCATTTATCTTGATCCTTAATGTTATTATGCCTTCATGTTTGTGTTTTACATAGCTTTGTGCATGCCTTTTGATAGTTAGCTTATTAAATTATGATCTGTAGTTAACTTTGGCTTGTGAAACCTTTGGGAAAAATCTGGGTTTATCAAAAACTGAAATGGGAAATTTTTGAAAACCTTCTGGACGCGGTTCCATATCGACCCGCGTTCCTTATCGATAAGGTATCGCCGGTCCTAGATAAGGAACCGTCGGCCACTGTGCATGACAGCATCTTTGCTTTACACTGTTTTCCTAATTTTGTGTAAACCTTGCATGATTTTCAGTAATAAACTACACATTTCCTAAACTAGGGTATCTAATTTCATTATTCACCTAAAATGATTTTAACCCATTACTAGTTTGGATCATCCCCTCAACCATTTAAACCCACCTTGTTTGCCATGTTCTTCACACATCAAACATACTTCCCTAAACCTTAAACCACCCTATTCAACCATGGTGTGTACCAAAACCTCAAACACTTCCAAGACCTCTACCCCAAGAAAAACACTCAAAATAAGGGTTAAGGTAGCTAAGCCTAACTCTTCACCTTTCCATACACCCAAGAATGAGAATGCTCCTATCCTCATTTCTTCATCACCTTCCCCACCTCTTGCACCATGCAAGACCTCCTCCACCCATGGTACTAACCACTCCATTGGTTCTACCTCCTCTTCATTCAATTCTAGAATGAATGAGCTTTCTTCACCCTTCACTCCAAGTGCACCCTTGGAAGTGACCACACAACCTCAACCAATCCAAAGCATTCCTTTTGGGAATGACTTTGATGACACTTTGGTGACTTCACCATTTACCCCTCACAACTCACCCATTTTACCAACCTTGGAGGATTTACCTCCACACTCAACCATTTCCCCTTTCGGGAACATGCCTCCTCTTTCACCCACATCACCCTTGGAGAACTTGCCTCCTCCACCTCCACCCAACTCAAATATCCCAATTTTGGGTGTCCCACTTTCCCTCCTCTTGGGTGATCCTTACTTTGGGTTTCAACAAACTCATGGTCCTAGATGTCCATGTTGTCTCTACAACCACTTCCTCATCCAAAACCTAAGGATGGATATGTATGGACTACATAGGGGCTTGCAAGATTTCTTGCTTACTTTGTTCTCCATGCCTCCTCCTAGGAGATGAATGATGGAGTCCTTTTAATAAAGTTTTTCAACAAACAAGCCAAAGAAAACTATTTATCTAGATTTTATGATAAGCTAGCTATGTATTAGTTAGTTTTATTTATCTTTGTTCTTGTTTCCTTATTAATGAATGTTTCTTGTTGGTGTGTTATGGATTTAGTTTTGTGTGATTCTATCCTTTTGTGCACACTAATCAACTTTAATTTGAAATTAAAATTGAACCAAAATCTATCACAACTCCTAAACTTGACTAAAATTGGTTCAAAATGATATCTAAATTATTTTGTCACCCTTTGTCAAGACATTCTTTGTGAATGTGTTGCTTTATGCAACCCTAGCATATTTTGGTTCTAATAGAGGTAAAATTCCAAGATTTGCAACTTTTTGAAAAAGTCTTAGTTTTTCCCAAAACCCAGGAAAAACATTGTTTAAAGTCCACTGGACGCGGTTCCTTAAGGACCCGCGGTTCCTTAGCGATATGGAACCGCCGGCCCATATATCGTACCGCGGCCAGAATGTGGCTTTTGACGAATTTTTGGTCAAAACCTTTAAACCCTATTCCCAGTCAAGATTCCTTGTTTACTCACATTGACTAAACATTCCTTGACAATAAACATTTTGTATTCAAATTCTTACCTTGATTACATTTTACTTATACCCCAACCTTGAGATTTCATTCTCACACCTTCCCAACCTTGAGAATTCATTCTCACATAACCTTGAGATATCATTCTCACACTCTCACAATGCCTAACTCCTACATTCCTAACCTTGACATTTCTTTGTCACAACCCCACTCACCCAAAGCTTGCTCATCCAAGCTTTCAAAGAAACCGAAAATCTCGGTTCGACCCGTTTGGGTTAAGAAGAATGAACCATCTTCGTCCAAACCACCCAAAAACCCTACCTTCTCTCCAATCAAGTATTGGAAAGAGACTTATACCATAAACCCTATCACCGGAGCAAAAGAACATGTTCCACCACCACCACAATCCTTCAACACCCCCCAACTCAATGACCTTTCCACCTTCCCAAACCTCACAGGGCATTGTGAAAACATTCCCAAACCCTTTACCCCACCACCACCAAACCCTAAGTTTGATGCCATACCCCCATCAAACGATTTTGTTGCATCATGGATCCTCGTGTGATTGTTGCGGATTTCAACAAATTGAACTTGCTCGTGTGTATGAGAAGTTAAATTTTCTTGAATTCCTCCTCACTCGACCTCCTTTTCAAGTTTTCGTTCCGGTGGACAAAACTTCGAATGATGCATCGTCGTCTTTTTAGTTTTATTTTTTTAGCAATCTTGGAAAATATCACTATTAGACTAGCTTATGCTTAGTGGTTTATTTTCCATATTTATTGCTTTTAGATACTCATACTATGTGTATGACTATCCTCTTTGTTGTATTTTTTTTGTAACTTTTGTGTTATTTGTGTGCTATCTAATTAGTTCTATTTTTGAGTTGATCTTGGTTAAATTTTTACAATTGCTTATGGGTGATTCCATCAATTCTAAAGCTTTAACCCATTGACAAGCCTATCATCTTCATTTTGTTGAAGTTTGATTTTGTCAATTACCTCTTTGGACATACTTAGCAAAATACTTGCTTCTAATTTGAGATTTCTTCTCTTTCTCCCTCTCAAGTTACTTAGTAGGTAGTGACCATATATACATTGGTGTTTCTTTCCTTTCTACTAACCTTTGTGTAGCATGTCACCTTAGCTCACAAACTTGGTGCCCCAAGCAAGGGGGAGCAACCACCAAGGGGGAGCTACTAGCAAAGTTCGATGCACTTCAAAGACTTATGCTAACCTTTTTGCTACGACAAAGGGGGAGAAATGATAGTGATAAACTAGTTAATAATTACATAGTTTGTGTTTATACGTAAATGAGTTTATCATTTGTCGTAATCAAAAAGGAGGAGATTGTTAATGTAAGTAATGCCTAAAAACATTATTAGTGTTAACTAATCTTTCTTAGTTTTGATCACAACAAACCATACAACACATTTAGTGTAGAAACACAAAATGAATTATTTAACTAACACTATCATCAAGGTAATAATCATATCACTAACCTTTCTTAATCATACTTAGTGATCATCAAAATGATTATCCTTAAAACTCACTTTTGCTAATAAGACAAAAGACTTTTTAATAAACTTTCTTTTTTAGAAAATGTTTTATTAAAATGGAAAATGAAAATTTGAAAATGGCATATTCCAAATGCTGTTAGAATATCCTTTGAAGGGTTTAAATACCTAAGATATTCCCACCCGACTAAAAGACAAAAAACGGAGCAGAGTCTAGTGGCGCTACCTTAAGTACCTAGGCGTACCTTATCGATATGGTACCGCGGGGTAAGATAAGTACCGCGCACAGTATCCATTATAGATCCGTTGTAACTTTGTCTCCTTTAAATAGTGGGTCAAATCTCATTTTCCAGCAAGCCTCTTGGACGATTTTCTCAGCCCCTTTTCTATTTTCTATAGCATAATCATTAGTAAATGATCACTTAATTTGTTAAGGATGTTTACATATGATTATCCTCTTGATCCCCTCCTTTACCATGTCCAATGAGAAGATCACTCATTCATTAGTGTAGTGATAAAGATGAATTTATGAGCTAGTCATATTCATCATGATACCTTTTTGTTTTAGGTCAATCCAATGTATTTATGAATACTTGGACTAGTTGTGTTCATCCAAGTTATTTGTGGATACTTGGATTTGTTGTGTACATCCATTGCATATGTGTTTGCTTGGATTTGTGTTGTGTAAATCCAAGCTACATGTGTGTACTTGGATAAGTCTAGTTGAGTTGTAATAGATTTGATTAGGAGTTCTCACTAAACTATAAAGTGATGTGGTTGTGTCTTGTGAGTTCTCACTAAACTTTAAAGTGATTAGTAGTTGTGTTGTGTGAAGTTCTCACTTAGCTTCAAAGTGAAGAGTCGTGAAGATTGGTTCTACCTTTCGATTAGAACTCGACATCTAGCCTTGTGTCGTTAAATTGTGAAGTAGGCAACGTCGTGTAGATTGGTCCTAGCTAAATATTAGGTCTCGACATTTAGCTTAGTGTCGGAAAATAATGTAAGCAACGTTGTAAGGTTTTCTCCGCCGAGAAGGGAGCTTGTGGATATAGTGGAAATCTTGAGTAGGTGTACTCGAGGAGTGGAGTAGAAACGAGGATAGAGCCTCGTTGTCGAACCACTACAAAATCTTGGTGTCATCCCACTAGGTTGTCTCCTTCCTTGCTCTTTACTTATTTCATTATTATTATACTTGCTTATTATTCTTGCTAGTGCATTTCAACTGAACCTAATCATTATGCAACTTAGCTTTAAGTAAAAGATAGTTTTGATGCAAACCGAATTGAAAGTAATTTTAATTTGGTCACCAATCGAAGAGAAACTATTCAACCCCCCCTTCTAGTTTCTACACTCTGGTTGTATAACATAATGTCATTGTTCTTACACCTAAGATCCCATAGTTCGACTTCCAACTTCTTCATTTCGCCCCTTGGGCAGTACTTTTCTGTCATCCTCTCTTTCAAGTTGGTCTAGTTGAGAGTGTAAGCAGCGTCGTGTCCTAGGGTAGCAACAACAGAATTCCACCATGTGAGTGCACTTTTTAGTAATGTGCAGGTGGCGAACTTGACTTTGTTTTCGTCGGCGCAGTCGCTGATACGGAACACGGTCTCTAGTGGTATTGTTGTTCCTGTGGTTATTAGAGTTTTCTCTATCGCCCATATTTCTGCTAGCGGCCATAGCAGTGGCGATACCTTGGTCAATCAATTCTCTGAGTTGGGCAGTGGTGATGTTATGAGTGGTGTCGTCATTGGGGGGGATTATCGGCAGGATTATTGGCAGGATTATGTCTAGTCATTGCCATTTGTCTGTGGTCATACACAAAATGAGATCATTAGCTTTAGTATTAGTACAGTTCACATATTATTTGCACAAGGATGTTTATAACAAATTGGATAACCTGTCAAGATTTCAATAATATAGTACAGCACATGATATATAACAAAAGAAAGTGAGCACATGTTATTTCTGGCAGAAAGTAAACATATCATCAGGCACAACCAATCCAAGACAGAAGTACAACACACCTGTCTAGGATGGTGGTATACACAGTCTAAAATGTAATAAATATACAGACACCTATCTAATGGAATACAGTACATGATAGGATACAAAAGATGCATGAAATGAAAGTACATGGGGTCCTATATCATGATAGCTGGGATGCAACCCAAGAGCTTATCATGATGTACACAAAATCTAGCACATCAAATCTATTCAGGTCTAACAGATCCGTTGGAACTGGATGGTACAGAGAGAGCTGGTGGGGCCACTAGTGCTGGCATGGCATCCTGTAGAGCAATCATGGAAAGACGGGTCCTCTTGACGTGTCGAAGCGTCTGAACTAGTCGAGCACGAAGAGTATCCAAGGCTCCTCTAAGATGGGTCGTCTCCGCTGTCACTCCATCATGACGAATCGTCGCCAAGTCAAAGATCATGGACATGGTCTGCTCCTGAGCGGTGAGGGTGGCATGAGTCTGGTGTTGTAGGCTCTCCACAGCGTAGATGCGGTGACAGATGAAATCGTACTCTCCCATGAGCCACTGAAGAGCATCATAGACTGTGGCCCATGTCCCTCTGGCGACTTGGGCTTCAGCCCAGGTGGTCCAAGTGAGGGAATCTAGACGCTCTCGTAAGATGGAGCGCTCAACCTGGCTAGCTGTCAGTAAACTGTGGACATCTGCCATGTCCTGGTCATGTCGAGCCGTTAATGCCGCAATCTGGGCCTGGACAGAATCAACCCGTCTAGTCCCGGAACCCTCTCCGACCTCGAAAATAAAGGCGGGGGTAGTCTCGTACCTCCTCTTACGAGGGGGTAGAGATCTGGGTGCATAGCCCTGGAGAGATGACGAGGGTGGCAGGGGTGGCAGGGCATAGGTCATCGGACCTTCCTCCTCGACAAGGGGAATCAAAGCAGTGGGTGGAGAATCAATAGCTGGAACAACTCCGTCAGTCTGACTGTCCTCAGACTCGGAAGCGGACAGCCATCCTGGAAGCCTAGATGTCGGTGATGGTGGTACAACTAGAGTGGGGTCGATATCTGGTACGGCTGCCGGTGATGTCACTGGTGATGTCATAGTAATCTGGGAATAACATCATTTTTAATTGACGTAAGTATAAGCTTACTCAAGTTAAAAAGCTTAAAAAAGTATTATTAAGTTATAATGGTTGTATTGAGTGTTCTCTTAACATCGCGAGTTAAAAGGCTTAGTTAATACTTATAAGATTATTTAACTAAAAGTTAATAATCAATGATCACATGAATCACATAAGAAAATGTGTGCTCTATATTCTATATGCTTAGCTATGTTAGTCCCGAAAATCCCAAAAGATTTTTAAAGCAGTTATAGTCCAGTTTATATAAAAAAATTGTTTTTATATTTTATTAATTTTTGGTCTGGTTCTCTATAAGTATCGCTCTAATACCATTTTGTGACACCCCCAACTTGGTCAAATGCAGCGGAAATAATATTTGGGTGTCACGTAGGTAGATCAATAGCAGATAGTACATAGAGCATCAGATAAAAGATTATCAAACATTTATTACATGATTAAAAGTGTAAATTGTTGTTTAAATGTTTCCAACACAAATAAAAGATTGTTTATAAGTCCGCAGTAATAAAAATTCCCAGATGCGTGCTAGAATGTTGCCTAGCCTGATGCTGAGATCCATGCACAATATAAATACCTGCTTCAAATACCTGAGAAAAACATGCTTTTGAGGGTCAACATAAAGTTGGTGAATTCACATGTTTATTAAATAAGTTTGGATGGTAAAACAGTCACGGAAGCAGTGATGCACAAAGCATCAGTACTCAAAGGTAATTGCATTTCCTATTGCCCAAAACTGACACTTGACATAGTTAAGCCCTCAACATATGAGAACCCTTCGCCTTATTAAAAGGCATCCATTATTCCGTTCTGACATGGTAAACACATGTTGTCCCGGCCACGGCATAGTGAGTATGACTCACTCGGGTGGGGATGGTCAATCCCAAATAGATCTATTTATAACATTCAGGTAATTCTACAATTCTAACAGTTTCTGTTCACGGGTCATGAGGAATTCTACAATAGACACATGTAATTAAGGTTGGTACAGTTCAGTTTACATCCATAAAGTAAATTGCATGATTTCTTCCCCATAAAGGATTTAAAAGTTTGTCAATATATAAAGTGGGGCCATGAACTCACCTCAGTATAACAGTAAAAGTCACAAGAATCCAATGTAATGTCCACAACACAGTCAACAACCTAAATAATTATACAGTCTCAGTATAAGTATAATAGGATGTATAAAAGTCACTAAAACAATCTGCATATGCTTCTACTGGTTTTAACTGTTTTATAAAGATTCTTGTAAGTTAATTTATCGTTGTTCAAGTAATAAAGTAATTACTTTTAAATGTGTAGTAATTTATATTGTCAAAGTTACTACTTCGATTAATTAATGTTTTCGTACTTGTACTATTATAAAGTGAGTTTAAACATTTATAAAAGACGGTTTTATATTTATTTAAAACGTACAAGATTTATAATAAATATATTTAATATATTTATTCTTATAAATTTAATTGTATTTATATATATAATTTATATAAATAAGGTTTACTAAAACGTGTTACATTTTAATCAATAAAAGTCTTCAAAGTTTATATAATTTAATTAAATGACAAGTTTATGAACGAACATGGTTTTTGTATTTATCGTGTTATTTAAGTTTACGCTTTTTAGTTATTAGGGAAAGTATATAATTAGGGTTTATATAAGTTTAGGGAAATTACGACTCTAGTCCCTCAAGTATATAAATATACTTTTGGTATATTTATACAAACGCCCCTAGGGCTTGTATAAGTTTCATGGTTTGGCATATTCAGTCCTTGTAGTTTGGTTAAGGTTAGGGTGTGTTCATAATTTACACAACAACCCCCTAGGGCTCGATTTAAATTCGGAAAATGGCAACATGGGTCCTTGTGGTTTCGAAAAATATAAAGGAGGCACAAAAGTAACCTAGGATTATATAAGTTTACCAAATGGTCAAAACTAGTCCCTCAAGACTCGAACTAGGTCCAAAAGGGCACGAAAAACTACTAGGGCTTGTAATAAGTTTACAAAGTGGCATGTTTAGTCCTTGGGGTTTAAATTAAGGCTCGGCTATATATAACCGCAACCCTAGACTTTCCAATTTGACATGTTTGGCCCTTATACTTGTTTTAAGTCTCGAAAAAATATATATAAGTTTTATACTTTTTCCTTTTTGGACTATTACTTCCACTATATACACAAATGGCCCAGATAGTCTCCAATTTTAATACATTCAGTGCTTAATGGGCTTGGGTGGCCCATTAAGGGTCCGACTTGGTTATTAGGCCTTACGGGCTTGTTATTGGACTAGTTAATTATTTAGAGACATAAACCTAACCAAAATTATATAACCAAAATATATAACTTGGGCTTTTGGGCTTATAATGTTTCGGCTTAAACTAGCTTATGGCTTATTTGATTCGAGGCTTATGGCTTATTTGATTCGAGGATTATGGCTTATTTGTGTAGCTTATGTAGTGTTCTAAGCTACTAAATAAATCTTCCATTCTCACACATTAGTTTTCGCCTCAAAGAGCCACGGTTCATACTCGGCTTAACATAAATAAGCCGAGAGTTATGAGGCTTCATCTAACCAATCATTTAGGTCTAGCACTTAGTTACTTAGGGAGTAAAACTAAGTTAGTTACTTGTTTACATTCATTTCTCATAGGTCTAAACATGATAACACGTTTTCTTGTAACCAAAATGTTCAAGCCGTGAGTTTGCTAGCTAGGTTTTAGCATAGTTTACGTGTGCATGCATTCTTGGCCTTGATTTCTAAGGATTTGAGTGAATGACATGCATGAGAAGTAAGAGTAAATGGAGGGTGGTGAGGAAATCTATACTTACTTGTCTTGTAGAGGAGATGATGAATGGTCAAGAGTTAGGAACTTCTAGGCGTCGGGTACCCCTTAAACGTGACCTAGAATAGCTTTGGCTTACCTTGTACCCTATGGCTCTTGTGTAGACTAGCTCAAAATGCTTTGAAGACCAAGATTTGGTAGTAAATGTGGAGTAAATGTTTTGTATGTGTATGTGTGTTGGTAACTGAATGTGGGAGGATATATGTGATAGTGTTTAAGGTTGGTAGTAACTAACCCAAGTTGGATGCACTTGTGTGGCTTGGGTTGATCATACGACAAGAGAGAGAGCAAAATTAGGTTCCCTATGTTTGAGTACAAGCATATATAGTACTTGGGATATCCTAGTACCATGCCATTAATGGAAAGTATGTACATTGCCCCTTGGTTTGTGTCTAGCCGTCGGTTTGCAAGGGTCAATGGGGGGCAAGTAGTGACTAGGAATAGTGAACCATAATGAGTGAGTGTTTGTACAAGCTTTTGTCAAAGTCTAGTATATGTTTAGAGTTCAAAATTGTATAGTTGTATTGTGGGGAGTTCCTAGCCGAGCAACATATACCACATGTGGGGAAAAGGTTTTCAAAAATATCTAGAAGGGAGTGGGTAGTGTTTTAAATATTTAGAGAAGGTTTTTGGTAAGCAAATACTTGTACATATACATAAATCGTGTAGTATATAGCTTTCAAAGGGGAAAACTGAAAATTCTAGGGTTTCTAGTATGTGTATATGTTAATTTTGATATTTTAGTTAGGATAATGTATAAGGTGGAAGGTAACTTCTTAATTAAAGTATGTTGTATGTTAAATGTTCATAAAGTAGCTTTGTGAAGGTTAAGGTAATTGAATATGACAAAAGTCCCATACATTTAATAATACACTAGAATTGACAGTGTAATTTAATGAAAGACTGGTGCTTCATCAAATAAATGAAGTGAGATTACATTGATTCAAGCAAGATGTGTACATAAGGTGACAAAGTCAAAGGGGTAAAAACATGGGTTTTACACCCTTTTTGAAACTAATGAGCATATCGCCTTGAGCTTATGGCAAGTTCACAATCTCAACATAACAACTTCATAAAAGTTGCAGGCCTGCAAATAACATCATTAACTTAATAAATTATATAAGAAATACCTCTAAAAGATAAATGACTAATGTCGGGCCAAAATAAGACTCGTTCCTGATCTCAGACACATCAAAAGTTACAAATGTTCAAGCCTCGACTATAAATGAACTTGTTTTTGGGTTACATCACGGAAACTGAAAGCATATACCAAAGTCGTACATGTGATACGCTTTCCATTTAAAGATAGGCACAAAATCTTTGTATAGTTGTCAATTCTTAAGCTTGACAACAAAAAAATCGCCTATTATGTAAAATAGGGTAATCAATTATTTAATGAGGCTCAGATTTTGACACAATCGAATAAAGAGGATCAGTTTGCCATGGCTGCAGAATGAAAAATTTTCCCTGCCTGGATATAGACGATCTCAACTATTCGCTAATTCGGTCAAACAGACTCAAATTCTATCATCATAGCCACTTCATCACCCTATTATACATAACGCGCTGAAGAGATTTCCGCACCTGTTAAAACTTCTTACAAAAACAATAAAACAACTTTAAACTTGCCTTAGATTAAATCAAGTCGTGGCTGCGCTCGTGGAGGTTGCTGAGGCATTTGATTCTTGCACTCGGCCATCCTTCCACGTTATGTAGCAAGAAAAATAACAACATAATCACCACAACTAATTTCTTAAAAAACAATAAACTGACTTTAAACTTGGCTCAGATTAACTGATGTCATGGTTGCGCTCGTGGAGGTTGCTGAGCCGATTGATTCTCGCGCTTAACCATCCTTCCACGTTATGCAGCAAGAAAAAATAGTTCACAACCAAGTAAAACTCATATAAACAATGTTCATTAAATTACCATCATATCATCATCGCCTAATCAAACCTTTTCGCCTCACCCACAATCCCTCTTTGATTTATTTTACAGGTTAAAACCAATTACTCTCATCACACACATGTAACTATTCTCACACGACGAAAGCGCGCTAAGAAGACATTCTTCCTCCTTGCACCAAGATAGATCAAAAATCATCAAGAACACCTAGAATAAACAAAGAAACATAAAATCGTGACTCTTAAGCAAAACTTCAAAAAAATACAATCAAATAACATAGATGAAACTTACTCGTTGCGCCTTAAAAGTGACCAAACATCGAAACCATTACCATCGCCATCAAACAACCCTAATTTGAAAAACAAACAATGAATTAAATAAAACTAAACCCTAATGGATAATTAAAAATATAATACATATCATAAAACTTATGTTATGATTTTTCATTCTTTTTCTCAACCCTGTAAGTGAAAAAAACAAATAATCAAAAGGCAAAATTTTCTAACATCAAGTATCCATATTTAAAAAAATAACCATAATTCAAACATCAGTAAAATTAATTAAAACTAATATTTTCTAACAATCATTATTTAAAAATAATCATATTCCAAACATCAAAACAATGAACTAAAACCAAAAATCAATAAAATTAAAATAAAAGAAATCCCACATTTGGAATTAGAAGTTGCGGAGTCTTCGAAATCTTCATTCACATTACTAATTGTACATAAAATTACAAAACAAAATCAATCAATGTGTGTGTTTATTTTGTTAGGTGAGGATGATTGATTAGACCTGAGACATATAAAGAGATAAATAGAGGTATGATACAGGATTAGGATTGGGCAAACAATATATGGCTAGGATGTAATGGGTTGAAACTCAGCCAAGTATGTAGAACAATGATAATCTTTGTATTTCAAGAGGATTGATGTATTTCTAGAGAGAAACAAGAGAGAGAAGTGAGAGAAAAGTATGTGTATTAACTAGACAAATGAAACAACCAACACCTCTTTCCATGGTGGAAAGAGGTTTATATACCCAAGTCCTTAATGGACTTGGGCCTCCGGCCCATGAACATGCTCATGGGTCGGGCTTAACATAAATGTAACTTAAACACTACTACGAGCCTATAACTATATTGTTGGAGTGACCGAGACTTTCTTTATATGTAAAACGTATTTCCAACAATCTCCCCCAAAAGGAGGTCACTCCAATTTTACAAATTCCTAATCTAGCATGTTAGATATTGTTCTTGAGCTCATAGTCCACTTTCTCTTTCCTTCTTTCTTTTTCTTCTTTTTGTGAATATGTGTTGAATAATATCAGGCTTTTGCTTGGAACATGTTCTTTTGGCCTTTCACGTGCAATCATTATCTTCTTGTGATGTTCGCCTCTTCGTGACTTCATGTCCCGCACACTTATCCTTTGTTGAATTCTTGAAAGTTTCAGAGTCGATACAATGGAAGACTTTTAGGTCATACTTTCTTGAATTTTGCAAAAATATTTGATGCAGAAGGAATAAGTATGTGAGGACGACTTCAACAGGTACATCGCAACGCCACCGTCTTCGAATGCAGCAACATAATAAGACACGAATAAAATGGCTTTGACATTTTATTCTAATTCGGTAGCATTTTACCTCTGGTCGGTGAAGACCGTTGGATGATATTAGATATCGTACTTGTGATGGATAGTTTCAATTAAGTAACTTCCTGACAGGATTTCGCGGGTAATCCCGTTCTCTTTATTCGACCGTTCAAAGCTGACTGCCAACATAAAGAGTGAATCATTTGGATTAAAAATCCTTATGATTGAAGCCGTCAATTCATGAAACCTGAAACAAGTGAATTTCAATTAAGATTTTCACCATCGTTGCTTTCAAGTTGTCATGAGCTTGATTCAAATAGAATCTTGCTTGTCACCTACCAAGTGCTGTTTGATGTTAACACTAGAAGGATTTCCACTCGTCACTGTGAACACTAAAGAGTGTCACTCTGAGTGTTCTGGCAAGATCATACGATAATGCGTAGAGGCCTGGAACGAGTTTAAGTTCAATTAAGAATTAAACTACTGTTTCTTTCCAGTTTTCACAAGATTGGTTCTTAAAGAACCGCACGTGTCACCTACCATGAGCTTGTTTGATGTTGGCTCAAGCAGGATTTCCATCTTCATTGTGATACTTGCGTATCACTCGGATGTTCTGGCTATATTACAGGAATACTGCGTAGGACTCAAAAAAAATCTCTTACTTTTCACAGTGTGTGAAGAAGTAAGGAATAAATGCAAAGTGTCCTAATGAGACTTTTGATGATCTAGTGGCTCTAGACTCGATAGTGCGTTTTGATTTTGTGAGCGATGGCTGGAGAGGATTGCCACCTATTCAATACAGTCTATTCGGAGTTAATAAACCAATAGATAACGTGTTGAACTCCGTGTGATTAAAACAAATATCTTTTGAGAGATATTTGAGTTAGCTGGGAAGGGTTGTGCATTGCATCACTGGGTCCATGATGTCTATCTTCAATATCGAGAATCATTGAAAAATGATCTCAATATATGTATTGACCCGGTTTCTGCCTAAAGTTGTAAGGAGGGCTTCTTTCTTTACACCCTTTATCTTTACAATTCTTTTTCATTCTTCAACCCCTTCAATGCTTACCAATACGTCATCACTAGCACCTTGTTGTGATTGTTCTAGTGCTAGCTTAAGTACTTGGTCGGCATTCAGCTATGTTCACAATCTTTCTCCATCTTTCCTAGGACTTCTAATTCTATCTAGGGAATTGTCCTTGGGAAGATTCCATCGGTTCTGATGAATCATTGGACTAATACCTAATCCTACCACCCTTTTGTCACCACGTTCGTCGTGAATTAAGTATGTTTTGGGTAAGTATTGTCACCATGAAAAATCCTTGAAAAATCACTTAAAGCACTTGTGATATTATAATCAAAGTTTTTGTGCCTTAAGTGTTTTGTTCATCAAAAACGCTCCCCCTTAACATGTGCATTACACATATTAAGTTGGATTATCTTTTAAGCCTTTTTCATTGTTTAGCCAAGTATCATTCAGTCTCCTTAATCCCATTTTCTCTCCTTTCCAAAATGTTAACCATCAATATTTTGGATATTAATGGATTAACCGGTCTTTGGGTAATAAAATGAAATTAGATGCTGGCCAAAGAACATATTAATGCTCCCCTTCAAATTAATGAGGGTTAGTTGTAGTGCTTGAGTACGATATGTTTGAAAGATTTATAATCTCGAGAGAAATTCTTGAAAAATATCATATTGTTACACTACAACATGCCACAAAAGCTGATTTTACAAAAAGTAACATATTCACAATAATAGACATATGGAGTTGACCTGTTATAAGACGATCCATAATTAAATGGATCGTTCCGTGAACCTATGGTGAGCTCCATATGGCCTTCCACATACGAATCGTTCCACACTTTGTAGCAACCAACGCTTCTTAAAAGTTCCTCGATCTTCATGATCGCGTACTTAGCTCCCTTTTTGCACTGGCTCGTCCAGGTGTACTTGACTGCTGGAAGCGGTAAGTTGGCATTGAGAACCGTTAGATCATCTCGAACATGCTTGAGCGTACCATCGCTGAATTTGTGCAGTTCGGAGAATCGCATAAACTGCATGACGCCAGTCTCATTTGGATAAAATATCCCTGCTTTCGGTGTCGTGGTCCCCATGTACGGCTTCTTTGTTCTTGTGAAAATTACTGAGCAGAGTTGTATGGGGACGTTGCAGATTTAGCTTCATTTGATAGCTCTCCACTCCAAGTTGAAAATCTTCCACCCGGTTTTGGATGACAATTTTTCTTGCATATTGACGAAGGTTGGAGCTCAATGCAATGACAATCTCAGGTTGTAGATGGTCGACTTTATCCTAAGCCAATAACAATAGAAGATCTTCGATGTCTTCAAGTTGAAGGTACTGGAGATCACTTTCGTCAATTCGGTATTCTTTCTCATTAGTACGTTTGAACACGATTACATTCAAGTAATCATAACCGAATACAGTCTGAGTGGTTGCTCCTTGAATGCTTTTAATTCTGTGAGATGAGACACTATAAGAACCTCTCTTTGGACGATGGAAGTGATTGTAAGCTAACCTTTTCTTTGCATTCCAGTAAGAGATGCCAAGTGATGCAAAAGTATCATAAAACTTGAGCAGTTTCCTTCTCCATAATGCATCAGGTACTTTATCTTCGATCCATGGAACGTTCTCTAGATTAACAGCCTTGAGCATGGTAAGTGATGTGGCATATTTCTTCGCGCCTTTTTCAAGATACTCGAGATCGTGAGATACAAAGTGCTCTATTGGAATCGTTGCAGAACCGGCGATGACTGTGGGTGTAAGAGGTCGTAACACTGGAGTCTGAATTCCCGTAATCGTCGCTCTCATTGCCTTTGTAAGCTCATTTAAGTGATATTCTGCCTCATTATGGCTGATCTTCAAAGTATCAAAGAAGTCCACATTTGCGGCTGCCATTTTGATAAGATCCGGAGTCATTGTCGATTTCCCATGAGAATACCTTAGAAAGGCCGAGAAATGATAGTATTTTTTAGGAATTAAGTCAACTCTATTTCAGTTGCTGTGGCGAAAGGATGTTGTGGTGCTGCATTTGTGAGCCAGAGTTGCTCCTGTACCGTGTCATCGATAATAAGAGATTCAACAAACGTTGGTTCTGGCACATTTAAGTCTTCAACTTCCATATCAGAGATGTGTTGATCTTCAGATGGTGTTGAAGGTTGTTCTTGTGTCACAGGTATATCATCATTTGGCATAGAGACTGGAATTTCTTCTTCTAGCATTGACCCTGTGGGTTCTTCTTGTTGCGTAGACACATGAATTTCATCATCTTGCATATGTTCTACAGATTCATTGTGAGAATCAGTAGGAAAAACTGGTTCAGTAGATATACCTGTGTCAATATGCTGAGATTCTGGTACAGTAGACTCCACCGTCTTTTCTGCGGTTTCAGCAACTCTTTCTACAGCTTCCTCAATACCTTTCTCAGTTGCCTTATTACCTTCATCCTTATTTGACTCTTCGGCATTAGTACCCGTTTTGTCATTCTTATCACCCTTGTTGGTTCCATTTCCGTCGTCATTATCATCATCGTCATCCTCATCCTCATCTGTATCCTCGTCCTCATCTTCATCTTCATCCTTATTTTTTCCTTCCTCATCCTCTTCTTCCTCATCATCTTCTTCCTTGTCCTCTTCCTCATTTTGATTATTTTCACCATCATCCTCATCACCGTTACCCTCATTATCTTCCTCCTCTAGCTCGTCTTCATTTTCAGACTTAGAGTCGGTAGTATCTGCAGGTGTATCTTCAATAATTGCTTTGTTGAGATATTGCAGAACTTTTCGTTTATTTTTCCATTTTATGAGCCCCCATATTTTTCAGTCGTGTCTGCAACAATGTCATTAGTTGAAGCGTAGATAAACCAGTAACGAAAAGAGTTGGTAGCTCCTGATCAACGTATGAATTTACTTCTCGTTGAATGATCTTGGTTATCTTCTCATTAATTGACCCAAGAAAGGCAGCATTCTCTTTGTCACGAGTTTTCTTCTCTCCAAGAAATGATTTGTGTTGTTCTTTAAGTTTAGACACTCTGTCGGATATTTTCTTAAGTGTAGTCTCATCAGGTTGCGATTCCTTGAGAGGTTGTGTGTGAGGAGTGGTGAATCTTTCAGTCAGTGTAGCTATTTGTTTAGCTTGAGCCTCCAGCTGTTGTTGAAGAGACTGGATCAGTGGATCACTGACTGTGAGGAATGGGTTGGAGGTGGATAATACTTGTTGTACTGATGGTGGAGGTGTAACCATAACTGTTAAAGTGGTGGTGGATGATATGGGTTGTTCAAGGATAGGTGATGGTGTAGATTCAGTGATTGGGGCAGTAGTTGATACAGGTTGTTCAGCTATTGATAACGGTGTAGATTCAGTCGTTGGGGTGGTAGTTGATACCGGTTGTTCAACAAGTGATGGTGTGATAGCTGGTGTTATGACATCAGGGATGACCGGGGTGGATAATGGTGGAATGGTGGTTGATGTAACAGAAGTTATAGTAACATCCACCATGTTTTCATTTGTCGATGGATCAGTATTTGTCACCTCGACACCCTCCCCTTCCAAATTAAGATATTTCATAACATCGTCAGAGCCGGAAGTAGACTTACTTTGAAGTTGAGTTTCTGGTATGAAAGTTGCATGAGCATCATCGTTTATCACCATGTGAGTTGGTTTCGGTAAAGATGTGTTGATATTGACATCATGATACAAAAAACTTATATCTGTGTTTGCACTGCTACCACCCTCTTCACTCTGCTCACGACTTTCAAAATGGAAGTTATCAGCATCTTCATAAACATCTTCATCGTTAGGATCTTCATAAAATGCCATGTCAGCATCAGGATTACCAAATTCCTCTAAGTCCTCAAACAGTCTTGAGCCTGATCCTGTGGAAGTTGCAAAAGCCTCCTCTCTGATTTGTTGAAGAATAATACGCAGTCGTTTGGCTTCAGAAATGGTTTGTTGAGCTGGTTCATCTGAAGCAACACTTGCTTATTTACCTTTGGTTTACTTTGCTTTCTTTGGCCTTCTGAGTGGTACTTCTTCTTCCTGTTCATTCTCGGTATGGATCATCTCATCTTCATCATCATATTCATCATCATCTTCATCAACTATTTACATTTTCCCTGTGACTTTATCTTTGGAGGAAGAAGTCGATTGTTCGCTTTGAAACTCTTTTCTTGCGTTTACCTTTTTGCTTCTCTAAGGGAAGTGAATTTTCTCGTCGAAACTGTGTGTCAATATCGTTAAGCATCTCTTGATATTTATCACTTTCCTTGATTCCTTCATTGATCATTGTGTCAGGTACTAGGGCTGGACGTAATGAATACTTTGTGGAGTGAGTATCCGCATTCATTTGTAGGATCACATAGTCATCATCTTTTGTGTGGTAGAAGAAATTCCCGCGAGTGTCAATGGTTGGGTCACTCTTCATAAAGTGGTTGATGATGAGCTTGGTGAATCTAGGGAATGGAAGATGCACGGATTTCTTCTTGGTTCCAGTAAACTGATAACAAAATTCTTGCCAGATAAGGAGTGCATAGTCTACTTTAGATGCCGTGTAAAGTCCCCAAAATATGTGAGCCTGAGGTGGTCTCATTACGTCGGAGCCCCTAGTTTTTCCAGTAAGACATTTGATAATGATGGTGATAAGTGCTTTCCGGGGTTGCCCTATGTGTGATGTATTGAACTGGGATAGGTTATGGATTTCACCTTCATAATTCAGAGCACGAATGACTCGAAACAATTCATCCGGTGTTTGGGTTAGCCACAAATTGTTCTCCTTGTGCTAACTTAGGAAAGTTAAACAGTTGCCTAAAGATGTTCAAGTTATGTACCATTGGCGTTTTGTTTAGTTGGAATGAGATAGTCTTTTTAGAAAGTGTTGAAGTGGTCCAGAACTCGTGCATGTAGACTTCGGGAACAGAGGCAGTAATTATGAATGCATCTTTGATAAGTGAAATGTCAAGGATATCTTTGGCGATTTTGGAAGCTGCTAAATATGGATCAAAATCCTCTTTCAAACGAGAGTTGTTCTCAGCATATGGTAGCCTGTTGCTGAGTGAAACAAGTTCGAGATCACGTTGTCGCTGTTGTTGTTCTGTGATCGACATCTTCCTGCTTTGATGACATAAACACAAATGATATACACAAAACATATATATCTTAAGCCTATGTCAAGTTGTAGCATTTGCAGAAAAACACGACAATCATTAGCGTATTACATTTATAGAACAACAATAACTTGATCATGACACAAGTCTATAGGTGCCACCTAACATAATACTAGCATGACAATCCTATTACTCATCACAATTTTATAGTGTTAACATAAGACTATAAGCTATCACAATGTATGCCAAAACAAATCATCGCAATCTTTCAAGTAATCGGAATAAAAAATGCATCACAATCCTAAGTCCATCGCAATCTTACAACCATCCATCGGAATCCTACAAACATCAGAATGTTTAAGCTTCGCAATCTTACACCTATCGCAATCACAAGGTCATCGCAATATCTAAGTTCCATCGTAATACGTGTGTTTCCATCGCAGTGTTTGAAAAATGATTGCAATATGTCCCCATCGCAATACCATTACAATGTCATCGCAATAGTGCATCGGAATGCACCATCGCAATGTGCCATCGCAATGCGTCATCGTAATGACCCATCGCAATGAGCCATCGTAATGACCCATCACAATAACCCATCGCAATGAGCCATCGGAATGACTCATCGCAATGACTAAGCATCGAATGTGGTGTCGCAATGATCATCGCAATCCGAGACAGGGATTCGATCTTAATTTTGACTTAACGATTCTTGGATTTTGGCAATGTTTAAACGAAACTGAGCAAAACCTATGTGCATCTAGGCAATATAAACATATCCCACTTATCAATTAACATATACAAACACAAAAATTTCGAAACCCTAATTTGATTAAATCTTGATTACCGATTTGTTTGTGATGTAAAGTTAAGAGAGAATCAGAATAAACATCGAGTACAACAGTCAGATACCTAGATGGATTCACGGATTAGCACTCAAAGATATCAAAGATGAAGGTTCAACAATGGCGGTTGTAGAGTGTTTATGTGTTTGTGTATTGTGATGAAAAAGAAACAGGAACGGGGATGGGGGAGTAAATGTTGACTTGGTCAACTTTTATGCCAAAGTTACACATGAAACCCCCTCTTTACAACATTTGCACAAATAGTCCCCCAGTTAGTAGCATTTGTTAATATCATTAGGATGAACCAAATAACTTAACGAAGTACTAACCCGCACACAAACACGAACACATACACTTAACGCCAAATTTCAAATAACCTATTCTTCAATGTATATTCCACACAAGGCACACTTAGCATTTAATGATGACGATTAACGGTTTATATATTCTGAAAACCCGTTTTGAAGACCAATTTTAATTCCAAGAAGATTTAATATTTGCTTCCCCTTAAACACGGACCCGTTTTCTATTTAAAGAGCTGTAGTCAATTATTTTAAAGAAGCAAATATCCATGAAGACATTTTCCAGTTAAGTGATTGGTTGGAACGATTCTGGTGGCAATAATATTTCTCTTATTTTGACAAAATAAGTGCACTGATACGTACACTAATTTATGTTAGACCAAGTTATAAAGTAAACTTAGTCCCTTACAAGGTTTTAAAGTAAACCTTGCCCGAGAAAATTAATTCCCGTTGTGAGCCAACGTTTTCATAAGAAATACGTGACTTTAATTGAAAAAACGGGTTGCAGTCTGAAATAACTACAAGCCATAATGGGCATGTTTTAAAACATGTACTACTTTTATACGGACTCTATTTATGGCACCGTGTCAATTTTAATCGACATTTCTAAGGCCGTAAATATTACCGTACTAAAAGACATGCCCGTTTTAAAATGAAAAATATTTTTGGATTTTCTTGATTTTATATTTTTTATGGTTTTTGTATGTTTTATATTTTTGTATTTTTCTTTTGTTGGTTTAAATATATACGATAATATACAAGATCACGATCAAAGGATACTCTAGAATAGTTTACCACCACTATTCTTCAGTTTCTTCTGCCAACTCCTTAAGTGTCGCTGGTGAGAATGATTTCATGCCTAGCTTTTCGATCAAATACTCGATACGTCCTCGATATAAGGCCCTTGTGAATCTATCTGCCAGCTGATACTCAGTGTTGACGAAGTACAGTTCGATCACTCCATTTTCCACTTGCTCTTTGATGAAGTGGTAGCGTATGTCAATGTGCTTCGCCTGGGAATGTTGAACGTAGTTGCAGCACAAAGCAATTGCACTTTTGTTATCACAGTACATCGGGATTTTGTTGAATCCAAGACCGTAGTCAGTTAATTGTGATCTCATCCAAAGAACTTGAGCACAACAACCGGACATAGCAATGTATTCAGCCTTTGTACTTGATATCGCGGCGCTTTTCTGCCTTTTAGATGTCCAACTAACAAGTCTATCTCCAAGAAGTTGCACACTGTCAGAAGTGCTATGTCTAGTATCTTGACACCCAGCATAATCCGCATCTGTATATGAGATTAGTGCAATAGAGGAATTCTTCGGATACCATAGACCACGATTAAGTGTTCCTTTAAGATACCGAAAGATCCTTTTCACAACATGTAAGTGCTTTTCGGTAGGCCGATCCTGATACCGGGCACACATGCATATAGGAAATTGCAAATCAGGCCTGGTAGCAGTCAGATAGAGAAGGGTGCCGATCATTCCACGATAAAGTTTAGGATCGACAGCTATCCCTTCCTTATCTTCATCTAACTTGGATCTCTCCGCCATTGGAGTATCCACGGGGTCACAATTTTCAAAATGATATTTCTTTAATGATTCAAGAGTAATTTTGGATTGATTAATGAAGATGCCTCTGGGATTCTGAGAAATTTGCAACCCTAAGAAAAATGAAAATTTTCCCATCATCGACATCTTAAAACGTGTGGACATAATTTTTTCAAAATGGTCAGACAGTCTTTGATTAGTAGCAACAAATATTATATCATCAACATAAATTTGTACCAGTATC
This sequence comes from Glebionis coronaria, assembly GCA_025667525.1. Lineage (NCBI taxonomy): Eukaryota > Viridiplantae > Streptophyta > Magnoliopsida > Asterales > Asteraceae > Glebionis > Glebionis coronaria. The sequence continues at coordinate 397,243,699 of CM046881.1, forward strand.
ATGTTGTTGTCCTCCTTGAGAATAAATAATGTTGGGTCCACTTTGCCTTTGGAGAAGCCTTTTGAGATGAGATAGGACGATAGGAGATCGTACCACGCGCGTGGAGCTTGTTTCAACCCGTAGAGAGCCTTCTTGAGCTTGTACACGTGATTAGGATACTCCGAGTTGACGAATCCATTCGGCTGGCTTACATAGACATCTTCCCTTAATTCACCATTGAGAAATGTCGTCTTAGCATCCATTTGGTAGACGATCATGTTCATATGAGCAGCATAAGCAAGGAATAGTCTAATTGCCTCCAATCGTGCCACAGGAGCAAAGTATTCTTTAAAGTCAATACCCAAAGCTTGTTTGTAACCTCTAGTAACCAATCTAGCTTTGTTCTTCAGCACTCCACCTAACTCATCGAGTTTAACCTTATATACCCACAACAATGTAAGGATTTTAATGTTGCTGGGTAAAGGAACTAATTCCCAAACTTCAAGACGTTGAAATTCAGTAAGTTCCTCTTGCATGGCTTCAATCCAAGATGATTTAGTCATGGATTGTTGCCAGTGTTTAGGTTCAGTGTCGGAAAGAAATGCATCAAAGTAGCAATATAATGCATGTTCTTGGAGTTGGTGGCGTGTTAAGACTGGTCGATTGATGTCACCAATAATATTGCGGATTGCGTGATCCTTTGTCCATTTTGTGTTGTGATTTTCGATCCGTGGTGGTCGGGAGTGAACGATTGTAGGAGCTTCCTCTGAGGTAGACGCACCGTTAGGGTCTTCAGGTATTTGTGAACCAAAGAAAGGAAGCTCTTGTAAGTGAGAAAATTCCAAGTCGTGATCATAGTGATCCTCATCAACATCATTAGGAACAAGTGGGGGTGATGATTCAGGTGTAGTTTGTGAATTATTGGGGGATGGGACATCTGGTTCAATAGTAACAGTAGATGTCTCGGACTGATTTCCATTATTTTGAGCAACAACTTTGGGAATCGGAGCTACTGCTGTAGGTGCTGGAGAATCATTACTAGGTAGATCAAATAATTCATCAAACATCGGTTGAAATAACTCATCCCACTCTGGCCTTGTAGGTGGTATAAATGATGGAGAAGTAGGATTGTTGGGAGTTAATCCGGAACTAATCGTACCGGTTCCCATCTCATGTAATGCGGGTTCAGAGTTGTGTTGCTCAGAAGACATCGCTGTCAGCTCATCAAAATCGGCATCCAAAGTTTCTACAATCTTGCCAAGACGACGGTTATAAATTCAGTAAGCTTTCTTTGTAGGCGAGTAACCAATGAAAATTCCAATGTCAGCCTTCGGTTGAAGTTTGCCCAAATTCTCACTATTTGTATTTGGATAACAGAGTGCACCAAACACATGAAGAAATAAAATATCGGGTTTGTGTCCATGAAGTAGTTCATATGGAGTTTTACCATGGCGTTTACGAATGATGGAGCGGTTTTGGGTATAACATGCGGTTGCCACTCCTTCAGCCCATAAGAATAAAGGAGCATTCGCATAAATCAACATAGTTATAGCAGCTTCCATTAGTGTGCGATTACGTCTTTCCACGACACCGTTTTGTTATGGAGTGCGAGCAACAGAAGTTTCATGTGAAATACCGACCTCTTCATAATAGTCTCGTAGAGTTTGATTAACGAACTCAGTTCCATTATCAGTGCGAATGCGGCGAACAGTAGCATTAAGACGTATTTGGATCATCTTTAAGAAAGTAATAATATACTTTTGTGCTTGATCCTTTGATGCTAAAAATTTTACCCATGTAAATCTTGAAAAATCATCCACCATGAAGAGGATGTATTTTCTACCACTCACACCAGCCGTACGCATTGGCCCACAAAGATCCATGTGCAAAAGATACAGTGGTTCTTGGTTGGTGTCTTCAGCTTTAGGTTTGTATGATTTATTGGTGCTTTTCCCCAAAGAACATGTGGAACATAAATGATCCTTGTCGAACTTAAGTTTTGGAAGACCACGAACAAGTTCGTTTTTAGCCAAATGGTTTATAGCATCAAAGTTAAGATGAGATAACCGGCGATGCCACAACCATGACTTGGTCTTGGATGCTTCGGAGAGAAGGCATACAAGATAGGCGGCCATCATGTTTAGAATGGACAGTATGTAGAGATTATCCCCTCAATAACCCTTTAACAAATCATTTCCTACAAGATCGCGAATAAGCAAGTATGTTGTCGAAAAGCCACCTCAAGGTTTGAATCGCAAAATTGTCCCACTAAAAATAGATTTTGACTAAGTCCCTCCACATAATAAACCCTTGAAATCGTAACATTCCCAATTTGGTATTCACCATAACCCATGATCTTCTCAATATGGTCATGGCCGAATTTAACCATTCCTAGAAACTTGCTGACGAAATTTCTAAGCATCGAGCGATCTCCGGTCATATGCTTTGAGCATCTAGAGTCCAAGTACCAGAGGATGATTTGGATCACCTGAAAATATCACCAGACAAAGACGATGTATCGGAATCTAGTAGTTCCTCTGTGTTAGCAGGTACAGATATAATTATCTTAGATTTGCTAACCGAAGAATTCTTAGGCTTCCAAACTTGCTTCCTAAATGCCGGCTTAGATTATAGTTGTCTAAGATCCTGAGGTACTTCTTCACTGGTAGGCACAATAGTGGGGGAAGACCTAGTTAAAGGGTGCTTTTTCCATTTCTTAGTGCTAGTGTTCCTATTTAAAAGACGCTGAGACCTAATTTCCGTGGATGTGATCCTAGTTAAAGGGCACTTAGTTCCATTAGCAGTGAAGGTCCTACCAGTGGGTTTCCATTGCCAACCAACTTGGGTGAATTTCTTCCCCGTTGGAATCCATTCAATATTGTTCCTAATTGCATACATTTCATTCACGTGATCAACAAGGCATAAATCATGACGCTGAGAAAACATGCATTCATTACAATTCCACCATCGCAAATTCGAATTCACATTTTGCTTAGGCTTCTGCACAGAAGCAGATCCTTTTGTCTTAGATAAATGATTCTTTTTATTTGAAACTGAAATAACATTCCTAGGGTGAACTTCTACTTTCTTCTTGGCAGTCCTACTAGTGGAAGGCTTGATCCTATCTTTCTTGTCTTGAGATCCTTTAGCCTTAGTAGACATAATTACTCTCGTAGAAGCCATGGGAACATTAGTAACAGATTTTGATGTAGCCTTGATGGGTGTGTTTAATATAGGCTTAGATCCTGGATTCTTATTGAATGGAGTAATGGCAACGGTGGGGGTTTGCTATTTCGGGGGTACAGATATCGGTTGCCCAATGTACTCTAAGTTTGCTAAACAATCCTGAACGAGATCCACATATAATAAAAGCTCATATAGAAGATGACTTGTGGGATCTAGTTCACGCATGTCGTCAACGATCTCTCTAGCTAGATCTGCATGTTCTAAGGCATTTTTCATGTATGTGGCAAACTTAGATGGACTATTCTTAAATTTTGGATCCCGATATAGCACACGTGGGTTGGGTTAGGGAGCACTAGAGGTCGAGGCAAAGATGGTGGCTGGATTATCAACAACTTCTTGTCCTTTGAGTTGAAGTGTCTCCTTTAATTCAGCCAAAACCATGTTTTTGTCTATGAGTTGAATATTTAAGTCAGAGATTTCCTCGCACTTACGGTTCAATTGGTCAACGAGTGACTTTTTCTCTGCCGCATTAAAAGCGAAGCGTTCTTCTAACGAACCATAAATATCTGAGAAACCCTGCTTTACTTTATCAAGCTCTCCTAGCATAGAGGTAATTCTATCTTCTAGGGCATGATTTTTAATCTCTGCAGACTCTAGTTCCAATATCTCTGCTACTGATTCTCTCTTAAGTCTCACAATTTCTTCCTCTAATGCCTGAACTACCTGAATCATCTTGTCACTTGTCTCAACGGAGTTTTCACAATCATTTGTTTTTGAAAGAGTTTCATTTTTAGATTCATTATTAATTTCAAGAGATATACAATGTTGTTGAAGCTCATTAAAACGTTTTGAAAGTGTGTTATAAGAATCTTGAAGCTTTAAAAATTCAGTGTTAGATTCATGACAAGAATGATTATCTACATTAATCACAGGCTCAACAATATTCACAGATATATCATGCACATCATCACATTTATTCACAGTAGATGAAAGCTATGAGCATATTCAATAGTAACAACTTGCATCACTTCGAGAGACACTATATGTTCTAAGAATCGTTCATATTCAGATAAAATCTTTTCTTTCTCAATTAAATGTTGTTCATAAGCATCATCCATTTCATAGAAAACTTTTTAAACTTCACCCATTTCGAAACTTAGATTTCCTGCGAGATAATAAACTCTATATTTAATATTGTTTACAAACAGAACGATCTCTTTCTCAAACGCCGTTTTCATGTGTTCGAAAGCCCATTCTCCAGCGGTTTGAGCCGTTGAAATCGTACATTCCAGGATGACCTTGTCAAACTCGGTTAGGTATCGCTCAAGCTCTTCCAAGCTGAGCTTTACCGTACTTACCGGTGGAATATTCTTAGGAATTTCCTTAGGTTCGGCCAAATTAACATGTGTAGGAAGTATACTAAGGGTTTCTCTAGTAGGCATGTAAGCTGGTGTATGGATAAATTCCTTTTGCATATTAAAGCAAATTTTAAAATCTATTTTTGCATATGATGCATTCATTTGTTCATAATCATACTGAGGATATGTAGGAAGTAATTTTAACCGATTCTCTTCATGTAGTGACATGCTCTCAGATTCATTTAAAAAGTCAATCAGATCTAAGACCAATCCTAACTTGGTTGCATCATAAAGTCGTGGGTTGTGGTGAAATGCTTGCTTTGCATACCCCGGGTTAGGTGGTAGGTCTATTAGACGCGATAGATTGAACTCTTAAAAAGAAGAATGAAACAAGTGTACTAAATGTGAAGCAGAGTATTGTTTTAAAAGCAAAATTTTAGTCTTTTTAACTTTCTCATACGCCTTAATTTCCGTTTCAACCCTTTTAGACTCGAGAATTTCGAAATCCGTTTGTAGTTTTTGAAAATTATTAACGACTGACTCTTTTTCATTAAGTTCTTTCGAAAGATTTGCTCTTAAACTCTCAAATTCTAGCAGATTATCCATTTGGACTTGCCTAAATCTATCAAATTTAGGATTGGTTAAGGTAGTGGACACTGGAGTTAATTCCAAGGTTTTAACCATTTCCTTATGCAAAGCAAGCTCGGCAGATAAAGTCTGATTAACACTGAGGGTTTCAAGGACCGCATTATTCATTTGGCTAAGCATAGATGTTGAGACCATAACCAAATCAGGTTGAGCAAACGAATTTGTAGTCGTCATAGCTCCCGGTTGTGGTTCACTCAAAGTCTGGGGACTTGCATTGATATTGCTATCATTGTTTGTCTCCTCGATTGAGTTACTAACCACCGGAGGCTGTTCCGGATACTCAGACACTTGCTCAACTTGATAAGGTACAATACTAGTATCCATAGCAGTATTTGGTACCTCGGAAATTGTGTCAGCTCCATAAAGTGAAAGATTTTACATGAGAGCTGCTTTGGCGGTATTGAGATCATCACAGTCAGAGTCATATGCATCCAAATCATCACATTGATATGTGGCATTGTTTGTGATGGCTGCTGTGAGACCGTCAGTGTCCGCGACTCCTGGATCTGCGAGAAATGCCAACTCTTCTTCATCGAGCTCACGTCCTTGGGCTTGAGCATTCACCAAGTAGATCTTCTCCTGAAACCATGAGCTATCCCTTTTCCTCTTGGGCTGCTTACACTCTCGGGCCATGTGCCCTTCCCCTTTGCAGTTGTTGCATATCATCATCTTCATTTTTCCAGTGCTATTACCTCTTGTAGCAGCAGTGTTAGGTGAACGTGCACCAACAGTAGATGAATTGGGTCTCCCCTGAAGTGGTTGCACCATGACTCTTCCATCTTGAATTGTAGCCTGTTGTCGAGAGTTAGAAGAGTTCCTTAGCTGATTGTTTGTTGTTGCTGGTCCTCTGTAACCTCGTTTGTTCAATGTTTGAGTGAGATAAGCAGACATTTGAGAAAGTATATCAGTAGGACTATCCCCTTGTCTCAACTCAGGGACAGGGATCTCATCATCACAATAGAATGTTGGTTCTGATTGAGCTACAAGCTGATTTGATGGAACACTAACTTGTTGTGAATAATGGGGTTGAGGAGCCTCAAGTTGTTGATAGGTAATAGCAGGGTTTGTTGGAGGTTGATAAGGTGAATACTGATGTGAAGCATAAGGTAACTGATGTGAATCTCCTTGTGATGATGTTGCTGGTTATTTGTATTGTTGGTGATAAGATGTAGGCGGTTGTGTCAAGATTGAATACTGTGGGAAACTTGGTGTTTGATACAATGGTTGATAGGAAGATTGGTGTCCCAAAGCAAACGGAGAGTTGTGATATGACATTGTAGGATGGTTTGCCATTAATGCCAGTGGTTCTTGATAAGATCCCTGAGAGATTCGATTTTGGATCACGTGCTTCTCGTGTTGTTGCAAGAAAGCATATAGTTGATCTAAGTTTGAATTATGCAAATCTTGAATCATCTTGACATCGGTGACATATTGGCTCCATTCTTGGGGTAACGTGTTCAAGAACTTTGTGTTTAGTTGAAACTGAGCAATCCTTAGATTATAAACGTTCATGTCATTCATCAAAGTAGTGAAACGCTAGTAGTAATCATGAAGAGTCTCCCCTGGAATGTATGTAAACCTATCAAACAAGTCATACAATTGACACTCTCGTTCTTGCTTAGTTAGAGAGGTCCCTTGTAACAAAACAGCTAATCGATCCCAAAGATCCTTTGCCATTGTGTGTTCACTTGCCATTCTATAGATATCGGGTGGAAGGGCTTGAAGTATTGTCTAAACGGCCCTTTCATCTGCATCGACAATGATTTTGTTAGCATCGGTTAACTCATGATACAACCTTTCCCGCGTCACATTGTTGACGGTAACTTCTCCCCAATCTAATGGACCTTTTTCAATTGATTGAAGCATAAGTTTACCATTGGGTTTGCCCATGATGTAAGTTTTCATACGACCTTGCCATGCTTCAAATAAATCTTTGATGAGCAAAGGTGGGCGAGTGTCGGTACCCAAGATTATTGAGATACCGGTAAGTGATGTCATTGTTGGCATATATGAATTTGAATTCATTTTATGATCCATTGAATAAAGACTATAAAAAATGATCAAGCAATGAAATAAGGTTATGTGTTTTTGTATTGTTGAATGAAAGATGTTGTTATCTTTTTGTTGTGTGTGTTTTTGAAATTTACCAAATTACCAAATTAATGCAAGATAGAAAAATCCTCTAAGTTATGAAACTTTTATCCAAAAAGCAAATTCTATCGGAATGTGTCAAGTGTCGGAATGTTGATTATGTCGGAATACCCTTTCTATCGGAATGTTTGCAAGTATCGGAATGTTGGTTCTATCAGAATGTTAGTTCTATCGGAATGTTGATCTGTCGGAATGTCCTTCTATCTGAATGTTGGATCTGTCGGATTGTTGATCTGTCGGAATGTCCTTCTCTCTGAATGTTGGATATGTCGGAATGCACCAAGTATCGGAATGTGATACTATCGGAATCCTGATCGCAATATGGCTAAAACTATTTGGACAGAGTAACGTCTCAATATCCCTTAAAAACCGTCGCATTCCTCGATCACAATGAGTGATCGGAATAGTCGTCGGAATAAGGTGTCTGAATCCTTGTGATCGCAAAGTAAAACCCTTGGGTTATTGCGATCGAGCCTCACTTGCTTGTACTTTCCGATGGAATCAGTTGCTAGAATTTCAGAAAGTTGAAAAACAAGAGAATACTTAACTTTTGAACCAAAAGATTTGTGTTTTCACCAATCCAAGATACTCAAATCACTAATTCACGAATAAAGAAGGTATACGACTTAAGAACACTAAAAAACACGAAAAAAATTTGAAGCTTTGGTAATAAACAATCAAAAACTCACGTTATGCTTAACTAAGCATGAACAACACAAATACCAACCTATATTTCATCCCATGCTCTTGATACCAATTGTAGAACAATGATAATCTTTGTATTTCAAGAGGGTTGATGCATTTCTAGAGAGAGAAACAAAAGAGACAAGTAAGAGAAAAGTATGTGTATTAACTAGAGAAATGAAACAACCAACACCTCTTTCCATGGTGGAAATAGGTTTATATACCCAAGTCCTTAATGGACTTGGGCCTCCGGCCTATGAACATGCTCATGGGTCAGGCTTAATATAAATGTAACTTAAACACTACTACGAGCCTATAACTATATTGTTGGAGTGACCGAGACTTTCTTTATACGTAAAACGTATTTCCAACAAAGTATATAGATCGACGGGTAGAAAATGAGGAAGAATTCTATGGCCACAAAAGGGGCAGGCAAACACTAATCTAACGGTTACAAAAGAGGCAGTTGAAGAAACACATACCTGGAAATGTATTTTCCACTCATTCAATGGCTAAGATGTGATCTTGTGAATGGACGGTTGGGAGAGGAGATAATTTGATGGTGGAGGTGGGTTGGGAAATGTTGATGCAAAATTTGGGGTAGACCGAGATTAACCCAAATTAGGCTTAATTTGGGGTCTTGTGAACTTTGGCTCTCGCACCAAGTGAAACTTGCTTTAGGACCCTGCGCACTAAACAGACACCGTTAGGCTTACCGTGGGTTTGTGACCCACGAATAGACTCCGACGTGAGAGTAAGTAATCGGTTTGAGTATATTAGTGTTTAGGGTATTGTGTGTATCGTACCTTTGTGGAACCGAAGGGGTTCCTTTTATACTCGAGAGAGTCCAGGTTGGGCTCCATGTTCTTGCGGCCTAAGGAAGAGATAATGACTCGAAATAGCTTGATCTTCATTATTCAACTAAGGCAAGTGTATATCCTTTTCCTTAGGCGAATATAACTATAATATAAGTTATATTTGGTCTGATCCTGTCGCACTGCGACGAGGACTTGGCTAAGTAACCAACCTCTTGAGCGACAGCGGCTTACCGGGCTTTATGGGCTATGTGCGCACATCGCACCAGTATCCAATCCATTCCTAATGGATACGGGTAGTACCCGTGAGTCAGACTATCCTGCCCGACTAGGGACTATACGTCATCATGTCCCCCAAGTCTAGTGGTCGCAGGCCCAATCTGCGGCTACTAGACTATAATCAAACTTAAACAGGCGCATAGTCCAAGCATAAACTCAGAATTTAAACAATCCCGCCAAGAAGACAAACATCCCTCCTTTCACCTAACCTCCTTGGTAATCGGGAAAAGTGCTTGCCACGTCATAGTTACCTCTTCATATTCTACCGTTAGATCTAGCAAGTGGGGGACACGTGGCATACATCTGACCATGAACAGTAAAAATTAGGAAGCCTATATAAACCCATCACGCCTCCTTTTGACTGTTTACCATCTACAAACCTTCAAATCACCATTAACGCCTCCATCATTTACCATCATCACCAGATCTCTTATTAAGGTAATCCGCGCGACCACCCTTTTGTATACACGGCACCATGGTAAAACAGCTAACCGACATCACGTCAATCTTGACCATTGAGCAGCTAGATCAATTTACTTCCGAGTTCTACATACCCGACTACCTGCACCCAGAAGTTCCCAACCCACAACATAATATAAGTCAGTTCCCCGCAGGGAAGATAAGGTTGTACACCCGTTACTTCGATTATGCAAACCAGCGTATACCTATGTCGCACTTTCTTCTGAGCGTATTAATACACTACGAGACCCACGTCTCCCAACTACATTGCATAGGAGCAGCGAAAATTTCGAATTTCGAAGTAAACTGCCGCACCCTAGACATAGAACCCACAGTAGATATCTTCTGTGTATTCTACCAACGTAATTTAGCCAATGGCTGGGTGTCTTTTGCTAAGCGAAAGGGTGGTATGCAATGTTTTGATGGAAAGATAGATTCCTTAAGGAATTGGACCGACAGATTCTTCTGGGTCGATGACGCTGCCCTTCCACTTTCCATTCTTGACCCCTAACACCGTGAGGAAGTACCCCCCACCTGGCCCCGACTCTTAAAACACCGCAGATGCGGAGACTCTGAACAACAACTGAATTCTCGTGCAACCCTATCCCAAGAGTGTGTTAGTCACTCTTGGCCTAAGCCGCGCAGTCATCTATGGCGAGCACATGGTAATAGCCTTCCACAGAGAGAGTGGCCAGGGTTAGTGGTCCTTCCCACCTTCATCATAACGTTCTGTAAGTAACATCGCATATTAGAAGACTAAAATATGTTTCCCTTTGTTTTGTTTGCTTCCTTTCGCAGTTATGGATGTTCTTGACCTTGTCCGTGGTGCGTTTCCCGAAAATTTGTTGGTGTTGACTCGCCCTCAACAGGAAAATGAAGAATCGCTCCGTGATCGTGCGTAGAAGAATACCATAGACTTAGAGATTGAGGAGTCGTCGATCGCCCAAGGGAGCGAAGGCACTGGCGCTGACCAACCACCGTAATCTCCACCAATGCAATAGTTAGAACAGCAGCCACCCGTACAACAACCACCATTTCTTAGCTCCTTACTGTCTTCACATGAGTACACCAGAGATGCCGAAAAAACCACAACTGAGTTTGAGGAAGAGGACATTATCTCCTTAGGAAAAAGACGCAGAAGCCCCCATCATCCCCACACAAATCCGCACGCACCAGGGCTGGTCCCTCCTGGACAGGGGTGCGCACTACAGAGGAAGAGTTTGAGGAGAACCTTGCCAAGACCCCTCCACACACTCCTCCCACCACCATCAATCTGAGGTAACCATTTTTCTCCTATATGGTAACGTAAACTATACATTATTCGCTGCATCTCTATGTGATTATACTTTAAACGTCTGTCTAACCATTACTCTTGTACAACAGTGACGAACAAGAAAAATCGTCTGCAAAAGTCAAGATGACACCCTCCCCCCACAAAGAGGCTTCATTAGCGGGAGGGGATGCGTTCGCACAGGATCCTACCTTCGCCCCTGACTGGGAGCTCCCTGCATCATCCGACCTCATAAGTGCATTTGACTGCGCAAGCTTTTTAGACAACATCGTGCCCCCTGGCCGAAAGGTAGTGCTTGAAGGGATGAGTGACTCTGTCCTGGCCGATGAGGTAAGTTATCTAGCAGCGCAGTAGGTGACGCTGACAGCCCACCTCAAAAAGAGATACCTGGGGTTGTCTGCCAAACTCCATACGACAGAGGAAAAGTTGAGGCAGGTTACTGAAGAAAAATCCTCCGCTCTCGGAGATTTGCAAGAAAAGATAGACCAAGAAGCCGAGAGAGGAAGAAAATATGCCGCCCTCCTACATTCCTTAACTCAAGAAAGGAACAGGTTATCTGCCGCCCTGGATGAAGAGCGCGCCCAGCTTCGCCAGATAAAGGCCTCCAACGTTGCTGCTATGGAGGCCTTTGAGGAGGGGAAGGATAAGTTTGTTGCTGATGTTGATGCTCTGGGTGCGAGGGTAAAGGAAGATGTAAGCGATCTCAGCTGATCATTGAAGAGACTGAGTATCGAAGTGGATGAGGAGTTGTACCCTCGCTTAATGAAGGAGATAGCCGAGAAGCGGTGGCTAGTGCGCCATGGTCTGCGCCTAGCCGCAATGGTTGCTTGGAAGACCCCACCTTGCGAGCCTCATTCTCCAAGTCTGTCATAGCCGCCATCAATGAGGGTACTTCAAGAGGTTTGGCGACTGCACACAAGGAGAAGTTACTGAACTAAGAACTATCATAGGTGCCTTTCTACGATCCGAAGGCCGACGCCAAGCTCACCGCAGCCATGAAAGAAATGAGTGTATGCCCGCTTCCCTCTTTTGGTTTGGAGGATAAGGATCATGAAGTGCGTATTGAAGTGGTAATAGAGGGCCTCACCTTTGGCGCGCCATAAGGCAGAGGGCGCAGAAGCATTGGCAGACTTTCACCTAAAACCATCTATGGAGCAGTTGACCGTGCCAGTATTCGTGCATCCCAAGGATATCCTTGATCCCTTCAAGATTGAGAAGGAAGTGCCACTATCTTAGGTCCTTGTAGCGCACGAGAGCCGCGCTGCTGCCAAGAAAGCCCTGCTGAACATAGAAGCAGCGCCTTCTGTTGGTGCGGCCCACCTTGCTCCTACCATCCCTGTGTTGCCATTGCCATTGCTGGAGAGGGATTCGCGCCTGCTGGACCAGATGGAAAAAAGCCTGAAGGATCACCGCATTAGTGCTTACTGCCCTCCTTTGCTAAAACTAAAGAGATCCTCCTCTAAGACCCATCTGCTCTCGAATCGCCTTAAAGACTTGTAAACATATGTTCATGTTTTGTATCTACAAATGTTTGCTTTGTAATAAACAATATCTCTCTTTTGTTATAGAAAGTCTATTTAATGTTTATAGCGCAATTTCGCATAATAAGCTAATGTAAACTTATAAATGGTCCATATGGGTTTGAGAAGCTCATTACGTGCGGTATACCGCTACTACCATAAGGACGGTCAGGTGAGGTTGACCCATTGTTAGGTGTGCACAAGTGTGTCTTAATAGTCTCAGAGTTTACTGGATGCATAACTTGCTACGACGTCATTAATAGCAAGGGGCCTAACTAGGATACACGATCCATGGTCGAAGGGGGTTCATCCCACTTACTCGACGAGTCTAATTAGTAGGGTAGGCTCATTCCTCTTATTTCTCCTGGAAACATTGTACACGCGTGCGCCAATAGGCAATATATAATAAGAAAAAAGTATGTATGACAAAAAAAAGTTTTGAGAATACGTCGTGAAACTAGCTAGGGACCACGACTGTTTTATTAATACTTGCAAGATTTTAAACACAACCAATAAAAAGAAAAAAACAATACATTCACTTGGGAAGTTTCGCCTTTAAAGGTAGCACTTCTTTAGATGGCATATGTTCCAAGGTCTTTGTAGGTCACGACCATCCATGTCGCGCAGCCGGTACGCACCATTCCAAGTGCATCTGTCACTATGTAGGGTCCTTCCCATTTTGGTCCAAGCTTCCCTGTATTCTCAGCGCGACTTGCCGCGTTTGAGCGAAACACAAAATCACCTGGTCTGAAGGAGGTCTTGCGTACCCTAGAATCATAGTAACCTTTCATCTTTGCTTTTGACTTAGCTTCGCGGATTGCTGCTAACTCTCGTCGCTCCTCGATTATGTCTAGGTTTAATCGCAGCTCATCATCGTTAGTAACCATGTCTACCTCTGCTGTGCGGAGTGTTTGCAGTCCTATCTCAGCTGGAATGACTGCTTTTGTCCCATATGTAAGGGCGAAGGGGGTATCACATGTGGCCGTCTTGATCATCGTGCGATGTGCCCACAAAACATGCGACAACTCATCGACCCACTTCTTATTATGTTCCCCTAACCGTGCTTTTATGACATCCCCCAAACTCCTGTTTGCTCTCTCCACAAGTCCATTCATTTGTGGGTGGGCAACCGATGCGAAACGTTGATGTATCCCATTCTTCTCGCACCAATCCTTGAACGGGTTCTCTGCGAACTGCTTTCCATTATCCGAGATTATTTCACCGGGTAGTCCGAAACAGCATACTATTTTGTCCCATACGAACCTTTTCACCTGATTGCCCGTTATCGTTGCGACTGCCTTTGCCTCAATCCACCTTGTGAAGTAATCCATCACGACTATGAGGAACTTAAATCCTCCTGTAGCTACAGGGAAGGGCCCCGCTATATCGATTCCCCATTTGAAGAATAGCCAAGGGGAGGTAATTGGCATGAGCTCCTCCTGAGGCTGCCTCGGTACTGGCCTGTGCACCTGACAGTCATTGCATTTGTTAATGAGTGTTCGCGCGTCTGTATGCATAGTTGGCCAGTAGTACCCGCTGCACAATGTTGTCGCCACCACGGACCTTGGTCCTGCGTGCATTCCGCATGACCCCTCATGGATTTTGCTAATGATATACTGCGTCTGTCGTGGTCCTACGCATCTTAAACATGGTTGGAGAAATGATCGCTTGTAAAGGATCCCATCTCTGACTTCAAATTGCCTCGAACGTCTTCGCACTCTCCGTGACTCATTTTCATCATGCGAGATTAAGTCATTCGTTAAATAATCTATAATCGGTGTCATCCATGTAGGACCTTCTTCCTCTACGAGCGACGCAACCTCTTGCTCTTTGATTGACTTGTCCTTGAGGATTTCCACCAGAACTTATTGCGATAAGTGCACAAAACTGGTGGAAGCTATCTTGCTAAGTGCATCTGCTTTCTTGTTCTCCCCCCTGGGTACTTGGCGTATCTGGAACCTATGGAACCCCTCAATCAATGATTTGGATTTTTGTAAATACTGTACCATATTATCCTCTTTTGCTTCATAATCACCAAGTATATGTTTGCTACCAGTCGAGAATCTACATTTGCTTCGAGATTGCGCACGCCTATTCTTGCTGCGATTCTTAGCCTGCTATCAGCGCTTCATACTCTGCCTCATTATTTGTGGCTGTGAATTCAAAACGTAATGCATATGTGAACTCCATTCCTTCTGGATTGGTGAGTATGAGTCCCGCGCCTGATCCATCTGTACAGGATGACCCATATGTGAACAAGATCCACGAGGCTTGGTCTTCTTCCTTTTGATCTAGCCCTAAGCGCCCTCATCTGGCTTTTCAATGATAAAATCCGCCAGAATTTGTCCTTTCACAGCATTGCAAGGTCTGTAGGTAATATTGTGTTCCCCCAGTAGAACACTTCATTTTTGAAACCTGCTTGCGACATCTGGTTTTGAGATCACCTGCTTTATAGGTTGATCCGTTATCACCACTATCGGGTGTGCTTGGAAATATTTGCGCAACCTCTTTGCTGCAAACACTAGCGCGAGTACTAATTTCTCCATCTGGGTGTAATTTAGCTCCGAGCTCTGTAACGCTCTACTTATAAAGTACACTGGTGTTTGCACATTGTCCCTGTCTGTCATTAGCACCGCGCTGATCGCTCCATGCGTTGCGGATAAATATATTATCAGCTCTTCCTTAGGTCGTGGCGCGACTAACATGGGGAGCGAAGCTAAATGCGCTTTTAATTTCTCGAAGGCCTTTTCTACTTCCTTCGTCCAATTGAAGCCCCCTTTCTTAATGCAATTTTTAAGTGTTTTAAATAAGGGGGTGACTTCTCTGCTGACTTGGACAGGAACCTGTTCAATCCTGCAAGCTTCCCATTTAGCGACTGCACTTCCTTTTTCGTCTTTGGGCTCTGGAGTTGAATGACCGCGTCTGTTTTCTCCGGACATGATTTAATTCAATTAGGGCCAATCATGTATCCTAGGAACATGCCTTCTGTTGCCCCAAAAGTGAACTTCTTTGGGTTTAACTTCATGTTTATCCTTCTGAGGGTAGAGAACTTTTATTCTATGTCCCGGATAAGCTCGCTCTCCGTATGACTCTTTATTACCAAGTCATCGACATACACCTCCAAATTTCGCCCTATTTGGCTTTCAAATGCCTTATCAACCAGTCGTTGATACGTGGCCCTTGCGTTCTTTAGTCTAAACGGCATTTTTGTGTAACAGTACACACCCTGGCTGGTATGGAATGCTGTCTTTTCCTCATCTTCTTCTTCCATTTGTATCTGGTGGTATCACTTGTATGCGTCCAGGAAGCATTTGAAGGGGTATCCGCACAATGATTCCACCTTCCAATCTATTTCTGGGAATGGGTAGCAATCTTGGGGACAAGCTTTATTGAGGTCTGTGAAATCAACGCACATGCGCCAACTGCCATCATGTTTCTTTACCATTACCGGGTTAACGAGCCAGTCGTGATAGTAAACTTCCCTTATGATTCCTGCATCCACCAGCTTTTTTACCTCGTCCAGTATTACTTTGTTGCGCTCTGGGGCCTGTCCTCTTTTCTTTTGCCTAACTGGAGGGTATCCTTCGCGGATCTGAAGCTTGTGTTAAGCTATCGACCTTGGCACCCCTGTCATATCTTTGGGTTCCCATGCGAAGACGTCCAGATTATCCTTCAAAAGGCGACACATGTCTGTCTTTCCTTTGTCAGATAATGTCCCTCTGATCGTTATCTCCTGATCCGGGTACTGCGGATGTACTGCTACCTTCAAGTTTGGTGGTGAGTCCACATTTGGTTCCATCGTAACCCTAGGCGGTTTTGTGATCACATTGCATACTGGGGGTGTAACTACCGTGTTGAATATCGTTACGACCCCTCCATCAACTGGGAATTTCATCATACCATGAGCCGTAGAAGGTACCGCTCGCATTGCTAGTATAGATGGCCGCCCTATGATCCCGTTATATTGTGATGGCGACCGTATGATTAAAAAATTCATTGGGACTTCCGTCGAGTGCTCATCATTTCCCACTCTTACTGCTAACTCTAGTTGGCCCAAGGTCCATACCGCTTCTCCGCTGAATCCGATGACGCAGGCATCATTTGGGTCCTTATTAGTGCTCGTACATTATTTCTGCCGATGAACCTCCACCCACATACATGCGATGTATGTTGTGCTGACCAATGATTATTTCTATAACTAGCGGACCGTCTGTGATGTTCCTTGGATTGTGTGGGGGGAAAGAAATGTCTTTCCCCTTCGAGAACTTTTGGCTCACCCTCTACTTTGTCCTTCGTTGCCACGATTCCACCATGTAAATGTTCGCGCTAGCTACTTTTTGTCTATCATTCTTCGTGTTTTCCTTGACAAGGTGTTTTAGCTCGCCTTTCTTTACTCTGTTCTCGATATATTTTGCAGATGAATACATTCGTTCGTAGCGTGCCCTCTCCCATTGTGGTATTCACAGTATCTACTACTGGCGCGTTTTTCGACCAGAGTGGTCATTGGCGTTGGCCTTGTGAAACTCGCACCTTCTGACACTAGGATTTCTCTTGGGGTTAACTTAAGGGGGTAAACCTTGAGTTATAAGCTCGCCCCTTCCTTATCCTTCCTACGTAATCAAGGCTTAGAGATCTTCCTTGATCGTTGGGTCCTTGATTGGGCATGCGAATAGATTTGTGATCATAAGTGCTTCCTGATATTTCTGAAGCAGTCGATTCTCCTTGTATGAAAGACCTTACCCGCCTTTGCACTCCATCGAAGGTTTCGGGCGTTCTTTCATTAAGCTTCTTTATTAGGTCGATGTTCCGTATGCCCGCCATGAAGCAGGATACTTTCAAAATTTCTGGGCAGTCCTTTATTTGAAGACACTCACTTTTGAAACATTCCAGAAAGTCTTCCAAGTATTCGCCTTGGTGCTACTTTACCCTGGCGAGCGATACAGCACTCCTATCATGCCTTTTTTGTTGCACATAATTTCTTTTGAACGCTTTTCGCAATACTTCGTACCCATTGAGTGTTTGCGGTGGAAGCCTATCAAACCACGTTCGCGCGTTCCCAACGAGTGTAGAGTTAAACATATTACACCATACGGGCTCTGACCATTGTTCGATACCTGCCTGAGATTCAAAGAATTTCAAGTGGTCTTCTGTATCCGTCGTGCCATCATAAGTTTTCACGTTTGATGGCATGCGTCGCTTTCTGGTATCTCCATAATGTTGTATGCACCTCGTAAAGGCGTTTTTCCTGGCTCTCCTCCAAGGTTGTGAGAAGATTTGGTCCTCCGAGGAATAACTTGTGCGCATACGTTTTTCGGACGGACTATCACTTGATCCTGACAGATTGCCTTCTGAGGATGAGGCATGCTTCGCGCGCTTTGATTCCTCTACCATCTTTTCATGTTTTGCTACCAAAGGGATGAGTGCTTGTAAGTTATGAACTACATACTCCTCCATCATGCGTGCCTTTGTAGCGATGACTTCCCCTCTCTCCTCTTGGGGCGTCTTTCTTTTTTGTTTATTGGAGGAGGCTGAGTTGACTCCCATTCGATGTCTTTTTCCCCTGCGGCGAGTAGGGGAGTTGAGAACAGTCCTCCCATTCTTATAACTGGGGGATTGTTCACGTCCCGAGTGTTTGCCTCGCTGGCAGATCCAGGGGTAACATTTACTGATGTGATACGACCATCTACCGTCGAGGATCCTTGACGGCCTTCATTCTTACCACTTTTCGTCATTTGTTAGAGCTTAGTAAGGGTCCCATGGATGGCGCCAACTTGTTGATGCAAAAGTTAGGGTAGACCGAGCTTAACCCAAATTAGGCTTAATTTGGGGTCTTGTGGACTCCGGCTCTCGCACCAAGTGAAACTTGCTTTAGGACCCTGCGCACTAAACAGACCCCGTTAGGCTTACCGTGTGTTTGTGACCCACGATTAGACTCCGGCGTGAGAGTAAGTAATCGGTTTGAGTATATTAGTGTTTAGGGTATTGTGTGTATCGTACCTTTGTGGAACCAAAGTGGTTCCTTTTATATTTGAGAGAGTCCAGGCTGGGCTCCCTGTTCTTGCGGCCTAAGGAAGAGATAATGACTCGAAATAGCTTGATCTTCATTCTCCAACTAAGGCAAGTGTACATCCCTTTTCTTTAGGTGAATATAACTATAATATAAGTTATATTCGGTCTGATCCTGTCGCACTGCGACGAGGACTTGGCTAAGTAACCAACCTCTTGTGCGACAACGGCTTACCGGGCTTTATGGGCTATGTGTGCACATCGCACAAGTATCAAATCCATTCCTAATGGATGCGGATAGTACCCGTGAGTCGGACTATCCAGCCCGACTAGGGACTATACATCATCAGGAAAAGAATGAAGAGAGAAATGGACAGACCAAACTATGACAGTAACTGTTCTTCTCACAACATTATATATTATTCTATTTTTTGAATTTTCATTCTACTGAATGTATTAAAGAGGTAATTATCGATTATAGAGTGATACATGGATCAAGATCTACTATTAGAACTAGGATAATGTTGCTCATTCTCATTAGCATCAATAAATAGTTCTTGGAGCTAATATTGAAATTTTGGGGTTTCATTTTGTCGGGTCATTTTTAATCTGTGATATGGAAGAATACTCAAAATTCAACTTTTTATAGTTATTGTAATTTGGATTTTTATTTTTTTATTTACGTTTTTCTAGTATTGTTTTTAAGGCTACCCATAACGCAGTCGGAAAACGTCGGTCGAGTCTCGGTCGCGACCGAGTCACTGCGTTGCGGCGATTCGGTCGCCGGTCTCGGTCGGGCGCAAATCGACCTTAGTCACGACCGGGTTTTGGAAATAAGTCTTGGTATAATTTTGTGTCTAAAAAAAATCAAACCGTTGCATTTAAAAAAAATTATAGCCGTTTGGAAAATTTAAAAGTTTTTAAATATTTTCTATAAATACCCTATCTTATTAACAATTATCACAAAAAAGTAACACACAAATCTCCAAAAATGTCTTATGAATTGTTTTTTGCCGACTCTTCTGACGACGAAGAAGAAGTTACAAGTGAGTTAGAAGCTTTTACGCAAGATTGCGCAGAGGCTTATGAAGCATCACGCCCCAAAAAACGGACGTATATATATAGAGATTATCAGGGTGCACATAATCGTATAGTAGATGCGTATTTTACTGAAGGGCCGCAATATGTTGCAGAGACATTTCGTGAACGATTCCGAATGGATCGCGATTTATTCTTACAAATTGTTGACGATTTGAAAAATAACTATTCTTATTTTCGAAACTCAACGGATGCTGTGAATCGAGAATGTCTTTCGCCCTTGCTGAAGTGCACATCCGCTATTCGTCAATTGGCGTATGGAGCTGTGCCTGATTCTCTAGACGAATATTTGCAAATGGGTGCGACAACAACCCGACAGTGTCTTCGACGGTTTTGTACCGGCATAATGCAATTATAAGGTACAGAGTACTTGCGAAAGCCTGCTTATACTGACATGGAGAAGTTCTATGCTCGTCACGAGGAAAAACACGAGTTTCCTGGGATGCTAGAAAGTATCGATTGTACACATTGGCCGTGGAAGAATTGTCCCGTTGCTTACAAAGCTCAATTTAGTAGGCGTGATCAGGGGTCAACACCGTTCATTTTATTGGAGGCGGTTGCATCTCAAGACTTATGGATTTGGCATGCATTCTTTGGTGTAGCTGGGATGAATAACGACGTGAATGTTTTACGTCAGTCCCCTATTTTTAATGATCTTAAATCGGGGAAAGCACCTGAACTGGGATTCGTGGCTAACAACGTGCATTATCGTCGAGGATACTATCTTACTGATGGGATATATCCGCAATGGTCGGTTCTTATTAAGTCTATAAAAGATCCGCCGACAAATGATGACAAACGAAGATTGTATAAAACGAAGCACGAAGCAGCAAGAAAAGATGTTGAGCGAGCCTTCGATGTATTGAAAACAAAATGGAAGATGATTGATATCCCGGCCTGAGGATTGTCAAAAAGTCGACTATCAGACATAATGTATACGTGTATCATATTACACAATATGGTTATTAAACATAGGGGGCGGCGATATCACCCATTTATCATCAAGTAGAAGAATATGCGGATAACGATCCGGTGAATACGCATGAAGAAAGTCTACAAATTACTCAGCAAATAGTCGACCCACATCTACATCTCAACCTAAAAGCCGATCTAGTGGAACACATTTGGAATAATGGCAATGAATAAATTAGTTTTAATGTTTAATGTTTTTTAAATTCGAATAACTGTGTAATGTTTTTTTTTAAATAAATGTAATGTTCTTTTATGAAATTTATCGTCTTTTAAAAAAAAATTCAATTAGGTCGCACTAGGTCGCCGGTTTGTGGCAAATAGGTCGCACTAGGTCGCCGGCCGAAAAACTAGGTCGCGACCTAGTAGCGTTGTGGGTAACCTAAGGTATTACTACTAATACTTCTATGGCTCACAAAAAGGTAAAAAAATAGTACTTTTTATTCATTTTGTCCTATTTGTTTGCAATCTAGCATAGTTTTTTTTATCTGTTAATATTTCGTATTTTTGTTAGTTTAATATTTTTGATATGCTCAATAATATAATTTTTATTTTACATTTTTAGTTTCACAGTTTTATAATATAAAAAGATTATAAAAAAATAAAAAAATCGAAAAAAGAGAAAGGATACAAATGATATTTTTGGAGAGTATTAATAGCTTCACCCTTTTTACGGAATCCTATATGCTTCTTCACACTGTTCATACAGTGTACTACACATGTAGTAAACTTAAAGTTGACAAAATAAATACGAAGGGCAAGGTTATCAAGACCCCCCATTTTTACAAGCTATACCCCTATTTTTTCTACTTTTTTTATTTTTTTTATTTTTTTTTTAATTTTTATAATTTAGTATTTGTTATAAAACTGTGAAACTGAAAGTGCGGGAAAAAATAATAAGTTTTTGTGACTAAAAAAAATTAAACAGACAAAAAACACGGAACAAAAACTGATAAAAACTGTGTCTAACTGAAGCAGGGAGAGGACAAAAGAAATATTTTGTACTTTTTGTGTACTATTTAGTGGGGTAGGGGGTATGTATAGTAGTACCCAAATACGAAAGTGTAGTACTACTCATAGTATATAGTGTAGGACTACGAAAGTGTAGTACTACTCATAGTATATAGTGTAGGACTGTAGAGGGCAGGTATAGGGAAAAGAAATGATGATGCAAATGATAAATGACAGCCAACCCGGACAAAACGGGTTCTCTTCGACCTCCAATCTCTGCCTTTGACTTTTACTCCCTTCTACAAACAATTCATTTCCACCCATCCTTTATCATTAAATACTTGTTTTATGAATGTTAAGTAGAGTAGAAATTATATAAAATAATATTAAAATTTGTTAATTAAAAGAGTTAATTGATAAATTAATAATTATTAATATATATATTAATTAATATTTTATTAATTTATAGTAGAATAATTAGTTTACAAACATCTTTCAAAATTCTACTTAATTATTGTATACAATGCATGTACGTATATCAAATGAACGGTCCAATTTGAAAGACATATTCAATCTTCCACCTTATTATGCTTCTTGTGTTCAATGTATCATTTTATGGACATTAAAAATATTTTCTATATAGATCAAAATAGGTTAACACAAACAAATCATACACACTACATGGCTTCCCATCTTAAAGGTGTGAAAAAACAACAATGACAGATGAGATTTGAAGATCATTATGCAAGCACAACAAGGATAATCCAAGTCTCACTCAAAAGCAATTGCAAGAATGGGTTCATAGTAACTATGGTTTGCAGGTGAGTCATGCGACAATATCAAATACAGTTAAGCGGTCTAAAACCAATTGAGTCATTTTTCAAGAAACCTTCATAAATCATTCATGTAATATGTTATATATAAGGAATTATTAATTTATATTTTATATGGGGTCTAAAGAAATTATCAAAAATGTATTATCTTATAATTTTAGCGAATTATTAATTTAGCACCCTATCCCTGAGCCGGGACCAGCAAAAAATATTATCTTAGAGAGTATATTTAATAATCGAGTATTAATTTATCGAGTTTCTACTGTAAATACATTTGTTTCATAACAAAATTTAAAATGTATATACTTCGAGGATTTTGTTAAACAATGTTTACGGGCAGAGTTTAGCGTGTATTTAATATACATAAACTTTTCTCATTAACAAGAAATGCATTAAATCAAGTTGTAGAATACTATATTTGAACATAATTACACGTTATTTAATGAGTATTTAATGCAATTTTTAATAAATTAGAAAAGTTTTTATGTATTAAATATGCGTGAAACTTTACCCGATAGACATTTTCTAGCAAAACCCATACTACGATACTAGTAAAAAAAAGCATTCGATATTACATCGTTGATTAGTTAAGTGAGATAATTATTCACGAGTAAAATACACCGTTCGTCCTTATGGTTTGCATTGACCGACGTTGTTCGTCCTTTGACCAAGAAAGTTGCACCGTCCAGCCTTAAGTTTGAAACCTTTGTCGCCGTTTGTTCCTCGATTTAACTGGGCCCACAAACGAATGTCAAGTTGTTTAACCACAAGAGTAAATTCGTCTTTTCATATTTTGAGCCTACCATTACCAGCCACCAACATCTTTATCTTCCTCCTTTAAACTTTATCTCTATCTTCGTCACCACATCCACCAACATCATTATCTTCATCTTTTTCTCAACATCACTAAATCAAAATATCTAACTAAATACATAAAAACAAGTAATTAAACACACAGGAGAGGTCAAACTGAGTTTAAAATAGTTAATTAGATCAAAATCACAATGTTATACGTCATCGTGAATCATTCCACACAGTGAAGGTGCAACTGTATGAAATCTGAGATTATAATAAAATCGTAATAAACATATAAAGAAGGTGTAAGTATGTGAAAATGAAACTAAGCTTAATCAGTAACAAATTTACACATAGTGAAGGTGAAAATGAATCAATTACTATAGATCAAAATCATAAAGCTATTATTTCCGGTAAAAGGTGAAAGCGCGTGAAATATATATACATATAAATCTGTCACAGAGTTATACACACTGAAGATGAAAATATAAATAAATATATAATTAGATGAAAATTAGATTTTGTGTTACTGGAAAACATTACACACAGTGAAGATGCAAAACGAGATTTATATGATAATTAGGTTTTATAAAAACAAAAAAATAAAAGTTAGTTACCGTAAGGGAACGATGAAGAACGCTAAAAGAGGAGTGGAATGAAGAAGATTAGAATAATGGTGGCTGGTGACATAATGACGGTGGTATTTGGAGATTAGGGAGTGTGTGTAAGTAGTAGGTGAATGCGGGATTTACGGAGGAGATTAATAATGGAATGAAGGGGATAGGTTGTGACTTGTGATATTAATAGTAGAATCAGTGCTAGAAATAAGTGTATTTTCTACTTTTTCAAAAAAGGTTGTGTCTTAATGGTTAATTATACAAATCATGATTTTATTTTGTACAGATTTTAGTTGCATAAAACTAGAAATTAATCCAGATGTTTAGATTGGTCCTTCAAGTAATCGTGTGATTCTGATGAAGATAATGATGATGTTTAATTACTTGTTTTTATGTATTTAATTAGATGTTTTGATTTAGTGGTGTTGAGAAAAAGATGAAGATAATGATGTTGATGGATGTGGTGATGAAGATAGAGATAAAGTTTAAAGGAGGAAGATGAAAATGTTGGTGGCTGGTAATTTTTTTTTGGGTAAAGGGGAATCATACTAGATAGTTAACTCACCACAGTGCAACAACCAAGCTACGAACAGCTAGAACCAAAAACCTCACATAAGAGTGACATGCCACTCATATGACTACCAAATAAGTTAAGAAACAAACAGATAAATAAGAACATACGGTACATGTTTCTAACTTATACATCCGAGTAACAATCGTTCCGTCTTCAACATTAGATTTAAACATGGACGTAGTAGATATTTAACTCACCACAGTGCTTCAACACAACCAAACACCAAATACCTAGTGCATGCTTGCAACGAGAAAACAACAGCCTACCAAATAGATAACCATGAACCGTTGCAGACCACATGTCTCGCACATGCCAAAAAATCGTACCTGCGAATTAGGGATTCACAAGTACTTCCACCTCTCCCCTCCAAACGTTACCACTATAAAACCTGTAAATTTTAGGTTTTGACTATGTCATCATTGTATATGTCACTTTATGATATCTGAATATATAGTACCACCTTTGCATGAAATCCTTTGAGCAATCATATGCATCATACACATCATACATTATTTTAATAATCAAAACATGGGGATATTTAAATCTCATAGCATACATTATGATTTTCATCACTTAATCACAAGGACAGTCATATTTGGATGACTACATTATATGAACATGCAGGACAACAACCAATCACTCCTTTTGGGACATTTTAGTCACTTGAACATGTAATCATAAACATTCATCACATTGGTTCATAAATCCAAACTCGTGATCACAAATTAATAATATTTATCTAAGTATTAATTCTTAAGCTTTAAATATATTGATATATATATATATATATATATATATATATATATATATATATATATATATATATATATATATATATATATATATATATATATATATATATATATATATATATATATATATATATATAGAGTTAGGATCAAATAAGAAGATTTAGTAAAATGAGAAGAATGAGAAGAAACCACAGCCACACATTTCAGATGCATCTACAAAGTCAGATGCATCTCCCCTTGAAATTCTCCTTCCTTTGTGGAATTTGTGGTCAGGATTTCTTCTTACTCTTCTCATTTTAATTACTCTTCTCATTTTATATATATATATATATATATATATATATATATATATTCTTACATTATAAATGACTTTACGTTACGACACCAACTGTTTTTATATTTAAACATTACCCTTTACCATTTTAACTTATTTAAACTAAGTTGTCATACTTTTAATATATTAAAGTATTTCCTCATCTAAAAATGACCATACTTTCACCAAGAGTCCCAAACTTAACCAAAATCAACCTAGACTTAAACATACTCACACGATACTACACCTATACTCCTAGTAACTATATTTAGACACAAAAATTAAACATAAAAATACCCTAGACTGCCTTATAGCCGAATGCATATACATACATAACACTTAAACACCAAAAACCCTTACCATTTACACTCTTGACTTTTAAACTTGTACAACCTATTTTATTTAAGTCTTACACTATATGAAACACTATTTCCTTCCTTTGACTAGCCATATACCACCGGTTTTATTATAAAACCATGGCACCATGTACAAACTTTGCATTTAAGGGATGTACTAGGTTTACTATGCTTCTATCACATAGACAAGCCACCTAGCACCCCCCCTTGTGTCATTAGACGTGTGATAACACACATCCACACAACCAATTCATGTGTACAACTTTCCCATTTAATAAAAACACTATGCAAACTCTTTTTGTTCCCTTGGAAGCCTCATATGCGACGGCAAAGAGGATGTATATGACATATGTACATTTCTTTGTCATTAAAACATGTACTCCCAAAGTACTCACCCAAAATCCTCAAAATCTAACTATATCTCTCTCTCTCTCTCTTGGCGTGTATACAACCCGAACCACAACCCTCAATCTCACACTTGGGATATTTAGCAAACACTTAAGCTTTATACATCACTCACACTCCCATATTCGGTTATTCTCTCAACAAAACGCCTAGACAACTCCTAGCATTTACTCTTGGTCTTCCCAAGCATTTAGTGCAAGTTTACAAGATATTTCTAGCATTCAAGTCGAACTCAAGATCATCCTAAGTCACCACAAGAGTAACCCGACATCTATAACTCCAAAAACCTAGTCATCATCTCGTTTTTCTTGAAACAAGTAAGTATAAACCCTCTCCAAGCTTTTCCTTACTTATTTTACTTCTCATGCATGTTTTTACTATAAAAATGGAATTAGTAGTGCATGCATACGTTAGAAACTTATAAACAAACCCTAGACGACATATAAGCCCACGGCTTATATGATGTCTATGGGTACTCTTGCCCTTAAAAACCTAAAACTCGTAAGGTTATGCTTAAAGAACTTATTTAAACCCTAGAGTAAATCACTATGCCATAAAATTTTATAAAAAGTAATATAAGCCAAAATACTTAAGCTTATATAAGCCCATAAGTTATAAAAGCCTAATCATATTTAAGTTGGATATCTAAGCCCATAAAACAAATATAAGCCGAGCCATAAGAAATTATATAAGCCATGTGATAGGATTTTTTAAAACCTAATATAAGCCAAAAACTATAACTTATATAAGCCACATCATTTAAGCCCTAATAACTTATATAAGCCGAAACTTAAAATACTATATAAGCTAGCCATGAAAAACGCTAAAAGTTATATAAGCCGAGACTTAATCTAGCTTAGTTAAGCCCTAAAATATTAAATAAGCCAAAGTTATATAAGCCCTTATGCAAGCCTAAATAAGCCGAATACTAATAAGCCCATACCTTGAATATTAAGCTTAAAGATATTAGTGTAGAAGCCCAATAAGGAAATATAAATACAAGCCCACATGGTAAATATTAGTTAAACTTAAACAAGCCCTATAGGCCCAAGTAACCTAAGCCGAGATCCAATTGGGCCGGTCAAGCCCAAAACCTATTTAGGGAGACTTTTCGTGCCTATTATGTCAAATGGTGAAAGTATTAGTTAATTTGGTAAATGTATAAAACATGTATTAATAATTTCGTGACTTTATAAAGTACAAGGGTCAAAGGTGTCATTTTCCAAAGTATAGGGGGCATATGTTTTAAACCGTGAGTTATATGAAAACTACAAGGGCCATTGTTGCCAAAACTTAAACTTAATTTGAGCCCTAGTTGGCTTAATAAACAATCTGAGACCTCAAGGGGTCACTTGCCATTTACGAAAACTATTACAAGCCCTAGCCTCGTTTTGTTAATATTCGAGACCTTAAGGGTCATTTCTGCCACTTTTAGAAACTTAATATAAGCCCTAGCTTAATACTTAAATAAGCCGAGACATAGAGGACTAAAAGTGTCATTTTGGGAAACTAATACAAGCCCTAACTATTCCTTTTTAACAATCCGAAAGTTGAAGGACCATTTGTGTCACTTTGACAAACTAAAACAAACCCTAACCCTAACCTATTTAATTTCCGAGACTTAAGGGGGGTGTTTGGTCATTTCCCCAAAGTTTTGTAAGCCCTAGGGGCGTTTTTATAAATAAATTAAACGGACAAGGACTAACGACACAATATACTTGACGAACGAGACCTTAAAGGGTATTTTGGTAAACTGTTATACTAACAAGGACTCATATGTAATTTAAGTTAATTAAAAATATTAATAAATTATTTTATTTATAAATTAACTTAGCCGTTTGGATAATTATTAAATTATTCACGAAACCTTATAAACTGACAAATCTCGTTAACTATATTTTGAGGACTTAAGAAAAGTAAATTGTACTTATTTTCTTACAATAATTAAATAACGTAAAACATAGTCGTTTAGTTATTACCCACTTTACTAAACAATTTATATATATATATATATATATATATATATATATATATATATATATATATATATATATATATATATATATATATATATATATATATATATATATATATATATATATATATATATATATATATATATATATATATATATATATATATATATATATATATATATATATATATATATATATATATATATATATATTTAGAAACTAAAAATATATATTTACAATGCACTATAAGTGTAAACACTCAAACGGTCGTAACAGTAAATTTGTGATCATGCATTCTTTCAATCATACATCCATCATGCATTGTTAATTATGCATTTACTAAGGCACTTAAAATTACTTAGGTAATTACTCCAGTTCGTGATCATACTGTACCAGTTTATTCAGTGACATCATCCTCACAAGTCACATCACTATCACTAATGTGAGTTCATGGCCCCATCTTTACTGTTTTATAACTAGGAGAGAAAACATACAAAAACTATATATATTTTAAATATGTAAAACATGCACTGATGGCAACAACAACTTATTGCCTATTGTTTGCCCCATATCCGTGGACTGTAATAGTTAATAGTGTAGCGCGAAATGTGTGAATAGATCTATTTGGGTATTGACAACACCCGACCTGCGTGACTTGCTATCACGAAACACTTAGGCCAAGCAACAGGTTTACATCATTGTCGGACTGAGGGAACAACATCAGGACAGATCCAAATGGGCGTACTGAGCAACTTTTTGTCTAGCTTCTATTACAGGGCAATAGGAACTACTATAGTATGTAGCTTGGTGCTCTACTATCTTCGTGATGTTTTGGCATATTATTAACTTATTATTTAACTAAACCTGTGAATTCACCAACTTCGTGTTGACCCCCACATTTTACTCAATATGTTTTCTCAGGAAAATAAAGCAGGTTCATGCACTGGATTCCAGCATTTTAGGAGCATCATGTCTACCATTGGGTTGGGATATTTACTTCAGTTTTATAATAAATGTGGTTTACAAACAAGATACTAAGTGTGTGCAATTGATTCATGTAATTTGTATTAAATGACTTTTATGATCATTGCTCTGTATACTATGTGCTATCGATCCACCCAAGTAACACCCCAATTACTATTCCGCTGCATTTGACCAACTTGGGGGTGTTACAACCACGCCATCATCAACTAACCATCTCCCATCAACGATCAGCCTCCACCTCAAACCAAATCAACCACAACCAATCATAAAGACCGAACGTCCCCATCATCACGAACTGTAAACCCTAGACAGAGCTACAATAGATCAATAACAGAAAAATCGTAATCACCCTAAGCGGATGTGATCATGTTACCAAAATATACCACGTAACCGCGCAAAGTAACTAGTGACAACGAAACTGATTAACCCATGTATGATAGTGATCCCTAGAGAATAACAAGGCATAAAGAAACCCTAAATGAGTTTGCCCAGATCACTACCACTTAATGACCAGCGCACCCTAGAGATATGACAATACAAAAGTAAACCCTAAGAAAGATTTACCCGGTGCACTGCTATCCATCGTGGATCCCAAAAGTGCAACGATAAACTCCGTCGATCCACATCCAACACCCTCGATCCAGGCAGATCAAGATCGAGTACAACCAATCCACATCGAACCCTAATAAATGATCTGCTCATGCGAAACCCTATAAAATGTTAGGATTAGGGTTACGATTCTAGATACGATTCCCATTAGATATGTATATACAATACATGCACACCCAATCCCCCCAATCTCGATATAAACAAACCCTACAACTGATTACATATCCCGCGAATCAAACAGTTTCTAGATCCGATCTAGTTATCCAAAAGTGTCCGTAATAGACACCCTACGAAACCCTAAATCGAGAAACAGAAACTAATCAAATACTAGGATATAGAAACAGTTGATAGAATTTTTGGCCGGAATTTTTAGAGAAAGGGTGGCCGGGAATTGCCCCCATGGGGAGAGAACCCAAAGGTTTGGTGGCTGGTAATGGTAGGCTCAAAATGTGAAAATACGAATTTACCCTTGTGGTCAAAAAAGTTGACATTCGTTTGTGGGTCCAGTTAAACCGAGGGACAAACGGCGACAAAGGTTTCAAAGTTAAGGCTGTACGGTGCAACTTTTTTGGTTAAAGAACGAACAGTGTCGGTCAATACAAACCATAAGGACGAACGGTGTATTTTACTCATTATTCACTCACAAATCTTTATGACTACAAAATTGGAGCCAAGGTATGCCAACAACCTTTCGCAACATATGAAAATTAATCATTTGGCAAATTTGGTTAGAGAAAAACGAGATGACGTTCAATAATGAGTTTTTCTGTTGGTAAAAAATAGTTACTAATTTTTTTAAATAGTTAATTTTATTAGACAAAGCTAACAAAGTTACTGCAGAACATAACAAAGAAATAAAATGAGGATTTTTGAGCCATTCATTTCAAATAAACGAAGCTTTACATCTAGAATCACATGACACAAATAAAAAGAACGAGACATCACGTCATCAAATTGAGTTAGTTGTAAAAACTTCAAATATACAACCACAAAATCAAACCAAAAATGTTTCAACATAGTTCACTATGTCACATTTTGATTCATCAACCTATTAGACTGTATTGTATAAGCCTATAGACTTTTTATATTTTTTGAACGATATAAACTTTTTATATTATTGATAAGTTTAGCCCACTTGTGTTTTGAGTTTTAAAATAATCCTCATATAATTATAAATTGTAATTATAAGTTAATGATAAAGGCAACAAATTACATTTCCAATATAGTATCAAAGTAGGTCGAACCAAGTTTAACTAATATTATGGTTGAGTTAAAGATCTAGATCAAGTGTATGTAATTTTGATTTAAACATTCATAAAGTTTCATAGTATTACTTATATAAATCATGTTTAAACAAAGAGATAAAAGAAAAGAGAGTAGCAGGGACGGAGCTAGGGGGTTCTCGCGGGTGCCCGTGACTCTTATGGATTTTTTATGTGTAGTGTTAATTTGTGAAGAAAATATCGATTTTTTTAAAATTCATCTTAAATGAACCAAGTCAATCAGAACGTGTTTCTACCCTTCGTCTTAATTCACCTTTTATATATATTATATTATGGTTCAAAAAAATTTGTGCACCCGATCATATATTATCCTGGCTTCGTCCCTAGAGAGTAGTAAAAAACAAACAAAACATACGTACAGTTTGGTTTGTTTGACGAAATCACAATAGGTTAATAATTAAAAAAATAAGGATGTATATGATTATTTCAACTTATTCTTCTTTCAAGATTCCATAAAAATTTACGCTAATATAACCATAACTCGCGTAACAGTGAGGTTTATGGTCTGATTGTTAAGAAAAGTCGAGCAGTATCCAATAATGGTGCAGGGACCAGTTTCTGTTTCGACTTTAAACCATAATTTGAATAAATCTGAACAAATAATTGTCCGTAATCTTTCTTATCTTATCATCCTAGATACTAGGTAGCTAGTACAAAAATCTAAGACTAGATTAGAATAGACTTTAAAAAGGAACATAGCACAAGAGAGATTGGTAGTATTATTAGGAGACAAGCTACTCTCCCGCAATTACAGGGCGTCATACCCTTTTTCATTTCTCTCTCCCTCACCTGCACATTCTGCACCCCATTATCTCTTCTTGCTACTTTAAACATACATTAATATATCCTTGTCTTTTTCACCTTTACCTTCACTTTCAACATTAACAAACACCTTATGTTTCTTTAAGAATCATATTACCATTTTGCTCTTTCACATTTTTCACTTTTATACATAGCCTTTTCTTTTAACTAGTTTGTGCAAGTAGTTTGGTTATTTATTTATTTTTCACTTTTATATATAAAGAACTTTGGTTATTTTTCACATTTTTCACTTTTATATATAAAGAACTTTGGTTATTTATTTATTTTTGTGTGTAATGATGTGTGGATTATTTGATCTAAATACTATTAACAATGATACCAACGAGGTAGCAACTACCTCGTTGGTACTAGATTCGCCTACTTCTTCAGACTATTCGTCGTATGCTTCTTGGTCGCCAGATTTGTCGAAAATGTCAAAGCCGGGTTCGCTAGTGGTGTGTAGTTTGGAATTATGGCACGCGTGTGCTGGACCTTTGGTTTCTTTGCCGAAGAAAGGGAATGCAGTTGTTTATTTCCCACAAGGACACCTTGAACAACAACAACAACAACAACAACATCAACGTTTTGTTGATTCTCAGACTATGGCTCCGGTTCATGTTCCTCCACATGTTTTTTGTCGAGTTATCGATGTTCAGCTTCATGTAAATCTTTATTTTACTGTCCTTTGATAAGCTGATTTATTAGGCTCTTTTGACTGACTTTCCTTTTTATCGAATCAGGCCGAGGTAGGAAGTGATGATGTTTTTGCTCAAGTTTCACTCATTCCAGATTCTCTGGTCAGCTTATTCAAATCGAAAATTTCTTCTAATGTATTGCTTATTTTAGGGTACGAGTAAAATGCATACATCATACTTGTGGTTTGTCAATTTTGCACTTTTAGTTACCGGTCTTTTGAAAGTGCAGACCATATCACTGGTCTTTGAGTTTGGGTTCGTTTTCATACTTTAACTTAACATTCGTTAAACGTTAACAGTTATTAAAAGGATAGTTTTGTCTTTTTCTATGCCTTTCTTCCTCAAAACACTACAAACACCCCTCCATCACCACAGCTACCACCACTCCTTCCACTCCACCACCACTTCTCAACATAACCGAGATCCAAATGGATTGAAATTGCTGTAGAACATAAGAATGCATAAATTCCAGATAGCAATCTTTTCAAATAATAGAGCTAAAATGTATCTAAAATGAGTCTTTTCATTGTTTGATTATTCCCACTTTGGTTGTTGCATCAATTTTTTCAAGGCCCGTACTCATTTAAAATGAATCTAAAATGTAAAGATTCATTCACAAACAAAATAAATCTAAAATAATGATGATGTTCATGTTTTCAAGGCCCGTACTCATTTCTTCAATCTCAAATCAAGAAAAACGGCCATTTTTATGAATAAATATTGGTTATGTTGAGAAGTGGTGGTGGAGTGAAAGCAGTCGTGGTGGTTGTGGTGATGAAGTGGCTGTGTTTTGAGGAAGAAAGATAAAGAAAAAGACAAAACTGCCCCTTTAGTAACGGTTAATGTTTAACAAATGTTAAGTTAAAGTATGAAAACGAACCCAAACCCAAAGACCAGTGATGCCGCCTGCACTTTCAAAAGCCCGGTAACTAAAAGTGCAAAATTGACAAACCACAAGTATGATGTATGCATTTTACTCTTTAGGGTACTTATTAACTCTTGAAAAGTAGCATGTTTAGTTGAAAAGAAGTAGATAAACAGGTTCCATCCAACTCTAAAACTGCTTATTGGCTTTGAAAATTCTCGATGATAAACACTTATATATACAATCCTAAACACCATAGTTAGAACAGCTTATTTTATAAATAAATAGTTAAACCATAATTTTTGTAGTTTTTAATTAAAGTTTTGAATTAAACAGGTGGATAGGAAATGGGGGGAATCAGTAGAAGAGTATGAAAATGGTGGTACTGATGAGAAACCATTGACGCCACATATGTTCTGCAAGACACTTACTGCTTCTGATACCAGCACACATGGCGGATTCTCGGTTCCACGTAGAGCAGCAGAGGACTGTTTTCCTGCTTTGGTACTTTAATGGCATTTGCATTTGTTATTTTCGTCATTATCTTTTATGAATTGGAATGTAATTGTTATTTGTTAATGAGGTTCTTTTTTGTTTTTTAGGATTATAAACAACATAGACCTTCACAAGAAATTGTAGTTCAAGATCTGCATGGAACTGAATGGAAGTTCCGCCATATCTATCGAGGTATAACCTGCATCCTTTAAATTTTTGTAACTTAGTTTTTATAATGAGTAGAAAGTTATAAAGATGTATTGGTTTAAGTAGGGCAACCGCGGAGACATTTACTGACTACTGGTTGGAGTGCTTTTATAAACAAGAAGAAACTTGTAAGCGGAGATGCTGTTCTTTTTCTCAGGTATGAGGATCTGTACCAGTTAGGCTATAAATTTTGAATGAATGGGTCATACGGGTTAAAAGTTGTTTATATTTATCTCATACCTTGTAAAAGCATTATTTGTTCAATGATTTTGTTTACTATTCTCACAATGTTATCATAACTACCAACTATTTGTTTAGCTGGGGAAACAATCTTAGCCAACCCAACCCGACCTTTTCATTACCCGTTGTGACCCATTACCCAACTCGCTCTATTTTTAGAGTTTTTAACAATTTTGTTGCAGGGGTGATGATGGAGTACTACGATTGGGTGTCCGAAGAACTGCCCAAATGAAGACAGCGCCTGGTTTTCTTTCATCCCATCGCCAACTCTTGAATCATTTCAGCTTTAAAGATGTTGCCAATTCAATATCTCAAAGAAGTGTCTTCAATGTCTACTTTAATCCAAGGTAGTTAAAGCTTCACTTTAGTCCCGTAAAACCCCTAGCATTGTACGATTATTTTATGGTTATATGATATCTAAATTCAAATATGCATCTTGCAGGGGTGGTTTATCAGAATTCTTTGTACCATACCATCAGTTTTGCAAGAGTCTAGCTACCAGGTTCTCACCAGGAATGATGTTTAACGTTCGTTTAGAAACAGAAGATGCTCCAGAGAGAAGGTGTACAGGCATCATAACTGGGATTAGTGATAAAGATCCTATTAACTGGCCTGGATCAAAATGGAAGTCCCTCATGGTACACTTTTTTACAAGTTGTATGTTCATTTTATTACAAGTAATAGTTTGTCGATCTTTTTTGTTATGGTTTTTGGTTATGCTTTCTAAAATCTTAGGTGAAGTGGGATGGTACGGAAATTGCAAAGCAAAATAGAGTTTCTCCGTGGGAGATCGAGAGGTGCAACTCTATTTCTGGACCCAACAACATGTTGCCACCCATGGCCAAAAGGATGAGGACCGATTTTCAAGTACCTAAAGGTCGTTTTTAATATTAATTTCCTTGTTCTTACTTTTCTTTTTGTTGCGAATAGACATTAACTCTTTATTGTTTGTTTCTTGCAGACGGGGCTGTAGGAGGATTTGGTGACTTTGAGAAATCTTTAAGATTTCAAAAGGTCTTGCAAGGTCAAGAAATTTCCGGATATGATAATCGTCCCTCAGAAATCATCGGGTTACAAAACGCCATGATATCTCCATTAAGATGCGATCTCAGGAACCTCATTCAAAAAGGCTATGGTGAAAGTTACAGACCCAGTGAGGTCTTGCAAGGTCAAGAAATATTCCTAAAACAACAAAACTATAATAATAACTTTATACACCCATCACGCTTTATGCACTCGCCTGTATCCGTTCTACATGTCCAAAATGACGTCCCTCAAACTCCTTACTGTCGTCCCATAAACATTACCAATAATATAGGGACACCAAATTTCTCCCGAGTATCTTTGGGGCAGCATTATAGCCTTAACCAACAAAAAACTTTTTCTAGTCCTTTGGATGACCCGAAGCCAACTGACATCCGGCCACAAGAATCTGTTCTAACCTGTAAAAGTAGTTGCAGACTCTTTGGTTTTGTATTGACTGAGGGTACGACACAACATACGTCTCCATACGTCAATAAAACTTCTTGATAACTAAAACGTGTTAAGGTAAGGGTATTCTCTTGCTATACTAGTATTCACCCATGATGTTGTTGGGAGTTTCTGATTGCATGATCTTGTTTCACGGGCATAAGCTTTTGGAGTTGGCTGGTGTTATGATCAAGCCTTAGAAAATGTTGTAGGTGGTAGGTGTAGTTAGGAACTGCAGCCTGAAAGCATATGGTTGCTAAAAGCTTGTACCTTGATTTGTAGAATTCTCTTGTGTTATGTAAAATGTAGTGCACGCTCGTAAGAACTATTTAAGCCTTAGTATCTTATTTAAGAACAATTTTTTTAGCAGATACTCGCAACACCTAGGTGTGTTCATTCAGGGGCGGAGCCAAAGGATTAGGTCATTAGGTGCACAAAAATTTTGATACGAACATTGATGCAACATACAGTATAATTTTTGGTCCGGGTTCATTTAAAGAAAATCGAGATTTTTAACAAATATAGACACTAAGCGACAAAATTTTATCGGGTTCCCGTGCACCCCGGGAACCCTATACCTCCGCCCCTGTGTTCATTGGGTGGAGGATAGACTCTCCTGAAATGATACAGAACAGTATAATAAATAAAATATAGAACTGATTTAAATCGTTTGAGTTACCAACTGAACTATCAACCAAAAAAACTCTAGAGCCATGAATCACACAAATACATTTTTAAAAGAAAAACTATGGGAGCTTGAACAGAACTAACAATAGCCAGTTCGATCCCGCAACTTTTGTTAATATTCTATAAGGCTGGGGGAGTGGTGGGTTAATCCCACGGGTGAGTCTAAGGTGGCAAAACCCACCCTATGAACCTCACCAAAGCCACGCGTGACTTTTAAAAAAAAAAACTCACTACTTGTCACTTACTCACCTCTGTGAGTTTACAAAAAGTGGGCCCCTCCTATTTTTTTTTTTTTTTTAATTGATTGTGAGTAGGGATTTAATAGTGGAGGTATTTAATGGGGTATATTATATATAAAATGAGGGTGAGGTGGAAGTGGTTTTTTTTCTCTTATGAACCTTGAAAGGTGAGTTGTGAGTGAGTTGAGGTGACGGTGGATTTTTTGTGTTATCACTCCCTCCAGCCTAGATCTGATAGAAATCGAAAGGATGGTTACTCCAAACTACATCACAGCGACAAGTAGCTACTGTATAAAATTTAACCTATGTTTTCGGTCACATAGCTAAGGTAATAGAAAAACTAAGGACAGGAAATAAAGAAGCCAGCTTTTGACTTTTGAACATTGAATATGCAAGTTTTGTAGCTAAAAGATTGACTTGAATGCTCATTTATAAGCATCAAACTGTACTTACACCAACAGTACATACATGATTCAATTTTGTTTTCCTTTATTTCAAGGGCTAATTCTTGAAATGCCCAAAATGTTATCTTGTTTCCCTTTTTACACCCACCAAATGAAAATTTCTTAAAATACCTTATGCAACTTATGTGACTTATGCGACTTATGCGACTTTTCCAAAAATAGAAAAAAATATTCAAAATTTTTTCTAAATTTTCCCAAAATTTTACCACTTTTGGAAAAGTCGCATAAGTTACGTTGCATAAGTTACATAAGATATTTTGGGAAATTTTCATTTGATGAGTGCAAAAAAGGAAACAAGGTAACATTTTGGAACATTTCAAGAATTAACCCTTATTTCAAACCAAAGACAATATAGCTGCTTTGATGATTAAAGTCAAATAGTCAACTTGATTCTTTGATAAAATATGTACTGATATTAAATCAACCAAAATGATGTAAATAAATTAAATTTTTGCTTTGAATTATGTTAAGTTTATGTCAGAAGCTGTAGATTTGATGAAATTTGAATTCTAATAATCTGTATACAGATGAGGGCTTCTGATACAAAAATAATGATTCATAAATGGAGCCATCATAGTTGGCATGAAGTTATTATGGTACCATACCATGTAATCCACAATATATCTAATATGAATAAAAATTTCAACACATTTAATCTGCTTTTAGTGATCTTTCTGTCTAGGGCCACTTTGATAAAGAAGCCACTTCAATTTTCAAACGCAGTTGAGATAAGCTATCTAGTGTTGTCAGAAGTAATGTACATAGATAAGTTCACGTTTGACGTAAAAAAATGTATTGTTGTCCAATAGTTCAGCGTGGAGGCGGTAAGGTGATGACAGTTG
This sequence comes from Glebionis coronaria, assembly GCA_025667525.1. Classification (NCBI taxonomy): domain Eukaryota; kingdom Viridiplantae; phylum Streptophyta; class Magnoliopsida; order Asterales; family Asteraceae; genus Glebionis; species Glebionis coronaria. Next base: position 397,281,595 of record CM046881.1, read on the forward strand.
CCAACATGTATTTTTGTTGTGGTTATAGTTTCCACTTTCTAAATTACCCTAGTCTAAAAAAAGAAATTAGATTATTGTTATAACATAATACAGTTTTCCTAATCATGTGTAACAAATTCACCTTTTCAAAAAAATGCCAACAGATACTATGATTTATCAGAACCCAGACCAAACCAACTCGTATGTACTAAAGACCATCCATTGTAATATTACAGGACCTCCACTTTTTAGAAAGAAAGAAAAAACAAATGACAGGACTTTCAGAGGGCACGGAGTGGTCGCGCCGTAGGGTGCCAAACCCACGGCGTGGGCCACGCGATGGCTCTGTTGGTCGACGAAACCCGCGGCGCGGGAACCCTACGTGAGTATACCCACGTCGCGTGATAAACTTTTTTTTTACAAAAAAAATTTCATTTCACCCCCCAAACGGTTATTTTTTGAAAAATTTTCATTCCAGCCCCCCCCACCCTCACCCAAACGGCTAGTCTTCGAAAATTTTTCATTTCACCCCCCAACGGCTAGTTTTTTGAAATTAGAATTATAACGGCTATATTTTTCGATCCATCTATTAATATAACTCAAAATCAACCATCTCTTACACATCAAAACACAAACACTCTCTACAAACAAATATGAATCCCAATCACGTTCCGTCAGTTTTTGAAATCGATGAAGAATTCGATGCTTACTTCTTGCCACTAGCACACGATCATTATCAACAGTTGCTTGAAGAAGAGAATCGTCCAAGACTAACTCGGACCCCAGTCAACCGTGACCGAGAAGGTGCTGAGGAACGGCTCATGAACGATTATTTTGTTGATAATTGCAGGTATCCTTTGGTTAAGTTTCGTGAAAGATTTCGAATGAGTCGAAGACTATTTTTAGAAATAGTTAACGGCATAAAAAATTATCAGGCCGATCCTCTTCCTGCGCATTTTCATTATTTTACTTCTCGACCCGATGCTACGGGCCGAATGAGTATTAATGCTATTATGAAGTGCACAATGGCTACACGCCGGATGCATTTGATGAATATTTACAAATTACTGATCAAACCGGACGTGAGTGTCTAATGTATTTTAATATGTGTGTTATTGACTTGTATATGGCCAAGTATTTAAGAAAACCAACTCCGGCCGATGTTGATCAAATATATGATCTACATCTTACGAAACATGGTTTTCCGGGGATGCTTGGCAGCATTGATTGTATGCACTGGGAATGGAAAAATTGTACAGTTGCGTGGCATGGATAATACGCTGGTGGTTATAAAAGATACCCTACTTTGATGCTTGAAGCTGTTGCTTCGCAAGATCTGTGGATTTGGCATGCGTTTTTTGGGATGGCAGGTGCGGATAACGATATTAATGTTTTAGATAATTCTCTGTTATTTGATGACCTTCTGAATGACGAAGCACCGGTAAAACCGTATACGGTTAACGGAGTTCAGTATCAAAATGGGTATTACTTAGCGGATGGTATTTACCCACAATAGGCGAGTTTCGTGAAGTCTTTCACGGTTGCAACTGACGCCAAACATGCTCACTTCAAAAGGCGTCAAGAAGGTGCACGGAAAGATATTGAACGTGTATTTGGTATTCTCCAAGGACGTTGGGGAATACTACGTCAACCAGCACGCGCGTATGAAGTAAACACCTTATGGCGACTCATGTATACGTGCATCATACTTCATAACATGATTTTTAAAGATCAAGGTATGCATGTTTTAGATTGGAACCAAAATTACGTTAACCCGTCAAGAAATATGCAACGAACATGGGTTGATCGGTGTGAAGTTTACCGCCGAAAAAACAAAGAACTACGTGACCGACAAACCCATCAAAGTCTTCAACAAAACCTTATGGATCATATCTGGAATCAAATTGACCATGGAGATGAAGATGCATTATGATTTTTTAATTTTCGTATGTTTATTTAATTTTTGTATATTTTTTTAATTTTCGTATGTCTTTTTTATTATGTTCGTTTTAATTTAAAAGTATTGTAATGTTGGTTATGTTTAATGAAATATTTATGTTTGTTTAGGGGGTGTTTTGTAAAATTCTGAAAAACTGGAAATCACTTGAGTGATGACTCCCCTGTTTTTTTCATGTGAGTGAGTGAGTGAGTTTCGCTGACATGGCACCCCAAATTACACTCACTTGGAGTGATGACTCCTTGTGCTCTCAGTATGACCTTTAGGGCCGAACGTACTCAATTGTATGTTGAACTCACTTATTTTCTACAAATTATCAAGAAAGTGCGATACCACGACAAAAGCAAGTTTGAACCTTAAAAATCAAAATGCATCAGTAGTAGTGCTAAAGTCAAAATGGACTACGAATTTGGAGTCAATGTTGATGTACAAGTCATTGTAACAACGCTTAATGCTAGTGATTGTTAGAATCAGCCTCCTCGGACCCGGACTCACACCACACAAACACCAATCAAAACAGCAGGATGGAGTTTGGGGTTTCAACTGTTTGTATATTTATGAAGGAAACTGATACAATTTGCTAAACAAAATATGGCTATTTATAGTCTACACATAATAGGACGTGTACTACAACACACTAAAATACTCCTAACTAACTTCCTAAAGAACTGGTATAATATGCTCCGTGCACATCCTTAGAATCAGCCATAACTGTTACTAAGTCCTATTATTATTCAAATACTAAAGACATAAAAACATGCCACACTTATACTAGAAGTGTTTCGGCCATGCATAAGTGAACCCAACAACCCGATTAAACCCAACAATCACCCCCTTAATCGGTTGGTTCACGTCCTTTACTCACAACAGCTTTCATCGTCACCTTCTTTTTCTATCCATCTCGTTTCTCAACTATTCTCGAACACACACGAAGCCAGATGCAACTTCCAATGCATAACTAACTGATTCGATGGGTCTTCAAAGCTCTTGCCTTCTAGTGCCTATTCCTTGCTAAGCGCAACTCGTCACTCTTTTCTTTGCTCCTTGGTTCTCGTTCTTCCTACGTTTCTGCTTTTCATAAAACAGTTCTTGCGGTCTTTCTTTGTTCGGTCGTTCTGTGAATCTTTCGGTCCTTTGATTCAACAGTATTCGGTCTTCTTCGGTCGATCTTTGGACTTTCGTCTTCGGCCTTTCGGTCTTTGGCTTTTCGGTCTTTGCCCTTTCAATATTTGGCCTTTCGGTCTTCGGTCTATTGTTCAACAGTATCTTTCGGTCTTCAACTGTTGAAACTTCGGTCTTTATTTCTTTCTCGGTCTCACGCTTTCTTATTTAAGTCACGACACCTGACTTTCTTTCTCTTTCTCAAGGCACCTGACTTTACTTTCTTCTTTCTTTATGGCATCGAACTTTCTACGACACCCGACTTTCTTTCTGTCTTTCTTTCTTTCTTTCTGACTGTCTTTCTGTCTTGCTTGCTGGTTGACTTGCTTGCTGCAGACGTGACAACCTTCTTTCTTTCTTGCTGCCACTTTCCTCTTTCTTGCTCTTGCTTTCTTTATTTTTCTACCTGATTACATGGGTTGCAACCAGACCCTCTTTCTGCTTCTGCCCTGCAGCGAAGGGCTTCACCCTTCTCTTGAACCGACTCTCAAACCTGCCCTTTGATCGAACTCTCTCTGATACCAAATGTTAGAATCAACCCCCTCAGACTCAGACTCACACCACACAAACACCAATCAAAACAGCAGGATGGAGTTTGGGGTTTCAACTGTTTGTATATTTATGAAGGAAACTGATACAATTTGCTAAACAAAATATGGCTATTTATAGCCTACACATAATAGGACGTGTACTACAACACACTAAAATACTCCTAACTAACTTCCTAAAGAACTGGTATAATATGCTCCATGCACATCCTTAGAATCAACCATAACTTTTACTAAGTCCTATTATTATTCAAATACTAAAGACATAAAAACATGCCACACTTATACTATAAGTGTTTCGGTCATGCATAAGTGAACCCGACAACCCGATTAAACCCAACAGTGATCGCTTCTAGTGGTTTAACACTCCAAAATTGCTTATCCAACTCATTCACTTAACCTTTTAGTTCTGGTAAATTATGCATGATTTTATTGCATTTTTTTGCCCATATGAACCTGCTTTAAGTATAGCTTTAAATAACCATCATCACATTAGACTATTTATCATGTTCTTTTTATCGGGAGACAGAGTCGGAGCGTTAATTCATTAGGTGAAAAAAACAAGTATTTAGATATCAACACATAATTTTAAAATGAAATTCATTTTGACTAAATCGAGAGTTTTAGCAAATAGATATTACAAGACAAAAATCAATAGGTTCCAATGCACTCCTAGGAAACCCTAACTCCAACCCAGTTTTCATGCAACAAGCAAACTCAAAACAGTCGAAAGTCAAAGATAAACTCTATCATTTTGACAAGTATAGTGTGAACTGTAATGTAACAATGTAATAGTTGTATTAGCTTAATCGTAATTGTTATAGCTTAATTTCTTGATGTTTGACTTTATTCTTTCTGGCCTTTTATGCTTTAGCTTAAATACGCTTGTACGAGCCCTGTGTACGGTTGAGCCGTGAAGCTCAAGTCGTGGGCAAAAAGTACTATCACATCGGCTTTTTTGTCTCAGAACACCAAAACTCCCCATAACCCCACAACCCCCTCCCTGATTAACACCAACATTCTTGGTTTATCGTGACCTCACCACTTTTTTTTAAATTCAACTATTTATTTTAAACAAAAACACATTTCATTCATAATAAAAATACAAATACAATTTTTTTAAAATACACCGAAAAAAGAATTACACGGAAAATTTTTTTACAACTTTAAAGAAATAACAACTTAATATCTTTTCTTGCACTTTCTTGAACTCTTTTAAATTTCATTTTCTTTTCGTCCGTTGCAATTGTATACGACTTAACAAACGAAGCCCATTGCGGGTAAATTCTATTTGCTCAATAATACCCTTGCTTGTATGTTTTACCGTTTACAACAAACTCAGTATCTGGATCCTCGTCCAAAAGAAGCTTATCAAATAACAGTGAAGCAAATAAAACATTAAGGTCGTTATTTGCCCCCGGCACACCAAAATAAGTATGCCATATCCATAACTGTTGGTCTGCAACAGCCTCGAGCATAAGTGTTGGGTATTTCTTATCACGCCTTTTCAATTGACCATGTAAGGATTTAGGACAATTTTTCGTTCCCAATGCATACAATCTATGCTCCCGAGCATACCCGGGAGATTATGTTTCCTATTGCGCAAATCATAAATATGCTCTACATCATCACGAGTAGGCGTTACAAGATACTTTTCTACATACAACACGTAAATGCATTTGGTAGAGTTACATAAGCATTCACGTGAACAACGTTCGGCTACTTGCAAGTATTCATCTAGTAAATCGGGTGTTGTACCATACGCCATTTGGCGTATAACCGATGTGCATTTCATAGTGGCGCTAAAACCTAAACGACCCTCTGCATCACAACGTTGTTTAAAGAAATAGAAGCATGGGGTAGTGGTTGAACGTTGTAACTAGTTATATCATGAACTATTCTTCTAAAAAGGGTAGAAATCATAAGATAGCTTCGTCGAGATTGATCCTCCAGATACTTTGGCGGAGTTTCAAGGTCACCAAAGTAATCGGCCATGAGTTTTTTTCGGCAGCTTCTCGTTCACGTGGGATGTATGTTCTAACGCGAGCACCAAAATTAACCCTAGTTTGTTGCTCTTCATCATCTAACATCTCGATTTGTTCCCAATATTCAAGATATCGGGCATAATCTTCGATATCATATTGATCATAGCTTTCGTAAATAGCGAACAAATCGGAACCTCGCATTCATATTGATAAAATAATGTGTGGATTGTAGAAAATGGTATGTATTTGTGTGAATTATAGTGAACATATGTGATAAAATGGGGTATTTAACCCATCCAAAAGGCAAAAATAAGCCAAAAAAGAGCCGTTACATAACGGTTAGTTTTTTCAAAATTTAAAAGAAAAAATTGTAAGAAATTAAAAAAAAGACCCATAACGCAGCCCATAGCGCGAGCCATGGTGTGGTTAGTTACACCATAATGTCGCGTAGTGGACGATAATGTCGGCTGGCCATAGCCAGCCCAAAACCCATAACACTGAGCACAGTATGGTTGGTGGCGCCATGGCTTCGCGCCATGGTGGACAACCAACCCACCAGTAGCCGTACCCAGCCCTCAAAGCCTCATAATAAGAAATACTTATTTACTTTTCTCAAATTCTCGCTATTTTGAGTTTCTTAATACGTCTTTTTATGAAATAATTTTTTTGATACTTTAATTAAATATTACTGATGACGTATAGTCCCTAGTCGGGCTGGATAGTCCGCCTCACGAGTACTACCCGTATCCATCGAGAATGGATTAATGCTTATGCGATGTGCGCACAACCCAGAAGGCCCAGTAAGTTGTTGTCGCACATACGCTTTATTACTTAACCGTGTCCTTGTCACACCGCGACAGGATCATACAAGAGTATAATCTATCTTATGATTATATTCGCCTAAGGGAGTGAGGATATACACTTACTTCATTTATGCGATAAGGATTACTCTATTTTTAATCATTATCTCTTCCTTAGGCCGCAAGAATAGGGAGCCCAGCTAGGAATCTCTCGAGTATAAAAGGAACCTCCATGGTTTCACAAAGGTATGATACACACAATACCCTAAACCATAATACACTCAAATCGATTACTTACTCTCACGCTGGAGTCTAATCGTGGGTCACAGACCCACGGTAAGCCTAACGGTGTCTGTTCAGTGCGCAGGGTCCTCAAAGAAAGTTTCACTTGGTGCAAGAGCCGGAGTCCACAAGACCCCGAATTAAGCCTAATTCTGGCCAAGCTCGGTCCATCCAACTTTTGTATCAACAAGTTGGTGCCATCCGTGGGACCCTACACTAAAGCTCTAAGCAATGACGAAAAACGGTATGAATGAAGGCCATCGAAGGTCCTCAACGGTAGATGGCCATATCACATCCTCAAATGTCACTCCCGGATCTGCTAGTGAGGCAAACACTCGGGATGTAACAAATCCACCTTTCAGTGGAACATGTGTACTATTCTCAACTCCCCTACCTACGGTGGAGGAAAGAAATGTAGAGCGAGAGTCAACTCAGCCTCCTTCTAATAAACAAAAAAGAAGGATACTCCACGAAGAAAGCGAGGAAGTTGTTGCTACAGAGGCACGCACAATGGAGAAATATGTAGCCAATAATCTACAAGCCCTCATCCCGCTGGTTGCCAAACACAGAAAGAACCAGAAGGGAACGAAAGAAAAGGAGCGCGTAGAACACGGTGAATCCTCTGAAAGCAATCTGTCAAGATCGAGTGATAACCACCCCGCAAAACAAATGCGTGAATGTTATTCCTTGGATGACCAAGGCTTCTCACAACCTTGGAGAAGAGCCAGGAAAAACGCTTTCACCAGGCGCATACAGTATTACGCGGATACGAGAAAGCGTCGCATGCCAGCAAACGTAAAAACGTATGATGGCACCTTAGATCCAGAAGACCACTTAAAGGTCTTCGAATCCCAAGCGGGTATTGAGCAGTGGCCATAACCTGTATGGTGCAATATGTTCAATTCTACACTCGTAGGAAAAGAGCGGATCTGGTTTGACAAACTTTGTGACACCCCCAAATTGGTCAAATGTAGCGGAAATAACATTTGGGTGTCACGTGGGTGGATCAATAGTAGATAGTACATAGAGCATCAGATAAAATATTATCAAACATTTATTACATGATTAGGAGTGCAAATTATTATTAAAAGTGGTTCCAACATAAATAAAAGATTGTTTATGAGTTCCCCTTAAGAAAATCCCCAGATGCTTGCTAGAATGTTGTCTACCCTGATGCTGAGATCCATACATATAATAACTACATGCTTCAAACACCTGAGAAAAACATGCTTTTGAGGGTCAACATAATGTTGGTGAATTCATAGGTTTATTAAATAGGTTTGGATAGTAAAACAGTCACTGAAGTAGTAATGCACAAAACATTAATACTTAAAGGTAATTATATTGCCTATTACCTGAAACTGACACTTGACATAGTTGAGCCCTCAACAAATGAGAGCGCTTCGCCTTATAAAAAGGCACCCATTTATTATGTTCTGACATGGTAAACACCTGTTGTCCCGTCCACGACACAGTGAGCATGACTCACCCAAGTGGGGATGGTCAATCCCAATTAGATCTATTTATATCATTCAGGTAATTCTATAATTTTAACAGTTTCAGTTCACGGGTCATGAGGAATTCTACAATAGGCACATATAATCAAAAGTTGGTACAACTCAGTTTATATCCATAAAGTAAGTTGCATTTGTTAATGCAATAATGACTAAAAACGTTACTTGCATTTTTAGGTCTCGCTTAGTTTTGATTACGACAATATGTAAAAACAAGCATTTACGAAAACAACGAAAAACGAATTCTTGAGTTCAAGTATTTTTCATTTTTACCCATTTTCACTTAAGGTATGGATAAACAAGTACTAACCTTAATCAAGTGATCAAGTGATTTAATCTTTTCTTAAAACTCACTTTTTATTAAAAGTGACAAGTTTTTATTAAACTTTATTTTTAAGAAAATGTTTTATTAAATTAATTATTTGAAATTTGAAAATGGCATATTCTTATACTGTTAAGAATATCCTTTCAGGATATTTTTATACCCAGATAAGACCTCCACCACTAAAGGACAAAAAGGAGCGGAGTATAGTCCGGCGGTACCTTAGCGCCTAGGCGGTACCTTATCGATAAGGTACCACGGGCTGTGATAAGGTACCACGGGCAGATATAGCCGTTGGCTCCTTTGTCCTTTAAATAGTTGGCCATTCTCAGCTTTTCACCTCACCTCTTTTGCACATTCATTTACAGATTCAAACCCCTTCTTTAATCACTCAAATCTCTGATCATTTGTTTGATTATTACTTGTTTAAGAAGTGAATCTTGTTATTCCATCTCTTCCTCTCCAAGTGCAAAGAGAAGAACACTATCCTAGTGAAGTGTTGAGTCCACCACCAAAGATTTATTGAAGATCAATTTTTATATACTTGTAGTTGTGTCATTGTTGTGAAGATCCAAGTAGTTGTGTCTATTTGGAAGTTGTGTATGTACTAAGTATAGTTATGTAGATTGGTCCTAGCTACGATTAGGGCTCGACTTTTAGCTTAGAGTCGGAAATTGGTTAAGCGACGTGTACGGTTTTCTCCACCATAAGGAGCTTGTTGTGTTGTGAACTCTCGAGTAAGGAGTACTCGAGGAGTGGAGTAGGAACGAGGAGTGAGCTTCGTTGCCGAACCACTATAAATCCTTGGTGTTCGGTTTGATCTTTCTTTACCCTTAACTCTTTACATTCCTTATTAATTTTTGCATATACATGTGTTAATATTAGACTAGCTATACTATCATTCTTTATTCTTTGTGGATATATTTTTGTTAGTATTAGTTTAGCTACACTATCATTCTTTATTCTTTGTGGATATATTTTTGTTAGTATTAGTTTAGCTACACTATCATTGTTCATATTTGTGCATAAGAAGATTTCACATATTTCCTCAAGCCTAAGTTTTTGAAAAAGGATTTTTGGAAACCATATTTTAACAAGTAAATTTAAGAAACTATTCAACCCCCCCTTCTAGTTTCTACAATTGGTATCAGAGCGGGTTGCTCAAGAATTTTTAAAGTATATTGTATTTTAAAACTTGAATCGATCTATGGATTCCAACAAGTACCTAGAAGGGCAATCTATGCAAAGACCACCACTTTTTGAAACCGATAGTTTTATTTATTGGAAAAATAGATTTGAAACTTATGTGAAATCAAAAGATTTAGATCTTTGGCATGTTATTACCAATGGTGATTTTTTACCCTTTCAATTTAATGAAGTTTCTAAAACAAAAGAATTAGTCACTTTTGACAAAGCTAATGATGATACTAAAAAGAAACTTTCAAAAAATAATGAGGCTAAAATGGTGATTTATAATGCTTTGCCTAAGAAAGAGTATGAAAGAATTTTTATGTGTGAAACCGCTAAAGATATTTGGAACACTCTTTTAGTAACCCACCAAGGTAATAGCCAAGTCAAAGAAAGTAAAATCGATCTTCTTGTCCAACAATATGAACAATTTGTCATCTTAGAAGATGAAACTATTGATAGTGCATTTGCTAGGTTTAACACCATTATTACTAGTCTAAAAGCACTTGAGGAAGGTTTTTCTAGCAAGAACAATGTTAGGAAGTTTCTAAGGGCCTTACATCCAAAGTGGAGAGCAAAAGTCACGACTATTGAAGAGTCGAAAGATCTCTCAACTTTATCACTCGATGAACTTATAGGAAACTTGAAGGTTCATGAGATGATAATTTTGAAGGACTCGGAATTAGTGAAAACCAAGAGTGAAAGGAAATCTCTTGCACTTAAAGCCAAGAAGGCACAAAGTGACCATGATAGATCCTCGGAAAGTGATGACGAGGAGTATGCATTGGCGGTGAGAGATTTCAAGAAGTTCTTCAAGAGACGAGGTCAACACGTTAGGCAACCAAACTATGACAAGAAACCATTGTCAAAAAGTCGGTTTGTCAAGAACGAAAAAGGTGATAGGAGTTGCTTTAGATGTGGTGATCCAAATCACTTCATTGGTGATTGTCCAAAGCCCGCTCGTGATAAGAACCACACGACATTCGTTAGTGGCGCTTGGAGCGATAGCGGTGAAGATGATGATGACAACCCCAAAGAGGAGAAATGTCTTATGGCTCACACTTCTAAAGAGGTACATTCCGAAACCGAATATTATAGCTATGATAGTTCCACTTTAGATGATATTGAATTTGAAGGCAAATATGATAGCTTACACAAACTTAGTCTTAAATTCATAGAAAAGAATAAAACCTTAAAATCAACCAAAACTAAGCTTGAAAATGAGATCAATGAACTTAGGGAGAAAATGGCTAAACTTGAGAAAAACAAAGAGGTTGATTTAGGTTGCTTAAGTTGTGAGAAACTTAGATTAGAGAATGATGATCTCAAGAGCACCTCCATTAAATTGGAAAAGTTCATGAAAGGTACTAGTGCTCTTGATGATATGTTAAACAAACAAGTTCATTCTAAGGAAAAACTTGGTCTAGGTTTTAACTCAAATGAAGCCTCAACTAGTGAACCAAAACAAGTCAGGTTTTCACAGAAAACATCTTCTGGACGCGGTTCCACATCTTATGGTGCGGTTCCTTATCGCTATGGAACCGCGGCCATAGATAAGGTACCGCGGCCAGAAGTTGAATTTTGTGAAAATTCCGAACTTTCTGAAAAATCTAAGTTAAATGAAAAACCAAAGCATCTTACTGTTAATAAGGTTCAATTACCCATACTTGACGACAATACTATTAGCAAGTTCTATAAGCCGTTAAGTAAACCTCTCATGGGAAATAGAAGTTTATCTAGATTATCTTCTACTCCACCTAGAGTACGGAATGAGTCTAAGCCTAGAAGTAGAACGACAACGCCTACAAGAGTTAATCAAAACAACTCTCGAACTAGAAGTAAAACTCCAACACCTAGAAAGAATAATAATAATAACTCTAAACCTAGATCAAACACACCTAGGAGAAGTAATAAGCAACAAAATGGTTACATGAATTACTACCCTCCTCTATTTTGTTCTTCATGGGGAATTCCCACTTCATTCATTCATCCCAATCAAATGCAAGGGATGTTTGGAACTAACAATTTTGGACCCATGAGATATTGGGGACCAAATGTTTGATCTTGTGTACTGTTACCTAGATATGCTTGGGAATTGATTTGGAGCCCGATGAGTGGATTAAGGATAGTGGATGTTCTAAACACATGACGGGTAATCGAAGTTTGTTCTCGCATTACAAAGCATATGATGGAGGTAACGTTACATTCGCTAGTAGTCTACGTGGTAATATCATTGGCAAAGGTACGGTTTCTCTTGACTCCATGACCATTGAAAATGTTGAGCACGTAGATAACTTAGGTTTTAACCTTTTAAGTATAGGTCAAATTTGTGATAATAAGTGTAAGGTCATCTTTTCGGAACATGATAGTGAAATCGTAAAAGATGGAAAAGTCATTGGAAAAGGTGTTAGAAAGCATGGGCTTTATGTCATGAAGGTTAATAAGAAGTCAAAAGACAACATATGTCTTGCGACTATAGATGATAGTTCTACTCTTTGGCATAGGAGATTAGGTCACGCTAATATGCGTTTAATTCAATCTTTAGTCTCTAAGGAGTTGGTAAGACACCTCCCCAAGATTTAGTTTGATAGTCACTTTTGTGATGCTTGCAAAGTTGGAAAGCAAGTTCACTCAAGTCACAAAGCCAAGAATTTGGTTTCGACCTCTCGGTGCTTAGAGCTCCTACATATGGATCTCTTTGGACCTTCCGCCATACGGAGTTATGAAGGTAACCTTTATACCCTAGTTATAGTTGACGACTATTCTAGATTCACTTGGACTAGATTTTTGGCATCTAAGAATGAAGCTTTCGATCATTTCGAAATCTTTAGTCGAAGAATTCAAAATCAACTAGGATGTTCAATTGTTTCTATTAGGACGTATCATGGTAGGGAATTTGATAATGAAGTGCAATTTGGTGCCTTTTGTGAAGCTCATGGTATTACCCATAACTTCTCGGCTCCTCGCACTCCACAATCAAATGGGGTAGTTGAAAGGAAAAATAGGACTCTCCAAGAGATGAGTAGGACGATGTTAAACGAGCAATCTTTGCCTCAAAAGTTTTGGTGCAATGCCGTAGATACATCGACTTATATTCTCAACCGAATTCTTATTCGACCTTTCCTAGGAAAGACCCCCTATGAGATTCTTAAAGGTAAGAAACCCTCATTAGAATACTTTAGGGTGTTTGGAAGCAAGTGCTTTATCCTCAACACCAAAGACTACCTTACCAAGTTTGACCCAAAGTCTTACGAAGGTATCCTTTTAGGATATTCCCAAACTAGTAAGGCCTACATAGTCCTAAATAGAACCTCAGGGGTTATTGAATAATCACTCAACGTAACCTTTGATGAAACCCCTCGTTCACGCAAGACACCACCATTGGTTGATGATGACTTAGATGAATTAGAAGTAGTTAAAGCCAAAGAGGTTAGAAAAATAGGAGTTGAAGACCTTAGTGTTGAAAAGGAAGTAAACATTAAGGAGTCTAGGGATCATACTCTCAATAATGTCATTGGTGACTTAAATCAAAGGACCCTAAGATCTCAAGTCCAAAATCAAAGCAACTTCTTTTGTTTTGTCTCCTTGATTGAACCTAAGAATGTTAAAGAAGCCTTAACGGATGAGAGTTGGGTCATTGCGATGCAAGAAGAATTGAATCAATTCGTTGCCAATGATGTTTGGGAACTTGTTCCTCCACCTAGAAGTTCTACCATTATAGGAACCAAATGGGTATTTAGGAATAAGCTAGATGAGAATGGTGTTGTGTCTCGTAACAAGGCTAGACTTGTAGCTCAAGGCTATAATCAACAAGAAGGGATTGATTATGACGAGACATATGCACCGGTAGCTAGATTAGAATCAATTAGAATCCTTTTAGCCTACGCTTGTGCCTTAGATATTAAGCTTCAACAAATGGATGTAAAGAGTGCATTTCTTAACGGTTTGATCAATGAGGAGGTATATGTGGCTCAACCTCCCGGCTTCATTGATTTTGAGAAACCGGACCATGTTTACAAGCTTAAGAAAGCACTTTATGGACTTAAACAAGCACCCAAAGCTTGGTATGATAGACTTAAAGCGTTTCTTGTTAAACATGAGTATACCATGGGTATGGTAGACAATACACTCTTTACAAAGAAGAAAGGTTCTCACCTCATAATCGTACAAATATATGTTGATGACATTATATTTGGCTCAACTTGTCAAGAATTGTGTGATGACTTTGCCAAAATCATGCATGATGAGTTTGAAATGAGTATGATGGGAGAACTTAACTTCTTCTTAGGACTCCAAATTAAACAAATGGACGTTGGTATTTTCTTTAGTCAATCTAAGTACGCTAAAGAAATGCTAAAGAAATTTGGATTAGAAGAATCTAGACCAATGAAGACCCCTATGGCCTCGGATACTAAACTCACCGTAGATGATGATTGTGAGTCGGTAGACAACACCAAATATAGAGGTATGATTGGTAGTTTGTTGTACCTAACGGCAAGTCGACCGGATATCATGTTTAGTGTTTGCCTTTGTGCTCGCTTCCAAGAGGCTCCCAAAACCTCTCATCTTGAAGCGGTTAAGCGTATCTTCCGATACATTAAAGGCACTATACATTTGGGATTATGGTATCCTAAAGGGACCGGCGTAGAAACCATTGTCTACGCGGACTCGGATCATGCGGGAGACTATGTGGACCGGAAAAGCACTAGTGGAGTTTGTACCTTCATGGGTTGTTGTTTAACTTCTTGGTTCTCCAAGAAACAAACCGCTCTTGCGATATCCACCACGGAAGCCGACTATGTGAGTGCCGGTAAAGCATGCCAACAAGCTCTATGGATGAAGCAAGCGCTTGTTGATTATGGGATTTCTCTTGATGATGTTCCCATCATGTGCGATAATAAAGGCGCTATAGACCTAAGCAAGAATCCCGTGCAACATTCGCGAACCAAACACATAGAAATTAGACACCATTTCCTTAGGGATAATGTTCAAAAGGGGAACATTACTATTGAAAAGGTGCCCTCCGAGGACAACTTAGCCGATATCTTCACTAAGCCACTTAAGAGGGAACCTTTCAATTACTTGCGTCTAGGTCTAGGATTAATGGAACATCTTCCTTAAATTCCTTTCTTATTTTGTGCTTTCTATTATGACTTTGAGCTCTTGAGTCTTAATTCTTTTGAAAAATTTTCTCATCTCCTTTTCAAAACTCTCAAAGTCTCTTTCGAAAATGGTTGAGAAATTCGTTTGACATTGTTAATTCAATCTAAAAACGTTTTTTCATAGATTCTCGCTATAAATATAGAGCTTACATAATTCATATGTATGATTCTCTCAAACATAGCAAGAACAAGATTGAATCATGGAGGATCATTGTGTCATGACTTAAGGTCTTGTCTTACACACCTCCTACATTGATTTTTTTAATCCATGTATTTTGGTCAAATCTCTATTTGGTAAGTTTGCATTTGTTTTCTTTGTCTATCTTTGCTTTTAAGCATATCCCTATGATAAGTTAGACTAGAAAAATAAGATTTGCTGAAAATCTTCCTCCAAACACCAAACCCTGCTTCTGCAGGCGGTTCCTTATGTGAACCGCGGTACCTTATTGATAAGGTACCGCCGCCCTAGATAAGGAACCGCCTACAGTGGCCTTTCTTTTCGGGTTTTTGTCTGAAACTCCAGATTTGCTCCAACCTTTTTGAGAATCTTTGTTTCAAACCCTTTGACCACCCCAAAAATACCCTAAACCTTCCTTATTTAAACCATAAGCATTTTGCATTACTTCACATCCAAAATGTCTTATTCCCCCAATGAAAGCCTTGAATCTCCTCCATTTTCTCCAATTGCTTTCAATCCAAACCCACCCAAGAACACTCTTAATCACATTTCTCCTACCAAGAATGTTGATTGTGGAACTTCCTTTCTTCCACCACCACCCTTTAGTGTTCTTCCTCCTTCTCATGATAATGTCATGCACCATGGAACATATTGTCATTGTTGTCAATATCATCATCTTGCTATGGCACACATCTATGAGGAGTTGAGCTACATCAAGAGTCTCTTAATCAAGCCTCCTCTTCACTTTGATTATGAGATCTCCAACAAGCCACCACCACCACCCTCCGCTATTACCTTGTCTTTCATATAAGCATTGATTGCTTATCCACAAGACACCAAATTCAAGCAAATCTTAGAATTTTAGAATAACTAGGATTAGATTTATGCTTTTGGCTTGTTTCTTTTTCCATACTTCTTTGTATGATGTTCTTTTAGTAACCTATCTTGGATCTTTGTCTTTGTGTTCTCTTCTCTTTTTATGTTATTTTTTTGTGACCTTTTGCTATATATTGTTGGTTGTTTCTTTTGTTCAACTAACCCTTCTATGTAGCTTGTCACCATATCTCGATTCCTCGGTGCCCCAAGCTAGGGGGAGTAAGCACCAAGGGGGAGTCTTTGCAAAGTCCGTTTCTTCAACACCGGATTACGCAACCTTTTTGCTTCAACAAAGGGGGAGAAATGAATAAACTCGTCTTCGAAAATCTTGTTTTTGTATGATTGAGTTTATGTATTGTCGGAATCAAAAAGGGGGAGATTGTTAATGCAATAATGACTAAAAACGTTACTTGCATTTTTTGGTCTCGCTTAGTTTTGATTACGACAATATGTAAAAACAAGCATTTACGAAAACAACGAAAAACGAATTCTTGAGTTCAAGTATTTTTCATTTTACCCATTTTCACTTAAGGTATGGATAAACAAGTACTAACCTTAATCAAGTGATCAAGTGATTTAATCTTTTCTTAAAACTCACTTTTTATTAAAAGTGACAAGTTTTTATTAAACTTTATTTTTAAGAAAATGTTTTATTAAATTAATTATTTGAAATTTGAAAATGGCATATTCTTATACTGTTAAGAATATCCTTTCAGGATATTTTTATACCCAGATAAGACCTCCACCACTAAAGGACAAAAAGGAGCGGAGTCTAGTCCGGCGGTACCTTAGCGCCTAGGCGGTACCTTATCGATAAGGTACCGCGGGCTGTGATAAGGTACCGCGGGCAGATATAGCCGTTGGCTCCTTTGTCCTTTAAATAGTTGGCAATTATCAGCTTTTCACCTCACCTCTTTTGCACATTCATTTCCAGATTCAAACCCCTTCTTTAATCACTCAAATCTTTGATCATTTGTTTGATTATTACTTATTTAAGAAGTGAATCTTGTTATTCCATCTCTTCCTCTCCAAGTGCAAAGAGAAGAACACTATCCTAGTGAAGTGTTGAGTCCACCACCAAAGATCTATTGAAGATCAATTTTTATATACTTGTAGTTGTGTCATTGTTGTGAAGATCCAAGTAGTTGTGTCTATTTGGAAGTTGTGTATGTACTAAGTATAGTTGTGTAGATTGGTCCTAGCTACGATTAGGGCTCGACTTTTAGCTTAGAGTTGGAAATTGGTTAAGCGACGTGTACGGTTTTCTCCACCATAAGGAGCTTGTTGTGTAGTGAACTCTCGAGTAAGGAGTACTCGAGGAGTGGAGTAGGAACAAGGAGTGAGCTTCGTTGCCGAACCACAATAAATCCTTGGTGTTCGGTTTGATCTTTCTTTACCCTTAACTCTTTACATTCCTTATTACTTTTTGCATATACATGTGTTAATATTAGACTAGCTACACTATCATTCTTTATTCTTTGTGGATATATTTTTGTTAGTATTAGTTTAGCTACACTATCATTCTTTATTCTTTGTGGATATATTTTTGTTAGTATTAGTTTAGCTACACTATCATTGTTCATATTTGTGCATAAGAAGATTTCACATATTTCCTCAAGCCTAAGTTTTTGAAAAAGGATTTTTGAAAACCATATTTTAACAAGTAAAATTTAAGAAACTATTCAACCCCTCCTTCTAGTTTCTATAGCATGTTTTCTCCCCCATAAAAGGACTTAAAAGTTTGTCAATATATGTGAAGTGGGGCTATGAACTCACCTCAGTAATACAGTAACAGTCACAAGAATCCAAAGTAATGCCCAACACACAGTCAACAACCTAAATAATTATACAGTCTCAGTAAAGTATAACTGGTTGTACAAAAGTCACTGAAATATCTGCATATGCTTCTACGGGTTATAAGTATTTCATTAAGACACTTGAAGTTAATTTATCGTTATTCAGATAAATAAATAATTATCATCAATTGTGCAAATATTTATGTTGTCCAAGTACTACTTTGATTAAATTAACGTTTTTGTATGTGTACCATTATAAAGTGAGTTTAGGATATTTAAAAGGGTTATATATTTAGTTAA
This sequence comes from Glebionis coronaria, assembly GCA_025667525.1. Lineage (NCBI taxonomy): Eukaryota > Viridiplantae > Streptophyta > Magnoliopsida > Asterales > Asteraceae > Glebionis > Glebionis coronaria. Next base: position 397,299,643 of record CM046881.1, read on the forward strand.
AAAGGTACAAGATTTATAATAACATATTTACTATATTTATTGGTACAAACATAATTGTATTTATATATAGATTATATAAATAAGGTTTACTAAAACGTGTTACATCTTAATTAATAAAGTCTCGAAAATTTATACTTTTAATTGAAAGACAAGTTTATGAACGTACATAGTTTTCGTATTTATCGAGTTATTTACACTTACGCGTTTTAATTAGTTAGGGAAAGTATATAACTAGGGTTTATATAAGTTTAGGAAGTTTACGATTCCAGTCCCTCAAGTATCTAATACTCTCGGTATAATATTCCAAACGCCCCTAGGGCTTGCAAAAGTTTCAAGTTATGGCAAAATGAGTCCTTGTAGTTTCGGTTAGGGTTAAGGTATATATATATAATTTACACAACAGCCCCTAGGGCTTGGTTTAGATTCATCAGTTGGCACAAAGGGCCCTTATGGTTTCGGAAAAATAGGAAAGTGGCCTAAAGAGTAACCTAGGTTAATACAAGTTTCCCAAAAGGTTAAAACAAGTCCTCCAAAACTCGGACAAAGCTCAAAAGGGCACAAAAAGTATCTAGGGCTTGTAACTAGTTTGCAGAGTGACAAGTTTAGCCCTTGGAGTTTAAATTATGGCTCGATTATAAATAACCGATACCCTAGACTACCCATTTTCGTCCCGTTTGGCCCTTGTACTTGTTTGTGTCTCGAAAAGTTTAAATAAGTTTTATAACTCGACACTTTTGCCACTAAAAATCATTATTTACATAAATGGCACAAATAGTTTCCCAATTAAATACCTTAGGTGCTTAATGGGCTAGAGTGGCCTATTAAGGGTCCGGTTATGTTGATAGGGCCTAGTGGGCTTGTTATTGGGCTAATTAATAATTTAGAAGCCTAACTTAACCAACAATGATATAACCAAAATATATCTTGGGCTTTTGGGATTATAACATTTCGGCTTATATTAGCTTATGATTTATTTGGTTCGAGGCTAATGGGCTTATAATGTTTCGGCTTAAAGCTTATTTGGGTAGTGTATTAGATGTTCTAGGTTTCTTAATAGGTCTTCCACTCCTACACATTTGTTTAAGCTACGAAGTGTAAGAAACCAAGATTCATGCTCGGCTTAACAAAATAAGCCGAGAGTTTAGAGCTCATGTTGGGCTTATCTAGTGACTTTTAAATGGTCTCTCTTTTTCCATTCCATTCTAAGTTAACTAGAGGTACCTCAAGACAAGGTATTCTTCATTCGGCTAGGATATGTAGTCGAGATTTATGAAGCTTTATCTAGCCATACAATGTGATCTAGTACTTAAGTTTATTAGGGAGCAAACTAAATTAATCATTTGTTTACCCATGTTGTTTACAAGTCTAACATAAAGGCATGTTTTCCTTACAACACAACATTTAAGCCGCGAGTTTGCTAGCTAGATTTTAGCATAGTTTCATGTGCATGAATTCTTAGTCTCGATTTCTAAGAGTCTATGCGAATGTCATGCAATGAGAGGTGATAACGAATGGAAAGATGGAGAGAAGAAGTTTTACTTACTTGTCTTGTAGAAGAGATGATGAGGTCAAGAGTTAGGAACTCCTAGGCGTCGGGTACCCCTTAAACGCGCCCTAGAAGGGCTTTGGCTCTCCTAGCACACCACGGTCCTCGTGTAGACTAGCTCTAAATGCTTGGAAGACCAAGATTTGGTAATAAATGTGGAGTAAATGTTTCGAATGTGTGTGTGTCTTTGCATCCGAAAGTGGAAAGATATATGAGATTGTGTTTAAGGTTGGTAGCTAGATAAACACAAGTTGGGTTGAGTTTTTGTGGCTTGGGGTGTTCCCACGTCAAGAGAGAAGCAAGGAAGGGGGGTTCCCTATGTTTGAGTACAAGGAAAATCTAGTACTTGGGATCCTAGTACTATGCTATTAATGGAAGTTATGTACATTGGCCCTTGGGTTGGGACTTAGCCGTCGGTTTGCAAGGGTTAAAGGGGCAAGTGATGACTAAACTCGTGAGCTTTAATGGGAGAGTGTTTGTACAATGATGTGGGGAGTGGTATACGGCTAAGGGAAGGGCAAAAAGGAGACAACCAAGTACAAGAATTGATTGGGAAATCCTAGTACTAGTTATGTTTAGGAAAAGGTTTGAGTTTGTTTATGTGGTTTGTTCCTATCCGTGTAATATATACCCATGTGGGGGAAAAGGAAAAATATCTTGTGATATGGTAAGTTTGTTAGGTAATGCTTCATGTTTTAGGAAGGTTTGTCAAAGTATATTAGTATGTAACAAAATTTCGTGTGATATGGAGCTTCAAAGAGGGGGATGTGTCCACTTTTTAGTCACATACTTATGCACGAGGTGAAAAATTGGTTGAATATTTAGGGCAAGGTATACTGTACAAGTTAAATCTTCTAAACCAAGGTATATGGTCATTGTTAGGTGTTTAATGCGTAGCTTTGTGAAGGCCAAGGAAATTAAACACGTCAACAGTATCATATATTTAATAATATACTAGAATTGACAATGTAATTTAATAAAAGACTGGTGCTTCATAAAATAATGAAGTGAGATTACATTGAGTCCAATTAGGTGTGTACACAAGGTGACAAAGTCAAAGGGGTGAAAACATGGGTTTTACAGCACGTTCCCGTTATTTTAGCTTTGTCCTCAAAGCTTAGATTAACGTCACTGGTCAGGTGAATAAGTGTGGATACTTGGTTTTGAACGACTCTTCTCGTTCCCAGGTAAACTCAGGACCTCTCCTCGAGTTCCATCGTACCTTGACCAACGGGATGCGGCTATTCTTCAACTTTTTAACTGTCCTCTCCATGATTTCCACTGGTTATTCTGTGAACTGGAGTTTGTCATCAAAATGTACTCCTTCCAGCGTCATAGCTAGAGGTTCGTCAGCATAACACTTCTTTAGGTTAGATACGTGAAAGGTGGAGTTCACTCGACTCAATTGTTGGGGTAACTCCAAACGGTAGGCAACCTCCCCGATCCTGGCTATCACTTTAAAAGGGCCTACATAATGTGGGTTCAGTTTCCCACATTTACCAAAGCGTACTACTCCCTTCCAAGGTGATACCTTGAGCATGACAGGTCACCTACTTCAAACTGCATAGGCTTTCGTTTCTGGTCCGCATAGCTCTTTTGTCGGTCGCGGGCAGCTTGGATCCTTTACTTTATGAGGACTATCTTGTCAGTAGTTTCCTGGATTAGTTCTGGTCCAGTGAGTTTAAATTCGCCTACTTCTGCCCAACACACCGGGGAACGACATTTCATACCATATAATGCTTCGAAGGGGGAGCCTTGATGCTAAGAACTCAACCAAAGGAATGTGATCAACCCATCCATTCCCAAAGTCAATCACGCATGCTCGCAACATGTCTTACAGGGTCTGGATTGTCCGTTCACTTTGACCGTCATTCTGCGGGTGGTAAGCAGTATTCACATCTAAGCTTGTTCCTAAACCTCGTTGGAAAGCCTTCCATAAGTTGGATGTGAACCTACCGTCTCGATCACAGATTATTGAGACTGGTATTCCATGCTTAGTCACTATCTCCTTAAGATATGTCTTGGCTAGTTTTGTCAGGGAGTCAGTTTCCCTGATTGGCAGAAAGTGCGCGGATTTGGTGAGTCGATCGACGATTACCCAGATAGTGTCGTAACCGTGAGACGAATTTGGAAGCTTGGTGATGAAGTCCATAGTGATGTTCTCCCATTTCCACTTGGGTATCTCCTGGTGAACTAGCAAACCGGATGCTCTTTGGTGTTCGGTCTTGACACGAGAGCAGGTCATACACCTCTGGACATAAGTGGCGATGTTTGCTTTCATGTTCGGCCACCAGTATAACTTCTTCATATCCTGATACATCTTTTCAGATCCAGGATGTATGTAATAGTTGGATTTATAGGACTCGTGCATGATTACGTTCCTCAAGTCCCCATAACAAGGTAACCAACTCCTCCCATGCAAACACAGGGTTCCATCCGCTCTTGGATCTAATTTCTCTTTGGTGAGGTCAGTCCTAAGCATACCTCCAATATCTTCCTTCACGAGGTTTTTAGGCTTCCGAGCTTGAGTCTGAGCTTCTAGAATTTGCTTGGGTAGGTCCAGGCTAATCGTCATGACTAGTGCTCAGACCCTCATAGGAGGATCGGTCTCCTTACGACTTAGAGCATCAGCAACCACGTTTGCTTTACCGGGGTGGTATTTGATCTCGCAGTCATAATCACTTAGCAATTCAATCCAACGACGTTGCCTCATGTTTAGCTCCTTTTGATCCAGTATGTGTTGCAAACTCTTATGGTCAGTATGCACCGTGCACTTGGTTCTGTACAGATAGTGTCTCCAGATTTTTAAAGCAAAAACCACGGATCCAAGTTCTAGATCATGAGTAGTATAGTTATTCTCATGTTTCTTCAGTTGACTGGAGGCATAAGCGATCACCTTCGTTCTTTGCATCAACACTGCACCTAAGCCTTTTTGTGACGCATCACAATATACAACGAAGTCGTCGTTGCCCTCGGGTAAGGCCAGAATAGGCGCACTACACAGCTTCTCCTTGATCAGTTGGAAAGATGACTCTTCTTTCTCTCCCCAGTCAAACTTTGTTCCTTTCTGTGTGAGTTTTGTCATTGCTTTGGCTATCTTGGAGAAACCTTCGATGAATCGACCATAGTATCCGACAAGGCCTAGGAATTGGCGGATATCCGTTGGAGATTTAGGAGATGCCCAATCCTTAACAGATTCAACCTTTTCTGGGTCTACATGAATACCTTCGCTGTCAATGACATGGCCGAGGAATTGAACCCTGGTAATCCAGAATTCACATTTGGATAACTTGGCGTACAACTGTTCCTCCTTAAGTACCTTCAGCACTTGAGTAAGGTGTTCCTCGTGTTCTTGTTCATTTTTGTAATAGATGAGTATGTCGTCTATGGAGACTATCACGAATTTATCCAGGTAAGGTCCGCACACACGATTCATAAGGTCCATGAAGATGGCAGGAGCGTTGGTCAACCCAAAAGGCATGACCTGGAATTCGTAATGGCCGTAACGAGTCCTGAAAGCGGTCTTTGAAATATCTTCCTCTCTGACTCTCAATTGGTGGTACCCAGATCGCAGATCAATCTTGGAATACATACTTGACCCTTGTAGTTGGTCGAATAAGTCGTCAATGCGGGGGAGTGGATAACGCTTCGTTATAGTTAACTTATTTAGTTCTCTGTAATCAACGCACATTCGAAAAGAACCGTCTTTATTTTTGACAAATAAGACTGGAGCTCCCCATGGTGAGGAACTAGGTCGGATGAATCCTTTGTCAGACAATTATTGAAGTTGTTCAGCTAGTTCTTTCATTTCTGATGGTGCCAGTCGATAAGAAGCTTTTGCTACGGGTGCAGTTCCTGGGATCAAGTCGATCTGGAATTCCACTTGTCGGGCTGGTGGTAGACCTGGCAATTCTTCAGGAAAGACTTCGGGAAAATCCCAGACGATAGGTACGTCCTTGATTTGCTTCTTCTTGGGGCTTGTCTTCTTCATCTACTTGGGAAATATGAGCAAAAAAGATGGGACATCCTCTCAACAAATATTTCTGGACTTTGGTACAAGAGATAACACTGAGCCTAGTGTCAGTAAGGTCAGTGTTACCGTCTCCTCGGATGATTAAGGTCTCGTTTCCCCATGGCAGGCGGACTAGTTTCTCGTCGCAGACGATTACTGTGTGATACTTAGCTAACCAATCCATACAAATGATAACATCGAAACTGCCTAGGTTTACTAGAATTAGGTCAATATTGAATGGATGGTTGGAAAGGTTTAGAGTACAACCCCTAATGATGGTATTGGCCTCTACGATCTTACCGTCTGCTAATTCTACGGAGAAACGACGGTCTAACATGGAAGGGATAACTTCTAGTATGTTACAAAATTCAGTAGAAATAAAGCTTCTGTCTGCTCTAGTGTCAAATAGAATGGATGCATAAAGATTGTTTAGTAAAAATGTACCAGTAACAATGTTGGAGTCTGGGTTGGCTTTTGCATTGCCTACTACGTATACTCTGGATGTGGGTCCTCCATTGTTCTTGTTCTGACTAGCCAACTTGGGGCAGCCTGGTCTCACATGTCCAGGTGCTCCACACTCATAGCACACAACTCCTTTCTTTGGACCATTGTTACTTCCTCCTGCAGTGTTGCGGTTTCTTGACTATCCATTCCTGGGTCCACGGGCATTAGGTCAGCCTCGGTTTTTGTTTCTAACAATAGGGTTGGGTCGGACCTGGGTAACAGCATTCACTTGGCAAGTGCGAGCAAAATGGACAATTTCTCTACATTTGTAGCAGGACTTGCATGGGCTACCCACCTTGTGATGGAAGTGGCACCTCGTACACATAGGTTTGGTACCTTCGTAAGCCCTTGGGTTGGTGGTAGAGATAGCACTGTAAACTTGCCCGGTGTTTTGCCTCTTTGGAGTTGGCTGGTAATGGCTGCGGACATTGTCATCCATCTTTCTCTTGTTCTCAGTATGTCTCTCGGAGATGGTGTGGGCTCTCTTGTTGATCAACTCAGTAGCAAATTCCATGGCATTCTCGACAGTAGTGGGTCGAGAGGCGAGAACGCTATCATGGATGGCGTTGGGGAGTCCTCCAACATACTTCTCAATATTTTCCTCCTTCTCGGGAAACATCCTAGTGCACATGAGGGTCAATTCTTGAAATCTCTGATTGTATAACACGATGTCATTGTTCTTACACCTAAGATCCCATAGTTCGACTTCCAGCTTCTTCATTTCGCCCCTCGGGCAGTATTTTTCCGTCATCCTCTATTTCAGATTTGTCCAGTTCAGAGTGTAAGCAGCGTCGCGTCCTAGAGTATCAACCACAAAATTCCACCATGTGAGTGCACTTTCGAGCAATGTGCAGGTGGTGAACTTGACTTTGTTCTCGTTGGCGTAGTCGCTGATGCAGAATACGGTCTCTAGTCTTTCAAACCAATGCATCAGCTCTACCACGCCTTCTCTGCCCCGATAGTAGGACGGTTTGCACTTGAGGAAATCAGGATAAGAGCAGCCTCTGGTGGTATTGTTATTCCTGCGGTTAATGGAATTTTCGCTATCGTCCATGTTTCGGCTAGCTGCCATAGCGGTGGCGATACCTTGGTCAATCAATTCCCTAAGTTGGGCAGTGGTGACGTTATGGGTGGCATCGTCATTGGGGAGATTATCAGTAGGGTTATTATCAGGATTATTAGCAGGATTATTGGCAGTATTATGGCATGATTTTGCCTAGTGATTGCCATTTGTCTGTAGTCATACACAAAATGAAATCATTAGCTTCAATGTTAGTTCAATTTTTATATTATTCGCACAGGCAAACATGTGCACAATATTTACAACAAATTGGATAACCTGTCAGATTTCAATAATATAGCACAACACGTGATATAACAAAAGAGAGTGAGTACATGTCATTTCTTGGTAGAAAGTAAACATAACATCAGGCACAACCAATCCAAGACAGAAGCACATTACGCCTGTCTGGGATGGTGGTACGCACAGTCTAAAATGAAATATATACATACACGTATCTAAGAGAGTACGATACAGATAGGATACAAAAAATGCATGAAAATAAAAGTACATGTGATCCTATATCATGATAGCTGGGATGCAACCCAAAAGCTTATCATGATGTACATGAAATCTAATACATCTAATCTATGCAGGTCTAACAGATCCGATGGAGGTGCCTGGTGCAATGGGTGCTGGTGGAGCTACTGGTGCTGGCATAGCGTCCTATAAGGCGATCATAGCAAGTCGGGTCCTCTTGACGTGTCGGAGAGTCTGAACTAGTTGAGCTCTAAGGGTATCCAAAGCTCCTCTAAGATGAGCTGTCTCTGAAGTAACTCCATCATGACGAACAACCGCCAAGTCAAAGAACATAGATAATGACTGCTCCTGGGCTGAGAGGGAAGCATGGGTCTGCTGCTGTCGGCTCTCCAATGTGTAGATACGATGTATGGCATGGTCGTAAGCTGTCATAAGCCACTGTAGGGCATCATAAACTGTAGCCCATGTCCCTCTGGCAACTTGGGCTTCTGCCCAGGTAGTCCAAGTCAGGGAATCTAGACGCTCTCGTAAGATAGAGCGCTCAGCCTGACTAGCTGCCAGTAAACTGTGAACATCTGCCATGTCCTGAGCATGCTGAGTCGTCAATGCCGCAATCTGAGCCTGGACAGGATCCACCTGTCTAGTCCCAGAACCCTCTCCGACCTCAAAGATGGAGGCGGGGACCGTCTCGTACCTCCTCTTACGAAGGGGTAGAGATCCAGGAGCGTAACCCTGGAGAATTGACGAGGGTGGTAGGGGCGACAAGTAAGTATAGGCTTACTCAAATTAAGAAGTTTCAAAATGATATTGTATGTTGTAAAGATGGTAGTGAGTATTCTCTTAACATCACACGTTAAGGTTTAGTTAATACTTATCAGATCATTTAACCAAAGGTTAATAATTAATGCTCACATAGATCACATAAGAAATGCATGCTCTACGTCCTATATGCTTAACTATTCTAGTCCCGAAAAATCCCAAAAGATTTTTAAAGCAGTTATAGTCTAGTTTATATAAAAATTTTATTTTTATATTTTATTAATTTTCTTGGTCTGGTTCTTTATAACTATTGCTCTGATACCATTCCGTGACACCCCAAAATTGGTCAAATGCAGCGGAAATAACATTTGGGTGTCACGTGGGTGGATCAATAGCAGATAGTACATACAACATCAGATAAAAGATTATCAAACATTTATTACATGATTAGGAGTGCAAATTATTATTAAAAGTGATTCCAACATAAATAAAAGATTGTTTATGAGTTCCCCTTAAGAAAATCCCCAGATGCTTGCTAGAATGCTGTCTACCCTGATGCTGAGATCCATGCATATAATAACTACCTGCTTCAAACACCTGAGAAAAGCATGCTTTTGAGGGTCAACATAATGTTGGTGAATTCAGGTTTATTAAATAGGCTTGGATAGTAAAACAGACACTGAAGTAGTAATGCACAAAGCATTAATACTTAAAGGTAATTATATTGCCTATTGCCCGAAACTGACACTTGACATAGTTGAGCCCTCAACAAATGAGAGCGCTTCGCCTTATAAAAAGGCACCCATTTATTCTGTTCTGACATGGTAAACACCTGTTGTCCCGGCCACGGCATAATGAGTATGACTCAACCTAGTGGGGATGGTCAATCCCAAATAGATCTATTTATATCATTAAGGTAATTCTATAATTTTAACAGTTTCAGTTCACGGGTCATGAGAAATTCTACAATAGGCACATACAATCAAAAGTTGGTACAGTTCAGTTTATATCCATAAAGTAAGTTGCATGTTTTCTCCCCCATAAAAGGATTTAAAATTTTGTCAATATATGTGAAGTGGGGCTATGAACTCACCTCAATAATACAGTAACAGTCACAAGAATCCAAAGTAATGCCAAACACACAGTCAACAACCTAAATAATTATACAGTCTCAATAAAGTATAACAGGTTGTACAAAAGTCACTGAAATATCTGCATATGCATCTACTGGTTTTAAGTATTTCATTAAGACACTTGAAGTTAATTTATCGTTATTCAGATAAATAAATAATTATCATCAATTGTGCAAATATTTATGTTGTCCAAGTACTACTTTGATTAAATTAACGTTTTTGTATGTGTACCATTATAAAGTGAGTTTAGGATATTTAAAAGGGTTATATATTTAGTTAAAAACGTACAAGATTTATAATAACATATTTACTATATTTATTCGTACGAACATAATTGTATTTATATATAATTTATATAAATAAGGTTTACTAAAACGTGTTACATCTTAATTAATAAAGTCTCCAATATTTATACTTTTTAATTAAAAGACAAGTTTATGAACGTACATAGTTTTCGTATTTATCGAGTTATTTACACTTACGCGTTTTAATTAGTTAGGGAAATTATATAACTAAGGTTTATATAAGTTTAGGAAGTTTACGATTCCAGTCCCTCAAGTATCTAATACTCTCGGTATAATATTTCAAACGCTCCTAGGGCTTGCAAAAGTTTCAAGTTATGGTAAAATGAGTCCTTGTAGTTTTGGTTAGGGTTAAGGTATATATATAATTTAAACAACAGCCCCTAGGGTTCGGTTTAGATTCATCAGTTGGCACAAAGGGCGCTTATGGTTTCGAAAAAAATAGGAAAGTGGCCCAAAGAGTAACCTAGGTTAATACAAGTTTCCCAAAAGGTCAAAACAAGTCCTCCAAGACTCGGACAAAGCTCAAAAGGGCACGAAAAGTATCTAGGGCTTGTAACTAATTTGCAAAGTGACAAGTTTAGCCCTTGGAGTTTAAATTATGGCTCGGTTATAAATAACCGATACCGTAGACTACCCCTTTTTGTCACGTTTGGCCCTTGTACTTGTTTTGTGTCTCGAAAAGTTTAAATAAGTTTTATAACTCGATACTTTTTCCACTAAAAATCATTATTTACATAAATGGCCCAAATAGTTTCCCAATTAAAACCCTAGGTGCTTAATGGGTTAGAGTGGCCCATTAAGGGTCCGGTTATGTTGATAGGCCTAGTGGACTTGTTATTGGGCTAATTAATAATTTAGAAGGCTAACTTAACCAACAATGATATAACCAAAATATATCTTGGGATTTTGGGCTTATAACATTTCGGCTTATATTAGCTTATGATTTATTTGGTTCGAGGCTTATGGGTTTATAATGTTTCGGCTTAAAGCTTATTTGGGTACTGTATTAGATGTTCTAGGTTGCTTAATAGGTCTTCCACTCCTACACATTTGTTTAAGCCACGAAGTGTAAGAAACCAAGATTCATGCTCGGCTTAACAAAATAAGCCGAGAGTTTAGAGCTCATGTTGGGCTTATCTAGTGACTTTTAAATAGTCTCTCTTTTTACATTCCATTCTAAGTTAACTAGAGGTGCCTTAAGACAAGGTATTCTTCATTCGGCTAGGATATGTAGTTGAGATTTGTGAAGCTTTATCTAGCCATACAATGTGATCTAGTACTTAAGTTTCTTAGGGAGCAAACTACATTAATTATTTGTTTACCCATGTTGTTTACAAGTCTAACATAAAGGCATGTTTTCCTTACTACACAACATTCAAGCCGCGAGTTTGCTAGCTAGATTTTAGCATAGTTTCGTGTGCATGCATTCTTAGTCTCGATTTCTAAGAGTCTATGTGAATGTCATTCAATGAGAGGTAATAACAAATGAAAAGATGGCGAGAAGAAGTTTTACTTACTTGTCTTGTAGAAGAGATGATGAGGTCAAGAGTTAGGAACTCCTAGGCGTCGGGTACCCCTTAAACGTGCCCTAGAATGGCTTTGGCTCTCCTAGCACACCACGGTCCTCGTGTAGACTAGCTCTATATGCTTGGAAGACCAAGATTTGGTAATAAATGTGGAGTAAATGTTTCGAATGTGTGTGTGTCTTTGCATCCGAAAGTGGAAAGATATATGAGATTGTGCTTAAGGTTGGTAGCTAGATAAACACAAGTTGGGTTGAGTTTATATGGCTTGGGATGTTCCTACGTCAAAAGAGAAGCAAGGAAGGGGGGTTCCCTATGTTTGAGTACAAGGAAAACCTAGTACTTGGGATCATAGTACTATGCCATTAAAGGAAGTTATGTACATTGGCCCTTGGGTTGGGACTTTGCCGTCGGTTTGCAAGGGTTAAAGGGGCAAGTGATGACTAAACTTGTGAGATTTAATGGGAGAGTGTTTATACAATGATGTGGGGAGTGGTATACGGCTAAGGGAAGGGGAAAAAGGAGACAAGCAAGTACAAGAATTGATTGGGAAATCCTAGTACTAGTTATGTTTAGGAAAAGGTTTGAGTTTATTTATGTGGTTTGTTCCTATCCGTGTAATATATACCCATGTGGGGGAAAAGGAAAATATCTTGTGATGTGGTAAGTTTGTTAGGTAATGCTTCATGTTTTAGGAAGGTTTGTCAAAGTATATTAGTATGTAACAAAATTTCGTGTGTTATGAAGCTTCAAAGAGGGGGACGTGTCCACTTTTTAGTCACATACTTATGCACGAGGTGAAAAATATGGTTGAATATTTAGGGCAAGGTATACTGTACAAGTTAAATCTTCTAAACTAAGGTATATGGTCATTGTTAGATGTTTAATGCATAGCTTTGTGAAGGCCAAGGAAATTAAACACGTCAAAAGTCTCATATATTTAATAATATACTATAATTGACAGTGTAATTTAATAAAAGACTGGTGCTTCATAAAATAATGAAGTGAGATTACATTGAGTCCAATAAGGTGTGTCCACAAGGTGACAAAGTCAAAGGGGTGAAAACAGGGGTTTTACAAACTTCCTCCACGAACAATTAATGGGTATGAAGTATTGCGGAAAGCATTCAAAAGAAATTATGTGCAACAGAAAAGACATGATAGGAGTGTTGTATCACTTGCCAGAATCAAGCAGAACCAGGGCGAGTACCTGGAGGACTTTTTAGAACGTTTCAAGAGCGAGTGTCTTCAAATAAAAGAATGCCCAGAGATCTTGAAAGTATCTTGCTTCATGGCAGATATACGTAACACTGATCTAATAAAAAAGATGAATGAAAGAACACCAGAAACCTTCGATGGGGTACTACGGCGACTAAGATCCTTTATACAGGGGGAATCCGCTGTCTCGGAAGTCACACAAAACGCCCATGGTTATAGATCTCGCGAAACGCCTAATAAAGGATTAATCAGGCAAAGCAGGCCTGGAGGTCTCAGTTACCAAGGAAATAAAAGAGAGGGGAGAGCCAGTAGTTTCAGGTTTACTCCCCTTAAGTTAACTCCGAGGGAAATCCTTATATCAGAAGGCGCGAACTTCCCAAGACAATTGCCAATGACCACCCCGGTAGAAAGGCGCACTGACAACAAATATTGTGAATATCATGATGAGAAGGGGCACGCTACGAACGAATGTATTCAACTGTAGAAACATATCGAGAATATGGTAAAAGAAGGAAAGCTAAAACACCTTTTCAAAGGAACCGCGGAGGACGAGGAACCAAAAACTGGTAACACACATGTTTACATGGTATAAGCATGGCAACAAAGGACAAAGCAAAAGGTGAGCCAAAAATTCTCGAAAGGAAGAGACATCTCCTCCCCCCCTCAGCGCGAGGAATGTGGCAGAAGGCCCGTTAGTTATAGAAATAAACATTGGTGAGCACAGCATACATCGTATGTATGTCGATGGAGGCTCATCAGCAGAAATAATGTATGAGCATTGTTTCCTGAAACTCAGCGCAAAAGTAAAGAGCCAAATGGTGCCTGCAACCTCCCCGCTTATTAGATTCAGAGGGGAAGCGGTGTGGCCTTTAGGCCAACTGAAGCTAGTAGTAAAAGTGGGAAACGACGAGCATTCAACAAAAGTCTCCATGAACTTTTTAATTATACGGGGTCGCCATCGCAGTATAACGGAATTATTGGGCGACCTGCCATACTAGCAATGCGAGCAGTACCTTCTACGGCTTATGGCATGATAAAGTTCCCAGTAGAGGGAGGAATCGTAACGATCTTCAACACAACGATACAACTCCCGGAGTGCAACAAGATCACGGAACCCCCTCGGGTTACAATGGAACCCAAGATAAACTCGCCGCCGAACCTAAAAGTGGTAGTCCATCCGCAATATCCAGATCAAAAGATAACGATCGGGGGGACATTGTTTGACAAAGGAAAGGCTGGCATATGTCGCCTCTGAAAGGATAACCTAGACGTCTTCGCGTGGGAACCTAAAGACATGTCGGGGGTACCAAGGTCAATAGCTGAACATAAGCTTCAAATCCGCGAAGGATACCCCCCAGTTAGGCAAAAGAAAAGAGGACAGGCCCAGGAACGCAACAAGGTGATACTTGAGGAAGTAAAGAAACTGGTAGACGCAGGAATCATGAGGGAAGTTTACTACCATGCTTGGCTCGCTAACCTAGTAATGGTTAAAAAACATGATGGCAGCTGGCGCATGTGTGTTGACTTCACAGACCTTAATAAGGCTTGCCCACAAGATTGCTATCCACTCCCGGAGATAGATTGGAAAGTAGAATTGTTGTGTGGATATCCTTTTAAGTGTTTCCTAGACGCTTACAAAGGATACCACCAAATACAAATGGAAGAGCAAGATGAAGAAAAAACAACATTCCATACAAGTCAGGGCGTGTATTGCTACATAAAAATGCCATTCGGACTTAAGAACGTAGGGGTCACATACCAACGGTTGGTTGATAAAGCGTTCGAAGATCAAATAGGGCGAAATTTGGAGGTGTATGTTGATGACCTGGTAATAAAAAGTCACACGAAGAGTGAACTTATCCGGGATATATAATAAACATTCTCAACACTTAGGAGAATAAACATGAAGTTGAATCCAAAGAGATTCACTTTTGGGGCAACAAAAGGCATGTTCCTAGGATACATGATTGACCCTAATGGCATCAAACCCTGCCCGGAAAAGACCGACTCGGTCATTCAGATTCAAAGCCCAAAGACGAAAAAGGAAGTGTAGTCGCTGAATGGGAAGCTCGCAGGGTTGAATAGATTCCTGTCCAAGTCCGCGGAGAAGTCGCTCCCTTTATTTAAAACACTCAAGAAGTACATCAAGAAAAGAGACTTCAATTGGACAAAGAAAGCTGAGAAAGCCTTCTACGAACTGAAAATACATTTAGCTTCACTCCCTATGTTAGTCGCGCCACGTCCTAAAGAAGAATTGATAATGTATTTGTCTGCTACACACCGAGCGATCAGCGCGATGCTAATGACGGATAGGGTAAATGTGCAAACACAAGTATACTTCATAAGCAGGGCATTGCAGAGTTCGAAACTAAATTATACCCCAATGGAGAAATTGGTACTCACACTCGTATTTGCAGCAAAAAGGTTCCGCAAATACTTCCAAGCACATCCCATAGTGGTGATAACAGACCAACCTATAAAACAGATAATATCAAAACCGGACATCACAGGTAGATTACAAAAGTGGAGTGTTCTACTGGGGGAACACAACATTACCTATAGACCACGCAATGCCGTAAAAGGATAAATTCAGGCATATTTCATCCTCGAAGAACCAAAAGATGATGCTCATGAGCTAGAACAAAGGTAAGAAGACCAAGACCCATGGATCTTATTCACTGATGGGCCCTCTTGCACTGATGGATCTGGCGCAGGGCTCATACTCACCAATCCTGAAGGAATGGAATTCACATACGCACTACGTTTTGAGTTCACAGCCACAAATAACGAGCGGAATACGAGGCGCTAATAGCAGGACTAAGAATAGAAGTACGAATGGGCCTGCGTAATCTCGAGGCAAACGTAGATTCTCGCCTGGTAGAAAACCACATACTTGGCGAATATGAGGCGAAAGAAGAAAACATGGTACAATACTTGCAAAAAGCCAAGACGTTGATTGAAGGATTTAATAAGTTTCTAGTACGCCAAGTACCTAGGGGTAGAACAAGAAAGCAGACGCACTTAGCAAAATAGCGTCTACCAGCTTTGCACACATATCAAAACAGGTCCTGTTAGAGATCCTTAAAGAAAAATCAATAAAAGAGCAGGAAGTCACATCGGTAGTAGTAGAAGAAAAAGGTGCTACATGGATGACACCGATTGTGGACTATTTGACGAAGGATTCGCCCCCGCATGACGAAATCGAAGCACGGCGAATACGAAGACGCTCGAGGCAATTCGAAGTCAGAGACGGGATTCTTTACAAACGATCATTCCTACAGCCATGGCTAAGATGCGTGGGGCCGCAGCAAGCGCAATATGTCATTAGTGAAATACACGAGGGTCCCGCGACATGCACTCAGGACCCAGGTCCGTAGTGGCAACAACGATGCGCAGTGGGTATTACTTGCCAACCATGCAACGCGGATGCGACGAACGCTCATCAATAAATGCAATGACAGGTACACAGGCCGATACCACGAAAACCCCTAGAGGAACTGACACCCATCACTTCCCCTTGGCCATTCTTTAAATGGGGAATAGACATCGCAGGAGCTTTTTCCCCGTAGCTACGGGTGGAATTAAGTTCTTAATAGTCGCGATGGATTACTTCACGAGAAGGACTGAAGCAAAGGCAGTCGCAACAATCATAGGGAACCAAGTAAAAAGGTTCGTGTGGGACAATATAGTATGTCGCTTCGGACTACCTGGGGAGATAGTTTCTGATAATGGAAAACAATTCGCGGAGAACCCATTTAAAGATTGGTGCGCGAAAAATAACATACACCAAAGGTTCGCATCGGTATCCCATCCGCAAACAAATGGACTTGTGGAAAGAGCAAATAGGAAGTCTGGGAGATGGTATAAAAGCGAGATTGGGGGAACACTATAAAAAATGGGTCAATGAGTTATCACATGTATTGTGGGCACATCGCACAATTATAAAAATAGCTACGCGTGATACCCCTTTCGCTCTAACATACGACACAGAGGCAGTTATCCCAGCCGAGATTGGATTACAAACACTCCGCCCCAACAGAATTGGACATAGTCACGAATGATGATGAATTACGATTGAACCTAGACATAATCGAGGAGCGGAGAGAGTTGGCAGCTATCCACGAAGACAGGTCAAAAGTAAAAATGAAGGGTTACTACGATGCTAAGGTACGAAACACTTCCTTTCGGCCAGGTGATTTCGTGTATCGCTCAAACGTGGCCAACCGCGCTGAAAATACAGGAAAACTCGGGCCTAAGTGGGAAGGACCTTACATGGTGATAGATGCATTGGGGAAATGGCGCATATCGACTACGCGACATGAACGGTCGCGACCTGCAGAGGCCCTTGGAACATATGCTACCTAAAGAAGTGCTACCTTTAGCGGTGAACTTCTAGAACAAATGTATTATTTTTTTCTTTATTTTCATGTATTAAAAATCTTGCAAGTATTAATAAACTGTCGTTGTCTCTAGCTAGTTCCACGGTGCATTTTAGAAACATTTATTTTTGTCACGCATATATTTTTTCTATGTTATATGTTGCCTACTGGCGCACGCGTGCACAACGTTTCCAGGAGAAATAAGAGGAATGAGCCTACCCTACTAATTAGACTCGTCGAGTAAGAGGGATGCAACCCCATCGACCATGGATCATGTATCCTTGTTAGGCCCCTTGCTATTAATGACGTTGTAGCAAGTTCTGCAGCCATTAGACTCTGAGACTGATAAGACACAATCGTGCACACCTAAGAATTGGTCAGCCTCACCTGGCCGTCCTTATGGTAGTAGCGGTATACCACACGTAATGAGCTTGCCTCACCCATAAGGACCATTTATGAGTTTACATTAACTCATTATACGAATCTGCGCTATAAACATTAAACATACTTATCATAACAAAAAATAGGAAGTTTTTTATTACAAACAAAGGCGCACATTCGCACATAACAGTAAACAACAAATTTACAAGCCAGATAAGTTGTTGGATAGAAAACTGGTATTAGATGAGGACCTCTTCAACTTCAGCGGGGGGGGGGGGGGGGGGGGGGGGGGGGGTGGCAATAGGCTGTGGCGCGATGCTCTCTCATGGCCTTCTCCATTAGGTCCAGCACACGCAAGTCCCTCTCTAGCAGCGGCAAAGGCAGCACAAGGATGGAGGAGGCAAGGTGGGCCGCACCAACTGAAGGTGCAACCTCTATGTTCAGCATGGCCTTCTTAGCAGCAGCGCAACTTTTGTGTGATGCGAGCACCTCAGACAACGACACCTCCTTCTCAACCCTGAATGGGTCAAGTACATCCCTGGGCTGAGCGAATGTTGGTACTGTTAACTGCTCCGTGAAAGGCTTTAAGTGGAAATATGGCTGTGCTTCTGTGCCCTCTACCTTGTGGCGCGCCAAAGTAAGGCCCTCAATCACAACCTCAAGGGGCAGCTCATGGTCCTTGCCGCCAAGACCAAAGGATGGCAACAGACAGACACTCATATATTTTAGGGACGCTGTGAGCTTGGACTCGACAGTTGGGTCGTAGAAAGGCACCTCTGTTAGCTCTTTCTTTAATAAATTCGCCTTGTGCGCTTTCACCAAACCCTTGGAAGTACCCTCATCCACCGCGGCATGATTGACTGGGCAAAGGTGGCCCGTAAAGTAGGGTCTTCCAAAGCACCCATAGCGGCTAGGAGAAAACCATAACCCACCAACCATTGCTTCTCGGCTACCTCCTTCATCAACCGCGGGTATAGATCTTCGTAAAAAATGCTCAACCTCTTTACGTGGCTGCTAAGACCACTGACATCTTGATAGGTGTGTAAACACCCATCCTTTTTACCACTTAATTACAATAATAACCGAGCCAAAACGTGTATTTTATGTCTTTTATGTCGGAATTATGCGTGGTTTGTATTTTTGTTGTGATTTAGGACGAAATTGTGAAAAGTGGAGAAAACACGGGCATTTACGGGCTTTTATTGAAGAAAAAGATGAAAAGACGAAGTCAAGAAGTCAAGAGTGCAAAAAGAACGGAAGTCCAAGACCAACTCTGAAGATTTATCGAAGAAAAAGTTAAAAGACGGAAGTTTACTAAAAGCCGAGGAACTCAAGTCTATTTTATTGAAGAATTAAAAGACGAGTTCAAAAGAAATCCCGAGCCACAAGTCATTAGAGTCCAAGTTTAAAGAAGATTAGAAGGAAAAAGGACTAATGGTGCAATTAATGAAGATTAAAGGCTTAAGGACCTAATGACGCAATTAAGAAGAAATGAAGGAGGGGAGGAAGCTTCCTAATCCTCCCCTATATATAGATTAGATCTTAATTACTTTCATTTTGTTGGCTAATAGTGACAATTAGTTCTTCCACTTTTAATTACCTTGTCATTTAAATACTTGTCAAATTTAAGTTCTTGTCTTGCACCTTAATTACCATTTAATTTCAAGTAAGTTTTTCTTTTAATTCTTGTTAATCTTTATCTTTATCTTGTTAATCTCATTCTACCTTTCTTAATCTTTGATTCTTATTGTTTATGTTCATGTTCATGTTCATGTTCTTATTTTCCTTATTTTGATCAAGTGGTTTTGATTATTTTGATTAGTTTTGTGAGTTTGATTGTTTTGGATTGATTGTTTATGATTAATAGATGTTAATTTGTTTATTTAATTTAATCTTGTATTTGGTTTAGCTTTGTTTCGATTAGATTCGGATATATATTGTCCCTTGTTCTTCGGTCCTTTTTGTTACTGTATTCCAAGTTCTAAGCTTTCCCTGTATTCCGAGTCAAGGAATTTAAGAGTTCTATATTCGGAACCTTCTTTATTCAGTATAAAGGTTTTTGAAAGGTATATTTGATATTCCGCATAAGGGATATATTCCGAGTAAGGCTCGTTATTCAGCATAGGGAGATATTCTGAATAGGCCGAATTATTCCGAGTAGGAGTTGTTATTCCGGATAGGGGTACATTCCGAATTGCCTGGATATTCCGCATAAGGGAACTTTTTCCGCATAGGGGAATTTATTCCGGGTAACCTTTATTCCGCATAGGGGTAGAAATTCCGCATAGGAACTATCTTCCGTGTAGGTCCTTTATTCCGGATAGGGATAGGGGAATTTATTCCGCATAAGGAATATATTCCGGATAGGTTATTTTTAGTCTCTTTTAATTTCAGTTTTGATTTTCTGCCTTTAATTTTGAACTTTATTTTTCCCGCCTTTTTAATTAGTCGAACTTTAAGTTTAATTGCTTTATATTTATTTTAGCCTTGCCATAGTTTAAGTTTTAGTTTTAATTGCGTTTTAAGTTTGCCTTAGTTAGATTTAAGTTTGCGTTATTTACTTTTAGTGCCCTTTAATTTCCGTCACGCTTTTAATTACTCGCACCATTTACTTTAAATTAGATTTAGATTTACATTACTGCGCTTTTATTTTAACGCACTTTTACTTTAATTGTTTTTGCACATTTTATTTTAAATACTACAACGACACACTTTTGTTTTACCAAAGAACGACTGAGTCGCACATTAAACTCCTTTTTCAATTCGAAGAGACATACTTAAACAAATCTTTTTACCTTGCCAAAAGCCTTGTACCAAATGGCGCCGCTGCCGGCTCTTTTCGTAAAGATTAACGGTTTTCTGTGAAAGACGCGTTGCTTTTTGGGATCCGTTCACTTGTGAGCGTTATTTTCTTGCACAAATTTTTTTAAAAAAATCATAAAAATTAAAAATTGATAAAAATACATAAAAATTAAAAATTCAAAAATCCAAAAAGATTTTTATCTTTATTGTGTATATATATTGTCTTTGTGTTTGGTTTCTTTTTCTTTTGCATTTTCAGGTGTATGCGTACTAGATCTTCTAATTATCAAGAGCCCGAGACTCGAGAAGATTTAAGTATGTCAGGTGTCAACAACAATATTCCACCGCACCTCAATAATAACAACAATGTTCTTCCACAGCCCGATCTTCGGACAATGGAGGAGCTTTGTCAACCAACCATGTTTGGACGAGGAGGACCGATTGCGCCGATGCAAATCAACGCTCCTGAGTTTTCGTTGAAGCACCACATGATTCAGCAAGTGCAAACTAACCCATTCCGTGGATTTCCTGATGATGATTCCAACAAACACCTCGACAAGTTCATTACAATCACCCAAAGCATGAAGTTGCCTGGTGCCATAATGGATGTTCTTCGCCTACAACTCTTTCCACATACTTTATCACATCATGCCGAGAAATGGTTTGATCGTCTCCCAAAGAATTCTATTCACACTTGGGATGACATGACTCAACGCTTTTTGTCGCGCCACTTTCCACCATCCATGGTCACAAGCCTTCGCAATCAAATCAGCGGTTTCATGCAAGAACCCGATGAATCTCTTTTTGATGCTTGGGAAAGATATAATGTCTTGATTGATCGTTTTCCAAACCACAACATGCTCCCTGTGACCTTAATTGATACTTTCTACAACGGTTTGACTTTTCGTGATCGTGATACGATTAATGCAGCCGCCGGTGGCACATTCATGAAAAGGAGACCCGAGGAGTGTAGAGAGCTTATTGAGAACATGACTACTCACCACAAAACTGGGATTCCTCTGCTTCTTCAAGGAAAAACCCGAGAGTCAATGTTTCTTCTACTTCAGCAAACCCTGAGATGACCGAACTCACCCGCATGATGACTGAAATGAGCAAAAGTATCACGCTTCTCGCTTCAAACCAACAACAACAACAAGTTAAAGCGGTTGCCAATCCTTGTGAAACATGCGGTGGTCCTCACTCATACACCGATTGTCCTTCTACACAAGGAAATCCGGAAAATGTGTATGCAGCTTATGGTAATTATTCACCGGAAAATTACCAAGCTCGACCTCAAGGGGATAGAAATCTGCTGAGTTACCGTTCCAACAACTACCTTTCACCCGGTTTTTCTCCTCAAACCAAAACCCCGCCAATAACTACAATAGAAGCAACCAAATCCCACCAAGAGCTTCTAATCCTTATCACCAACCCACCCAACATACCCCACCCATTATTCCGGATGTTGAGGCCATCATGAGAACCCAAGGTGAGCAAATCAAGAATCTACAGAGTCAAATTATCAATCTTAAAGGAGATATTACCAAGCAAGGAAATGAGATAAGATCCGAGCTTCGAGATAATATTCAATCCTCCTTCAGCAATCAAACCAATGATTTGTAGAATATGCTTGCTAGTTTCTTGCCCGCAGCTCAACCTTCTTCTTCGAATTCTCTACCTTTAAACACCGTCACCAATCCGCGAGCAAACGTGAGTGCTATTACTACCCGTAGTGGAGTCACCATCATAGGACCACCTATCCCACCACCATCATCTACACCCCCTCCACCACCATTTATCCCTACTCCTCCTACACCTAGTCTTAGTGCACCATTACCGTCTCCGCCTCGTCATGACGATGTATCTCGAAAGGAACCTTCAACATCTCAACCTTTACTTGCTACACCTGTACCTTCACCACCTAAACCCAATATCCCTTATCCCTCTCGTTTAGGCAAGACCAAAATGCTAACCAAGGATGACTCTGAAGTGTCACGTTATGTGAAGATGATCTCTCAAATGAACTTCAACATTAGCTTTCTTGAAGCACTTGTCCACATGCCGAAATTTGTCAAAGCATTCAAGGAATTGCTTAACAAGAAGGAAAAGTTGATTGAGCTTGCCAGCACACGCTTAAATGAAAACTGCTCTGCAGTTATTCTTAAAGAACTTCCGGAAAAGCTTGGAGATCCTGGTCGTTTTGTGTTGCCTTGCATCTTTAACAAAACTGAAGAGTTTACTGCCCTTGCTGATCTCGGGGCCAGTATTAATTTGATGCCTTTGAGTGTTTGGAAAACACTATCATTACCCGACCTCACTCCAACAAAGATGACTCTTGAACTTGCAAATCGCACTCTCGCTTACCCCGTTGGTATTGCCGAAGACGTGTTCATTAAAGTTGGCACATTTACTTTCCTGGTCGACTTTATCGTTGTTGATTATGAAAATGGACCCTCGTATTCCTTTAATACTTGGTCGGCCATTCTTGAGAACTGGGCGATATTTAGTTGATGTGGCCGAAGGTGAGTTAATCTTAAGAGTCGGGAATGATTCACAAGTTTTTAAAATGGGGAAGCTTACAAGCAAATCCTTTGGACGAGAATCAATGAATATGATTAATGTGCTCGATGATTTTGTCATCTACAATAATCCTCTATTCGAGTCTTGCAATGATAATCCACTTTTTCAAGATGATGTGGATGATTCTCTATCCAATTTGGAACCTTTTCCCATTTATGATTCTCCACCGATCTTCGATGCTTATGATGATGATGATTCTAGCTCAGATTCGGATGATTATGATGACCTTACCTCCTAGTATCCCGACCTGCCCACGTATGATGATTTCGATGAGGCTGATACTCTTTCGAGCGATTCTTCACATGATGAAGATCCTCCGCCATCACTCGATCCTACTTTGGACGATTACTCATTTGAGGAAGATTTCTCTACATTTCTTAACACTTACTTCCGTCATGAAAGTGATGCTCCTCCTTTTGACTTTGAAGATTATCGTCTTGATCCTACTTTGCATTTGAAGACAACTCTTTCAAAGGAGAAGAAACCGGTCGACACCAATCTCCGCAGCACATATGATTTAACACCTCTTTGTCCCCCTTCTGAGGACGAGGTTGTGCTTCTTCGCGGATCTTCTTCCCATTCTGCTGCGCCTGAGTGCTATTTTCCCTTGAAGGAAAAGGTGTTCGACCCCGGTATCGATATTCTGCAGCCATCTCAGTATCCACCTGATGAAATAAAAGGAAATATCTTTGGAACTAATGGAAATCTGCTTGCACCACTTCACCCTTGCTTCCACCGTGCTCCATCGCTGCTTAAGGGAACCTTGCCTACTCTTCTTTGGCTTGCCTTGTTCGCCTTAAGCTTGTGCTATTTGATGGACGAAAACTATGTCTTTGATACTGGTGGACATGTTTCATGCTTCTTCCGTTGATGATCAAGGTCGAGTCAGGCTCACGACTCGGTTAACAAAAATCAAGCGCTTCTTGGGAGGCAACCCATGTATCTATCTTTTCGCTTTCTTTATCATAAGTGTAGGGGGGAGACCCCTTTGGTTCGCTATTTCCTCTCCTCTCTTAATCAGGGATTCGAGCGCTCAATGATCCACTCTTGATGATTCTTGACGACCCGTGATTCCGTGTTCCATTTTCCCGGTTCTATCCTAAACTCTTTTTGATTCACTATTTTATATTTTCCAATATTTAAATAGGAATCTCTTTAGTTGTCTCTTCCTTAGTGATATTTAAACAACGTACACAATGTCCTAAGTGTAGGGGAGTTTACTCCCACATGCTTAAACATTGAGGACAATGTTTATGTTAAGTGTAGGGGGGACTTCTATCGAAGTTAAGTGGCCTTTTCCTTGTATTTGTCCTCATTTTAACCGGAAAATCAATTTTTCGACATTTTTCAAAATTTTTGATCTATTTTGGCCTATTAGTTTTTCCCTTTGTATAGTTATTTTCTTTCCTTATTAGAATAAATTTTCAATAAAGTGGTTTTAATTTTCAATCGTTGTGAATCTTTTGACTCAACCCGAGTTTACTTATCTAAGTTACTCTAGCTAGTATCCTTAACGTGTTTAAGTCGAGTTTTGCTAGGCTTTTATATAGGGAGCTATATAACGCGAAAGTCTTAACTCTCACGGGTTAAGAACAAGAACTTTTCGCAAGTTCCTATAATTGATCCTAGAGAGTCGTTTATCAAGGGAACTTTAAAATGCGATTTCTAAAACTTGAAAAAGTCTAAGAATTTGCAAGATCCTATAGGCGACTCGAAAACCCAAAACTTTGATTAAATAGGCTAAGCATCCACGAGTCTCATTCTTTGAGATTTTAAACTGTGGAGAACGAGAGATGATAGAGCCAATTATAAGTTTGGTATTCTTTCGTGAATTTATGTGAGTTAATTATAAGCCTATTCTCCTATCGCTTGCTAATAAATTTATCTGCAATAAATAAGGTTGAAAGATTTGAAAAGTTACTTAGCTTCTAGCCCAAGATCGTTTAAAAGTTATTCGGTATGGATTAGAGTTCATAGCCAAGGCATAACTTATTGAAGCGGGATGCGAAGATTGGCGAGTCCGAAAAGGCCCTAACAAGGCATGAGGGCTATATTTTGTTGCTAAAGATCCAAAGTGATGTGAAGAATCATTTATCAAAAATCAATATGAAGGATCGAGACACACGACGAAAAGCAAAATCTCCCCAAAAGTCATGGAGAAGTGTATCCGAAAAGACCCTAACAAGGTATGAGGATAAATAGATCCAAGTCATAAAAGGAGGCGGATCGTTGTATATCAAAGTCCAAAATAAAGATTGGAGAAAAATGAAGAAGTCGTGGTCCAAGTATGAATCTCTCAAAATTTCAAGTGAAGAAATTCCATTATGAAGAGAAGACCATAATTTCATGAACGTCTCTCAAGGTTTGAAGTATGAAGTCGCTGCCAAATATCGGTCCGAGAAAGGTCTCAAATCGCGAAGCGAGTTATGCCAAGATATGAACTTTATGAGGTCCCGAGAAGCAGTTTTAAAAGATTTTGTCCTTTAGCTAACTATTGATTAAATCGTTCACTTTGTTTTCGGACTAAATAAACTATCGAAATAAGTCAACAATGCATCCTCGTGATCATTCAAGACAATAATAAAATATAAGAGATACACCTAGGAATAAGGGAGTCTAAGTGAGTAATTGGCCCACATGAGTTCGTGTTAGTTTGCTAACTTATAATAACAATGATCTCGTTTTTAAGCTTGGTTTGGAGAAAGTGAAAACTTGAGGATGATGATTATTCATGACACTCCTAAAACCCAAGGTATGCCTTTTGATTTCTTTACTTTGAATGTTTATAGTTTTCTATCTTTGTAATAAAGGCCACTATGGATTGATTATGATGAAAAGTGTAAACATGCTTTGTAACTAATGCATTGCATGAGGACATTGCAATGGTCAAGTGTAGGGGATTTGATAGGTGTGTAAACACCCATCCTTTTTACCACTTAATTACAATAATAACCGAGCCAAAACGTGTATTTTATGTCTTTTATGTCGGAATTATGCGTGGTTTGTGTTTTTGTTGTGATTTAGGACGAAATTGTGAAAAGTGGAGAAAACACGGGCATTTACGGGCTTTTATTGAAGAAAAAGATGAAAAAACGAAGTCAAGAAGTCAAGAGTGCAAAAAGAACGGAAGTCCAAGTCCAACTCTGAAGATTTATCGAAGAAAAAGTTAAAAGAGGGAAGTTTACTAAAAGCCGAGGAACTCAAGTCTATTTTATTGAAGAATTAAAAGACGAGTTCAAAAGAAATCCCGAGCCACAAGTCATTAGAGTCCAAGTTTAAAGAAGATTAGAAGGAAAAAGGACTAATGGTGCAATTAATGAAGATTAAAGGCTTAAGGACCTAATGACGCAATTAAGAAGAAATGAAGGAGGGGAGGAAGCTTTCTAATCCTCTCCTATATATAGATTAGATCTTAATTACTTTCATTTTTTTGGCTAATAGTGACAATTAGTTCTTCCAACTTTAATTACCTTGTCATTTAAATACTTGTGAAATTTAAATTCTTGTCTTGCACCTTAATTACCATTTAATTTCAAGTAAGTTTTTCTTTTAATTCTTGTTAATCTTTATCTTTATCTTGTTAATCTCATTCTACCTTTCTTAATCTTTGATTCTTATTGTTTATGTTCATGTTCATGTTCTTATTTTCCTTAGTTTGATCAAGTGGTTTTGATTATTTTGATTAGTTTTGTGAGTTTGATTGTTTTGGATTGATTGTTTATGATTAATAGATGTTAATTTGTTTGTTTGATTTAATCTTGTGTTTGGTTTAGCTTTGTTTCGATTAGATTCGGATATATATTTTCCCTTGTTCTTCGGTCCTTTTTGTTACTGTATTCCAAGTTCTTAGCTTTCCCTGTATTCCGAGTCAAGGAATTTAAGAGTTCTCTATTCGGAACCTTCTTTATTCAGTATAAAGGTTTTTGAAAGGTAGTCCATGCGGAATATTTGATATTCCGCATAAGGGATATATTCCGAGTAAGGCTCGTTATTCAGCATAGGGAGATATTCCGAATAGGCCGAATTATTCCGAGTAGGAGTTGTTATTCCGGATAGGAGTACATTCCGAATTGCCTGGATATTCCGCATAAGGGAACTTTTTCCGCATAGGGGAATTTATTCTGGGTAACCTTTATTCCGCATAGGGGTAGAAATTCCGCATAGGAACTATCTTCCGTGTAGGTCCTTTATTCCGGATAGGGATAGGGGAATTTATTCCGCATAAGGAATATATTCCGGATAGGTTATTTTTAGTCTCTTTTAATTTCAGTTTTGATTTTCTGCCTTTAATTTTGAACTTTATTTTTCCCGCCTTTTTAATTAGTCGCACTTTAAGTTTAATTGCTTTATATTTATTTTAGCCTTGCCTTAGTTTAAGTTTTAGTTTTAATTGCGTTTTAAGTTTGCCTTAGTTAGATTTAAGTTTGCGTTATTTACTTTTAGTGCCCTTTAATTTCCGTCACGCTTTTAATTACTCGCACCATTTACTTTAAATTAGATTTAGATTTACATTACTGCGCTTTTATTTTAACGCACTTTTACTTTAATTGTTTTTGCACATTTTATTTTAAATACTACAACGACACACTTTTGTTTTACCAAAGAACGACTAGTCGCACATTAAACTCCTTTTTCAATTCGAAGAGACATACTTAAACGAATCTTTTTACCTGGCCAAAAGCCTTGTACCACATCTTCTTTAACCCTTGCGCCCAACGCATCAACATCTGCTACAAACTTATTCTTTCCATCTTCAAAATCCCCCATTGCAACTTGGTTGGAGGCCTTCAGATGGTTCAACTAGGCGCGCTATTCTTCTAGTGCAAAGACTAGCTTGTTTTTCTCTTCTGTCAAGGTGTGGATGAGGGAAGCGTCTTGTCGGCCTCTCTCGACCTCTTAGGTGATTTTCTCTTGCATTTCCCCTAGGGCGAGAGAATTCTCCTCAATAATTTTTCCAAGTTTCTCTTGAGTGGTCTGAACTTGGGAGGACAGCTCCAAAAACCTCTTCTTGATGCGTGACATTAATGTCACATTCTGCGACGAAAAATAGCTGACGTCGTCCGCCAGAATCGCATCGCTCATCTCCTCTAAAATCGCAGCTCGACCAGGCGGCACGATGTTGTCCAAAAAGCTGGAGCAGTCGAACGCACCAGTCAAATCTGAAGACACGGGCAACTCCCAATCAGGAGAAAAGACAGGATCTTGGGGAAACCCGCTTCCCCCCCGCCGTTAAAGTCTCCTTTTGGGGGGAAGGCGTAGTATCAGCCTTCATAGAGGACTTCTCCTGGTCATCGCTGTACATGAAACAAGCGGTTAGACAGATATAAGGGGGCGTATGAATGACATCCATAGTACAAGGACGAGTGTTAACCTTAAATTGATGGTGGCAGGAGGAGTACGAGGAGGAGTTCTCGCAAGATTCTCCTCAAATTCTTCCTCGATCACGCGCGCCTTTATCTATGAGGGGCCGGCCCCCGTATGAGCGGCTTTGTGCGATGATACTGGGGGACTCCTTCGCCTCTTCCCCAATAGAGAGTTCTCCTATTCTTCAAATTCTTTCGTGGATTTCTCAGCGTCATAAGTAAGGTTATATGACGACAGCGAAGAGCTGAGAAAGGGCGGTGGATGCTGTTGTGCTGGTGGTTGTTGTTGTGGTTGTTGTACTGGTGGTGGTAATGGCTGGTCTACGCCAGTATCTTCATTCTCTTGTGCGGCGGAAGCCTCCCCAACTTCCAAGTCCATGGTATTCTTCTGCGCTAATTCTTGGATTGTCTTCTCATTCTCCTCTCAGCACGGGAGTAAACTACCAGATATTTGGGGAAGGCACCACGAACGAGGTTAAGAATATCCATGGCTGCGTATAAAACAAACAGACAAACAAGAGAAAATATTTTAGTTTTTTTGGCACAAGATGGTACTTACAGAATGATACGAAGAGCGTGGGAATAACCACTAACCCTGGCCACTCTGGGTGCGGAAGAATGGTACTTGATGTGCGCCACAGATAACTTCGCGGCTCAGACCAAGGATTAACAACAACGTCTCAGGATAAGGTTACACGGGGATGTGGTTGTTGTTCAAAGTCTTCGCGTCCTCAGTCTTGTAGGTATCTGGGCCAGGCATTGGGTCCTTCCTCACCGTTCCAGGGGTAAAAAAGGGGAAGTAAAAAGGGAAGGCGGCTTCGTCAACCCAAAAGAACCTATCATTCAAGTCCTTTAGGGAGTCTATCTTTCCATCATAGCATTACATCCCACCCTTTCGCTTAGCGAATGAAACCCAACCATTGGCTAGTTGCCGTTGGTAGAAGACACGAAATAGGTCTACGGTAGGCTTTATATCTAGGGTACGGCAATTAATTTCAAAATTCGAAATTTTGGCTGCCCCTATACAATGTAATTGGGAGACATGTGTCTCATAATGCATCAGTACATTAACAAGAAAACGCGACATGGGTATGCGCTGATTTGCGTAGTCAAAAAACCGGGTGTACACTCCTATCTTTCCTACTGGAGCATGGCTTATATTATGTCGAGGGTTGGGAATTTCGGGCTGTAGATAATTTGGTATGAAGTAATCTGTCGTGAATTGGTCTAGCTCCCCTATGGTCAGGACCGTGACATTGGATAATTGTCTCACCATGATGGCGTGTGTAGAATGAGGTGGTCGCAAAGGTCACCTTAGTAGAAGTCTGGTGGCGGTAGTATGTTTATGAAGACGATAATGGAAGCTTGAGAGTTTGACAGTGAATAAACAGTCAAAAGGAGGCGTAGAGAGTATATGTATAGCCCTCTTAAGTTACTGTTCCTCGCCTAGATGTGTGCCACGTGTTACCCACTTGCTAAATCCAACGGTGGAATGTGAAGAGGTAACTATGATGTGGCAAACGCTTTTCCCGGGTTTCGAAGTGGTTAGGTGAAAGGGGGGATGAATGTCTTCTTGGCGGGAGTGTTTGAATTAATTTCTCATGTGTGGTTTATGCACGTCTTGGTTTTTTGAGCACTTGGACGATTAAAGTCTAGTAGCCGTGTTTGGCACCTGCGATCCCTAGTCTGGGGGGACATGATGACGTATAGTCCCTAGTTAGGTTGGATAGTCCGACCTACGAGTACTACCCGTATCCATCGAGAATGGATTAATGCTTATGCGATGTGCGCATAGCCCAGGAGGCCCGGTAAGTCGTTGTCGCACATACGGTTTATTACTTAACCGTGTCCTTGTCGCATCGCGACAGGATCATACAAGAGTAGAATCTATCTTATGATTATATTCGCCTAATGGAGAGAGGATATACACTTACCTCATTTATACGATAAGGATTACTCTAGTTTTAATCATTATCTCTTCCTTAGGCCGCAAGAATAAGGAGCCCAGCTAGGACTCTCTCGAGTATAAAAGGAACCCCCATGGTTCCACAAAGGTACGATACACACAATAACCTAAACCCTAATACACTCAAATCAATTACTTACTCTCACGTCGGAGTCTAATCGTGGGTCACAAACCTACGGTAAGCCTAACGGTGTATGTTCAGTGCGAAGGGTCCTCAAAGCAAGTTTCACTTGGTGCAAGAGTTGGAGTCCACAAGATCCCGAATTAAGCCTAATTCGGGCCAAGCTTGGTCCATCCAACTTTTGTATCAACAATTGCCTTTAAATTTTGTATATTTTTGTGATAATTACCTTTGAAATTATTCGATTTTGAAAAAAATAATTTTCCAATATATGTTGTATTAAATTCTATAATTTGTGCAATTCAATATATTATTTGTAGAAAATTGTGAAATTCGATGTATTATTTGTAGGGTAACTATAACACTTTTATTTATAAATCAAATAAATAAATATAATTAAATTAATTAAATTAAACAAATAACAGAATATAAATAAATGAAAAACAAATACAGACATACAGTAAAACCTCAATAAATTAATACTCGATAAAGTAATAACCTCGATAAAATTAATAATTTATCTGGTCCCAACTTAGGACTAGTACAAAATCGGACCTCAATCGATAAAATAATAAGATAATAATTTTTTTGAAATCCTAATGTAAATATATTAGTCCCAATCAAACTATGAATTAATAATTACCAAAACTAAATTCCAAAACTCTAGAGTTATCAAGTAAAAATGAATCCATAGTCACTTGTTTTTTTTGTGAACTTCAAATCTATATTGAGTTCATCTTTAAATCTCCCAATTGCACTTAAGAGTTGAGGCATTGTATTCTCGTATTGCAACAAGAAGTTGTGAAGAGTTGTTGTCGCTTGCAATGCTTCTTTCCGAGTGACCGGTTCCAAAGAAATTAAATCATCATCAACTTCATCATCAACCGAATTTTGAACGGTATCCGTCATAATTTCTTCAATGCTTTGAATCTCGTAAAATTCATTATTTTTAGTTGCATAATCTAACAACTCATTCACATCCATTCTATGCCGATAATGCATTCCCGTAATCAAGGTCTCAAGCTCACAAATGTCTTCTCTAGAAATTACATCGTTTAAATCATTTGAGCCGGTTGGATCAGCCGAACATATTTTACAGTGTCGAAAGCAATTTTCTATGTACTCTTGTTTCACATTTCTCCAAGCCGAGATGGCCAAGTTGATGGCATCTAAAACATTAATATTTTCTGGGGAAGAAATGTCCAACTCATAACCTTCCAAAATCTTACGATAAAACCTTTTACGGTAGTACATTTTAAAGGCTCTAATTATCCCAGCATTACATGGTTGAATTTTTGAATTCATGTTTGGCGGTAGAAAAAACAACTCGATGTTTTACAACCCTTGAATATTTTTTAAATGGGCTGGACAATTGTCCACTACCAAGCGAATTTTTCGACCGTGCATTTGATCATCTAGCCAACGAACATATTCTTCGAAAAGCGACCCAATCATGGATGCTCTTTTGTTGGCACGGTATTCACAATCTAGGCTATTCATGTTGACATTCTTAAAACAACATGGCTTTGCATACTTGCCAATGATCCATAGAGGAATTTTTCCGAGCCATCCGCATTGCAACAGATAACAACTATAAGTCTTTCCTTGTCATGTTTCCTACCTTCAAGTTGTTTTATTGCAAGTGAATGGTCAGCTTGTAACCTATAAAACAAACCAGTTTCATCCATATTAAAAACATCTTTCATTGGAAATTGATAAGTTTTTTCCCTTATAGACTCCAATTTATTCTCCATGTCATGTGTGTCGACTGACCTACTTTCTCCGAATTGGCGAAACGATTTGATACCAGGCCTTAACTTGAATTTCTCAAGCCAACCCTGTAAAAGTTTATGCTCAGATTCTGGATAGAAAAGCTTCAACGTTTTAACCGCCTTCTCTATGATTAACTCTCATGTTATATTTAAACGCTCTTGATGTTGGAGAAACCATTCATAAACAACTTTCTCCATGTCCGGATACTTGGCTGCTTTGTGACGCTTGGAAGATCCATATTTGTCAAAGTTAGCCAATAGGAACTCCGTTGATCTCTTAAGAGTGTTTGAAATTGTTGCTTGACTAACTTTCAAATCGAAAGTTTTGTCAACCCACTTCACTAAATCTTGTTGATTGCATCCTTGGTGATCTCTCTGATACTCGCATAATAGTTTTCGTTGTTGATTGGTCATCGTTGATTTCTTTAACACCTTTTAGTTTAAAATCCATAGTTGATGTGATTTTAAAATTTATCATTAGACATTTTATAGTGATCAATCTAGATCTATGTACATTGAACTTGACAAGTTCATTAATGTGGGAATTTTGAAGGTCTTGTGAATGTGAACGTGATGTAGAATTTTGAAGGTCTTGTGAATATGTAAATATTAGATAAGTTGATTTTTTAATAATATTATGTTTAAATTAATAACTTATTAATTTATCGATAATTTAATAATTTATTAGTTTATCGATAAATTAATATCTCGATAAATTAATAAAATATTCTAGTCCCAACCTTATTAATTTATAGAGGTTTTACTGTAATTATAAACGATAATTAAATAAAACAATAAAATAATAAAAAGACTTACTAAATCACCAGCAAGTCGAGGCACGCGTAAGACACGCTTAGAACTAAAGAGCCGAGGCACGTGTTTGACATGCTTCCCTTAAAACAGATTCGTCGTCTGTTTCCCATGGTACAACAGCCGAAACAGTAAGTTGTACTGTCTGATTTAACAAAATTGCCTGGAATTTCACCTTTTCAGATGCGTACTCCATGTGTTAGAAATAAATAATAATACTTATTTATTTGATGTGTGAAAAAGTTATGGAATTGGGCCTCTATTTATACACAATAGACTCCCTCTCAGTTTACTCATCCCACCGATGTGGGATAAAAAATAAACTATTTTTTCTCTTTATAGAAACTAGAAGGGGGTTGAATAGTTTCTCTTCGGTTTATATCCTAATTAAAATTCTTTTCAATTAGGTTTGTCTCAAAAATACCTTTTACTTTAAAGCTAGTTGCATATGATTAGGTTTAATTCTAATGCATTAACAATGACAAGTAGTTGTTGTATGTGATGTAATAATGAAAGTAAGTAAAGAGTAAGGAAAGAAGCAACCTAATAGGAAGACACCAAAATTTATAGTGGTTCGGCAACAAAGCTCTATCTTCGTTCCTACTCCACTCCTCAAGTACACCTTACTCGAGATTTCCACTATATCTACAAGCTCCCTTCTTGGCGGAGAAAACCTTACAACGTTGCTTACAATAGTTTCCGACACTAAGATAAATGTCGAGACCTAATCTTAACTGACCAATCTACACACGTCACATACTTCACCATTTTCCGACACAAGGCTAGATGTCGAGTTCTAATCGAAAGCTAGAAACAATCTTCGTCGCCCATTTTTTTCCGACGCGAGGCTAGATGTCGAGTTCTAATCGAAAACTAGAACCAATCTTCACAACTCTTCACTTTGAAGCTAAGTGAGAACTCATAAGACACATACACAAATCACTTTGTAGTTTAGTGATAACTAACACACAACACTTTACAACTCAATAAAAACATATCCAAGTATACACATGTAGCTTGGATCCACACAAGACAAATCCAAGTATTCACATATACAATGGATTTACACAAGACTAATCCAAGTATTCACAAATACATTGGATTAACACAACTGATCCAAGTATACACAAATTCATTAGATCTACACAAGACTCAAATAAAAATGATGAACATGAATAGATCTAAGGTAGGATGATCTTCATTAAAGCTTAATCTTTAATCACATCACAAGTGTGTGAGTGATCTTCTCTTTGGACAAGGTAAAGAAGGAGATCAAGGGGATAATCTTAAGTAAACATACTTAACACATTAAGTGATCATTTACAAATGATTAGGAATTAGAAAAGAGAAAGATGGCAGAAAGAATGTCCAAAAAGGTTCATGGAAGATGTAAATTTGATACACTATTTATAGGAGACAAAGGCCAACGGATCTCTGACCGTGGTTCCTTAATTGTGCCTGTGGTTCCTTATCACTAGGGAACCGCATAGCTATTTGAGGAACCGTGGGAGTAGACTCCGCTCCCTTTTGTCTTTTAGTGAGGTAGTAATATATGAGGTAAGTTTTACCTTCAAAGGATATTCCTATGGCATCTGGAATATGCTATTTTCAAATTTATATTTTCTATTTTATAGAACATTTTCTTAAAAATAAAGTTTATTAAAAAAATCTTTTGTCACATTTGATAAAATGTAAGTTTAGGACTAATCACTTTTATGATCACCAATCATGATTAAGATATGTTAGTGCAATACTTAAATGATTATTACCTTGTTGATAGTGTTTGTTAAATAATCCGTCTTTCGATTGTATTTGATGATAAATGTCTTTTTAATTTGTCGTGATCAAAACTAAGAAAGATTAGTAAACACTAATAATATTTTTAGGCATCACTTTGCGTTAACAATCTCTCCCTTTTTGATTACGACAAGCTATAAACTCATTTATGTAAATACAAAATTATTCGAATTATTAATGAGTTTATCACTATCATTTCTGCCCCTTTGTCGAAGCAAAAAGGTTAACACAAGTCTTTGAAGAAGAGAAGAATCGACTTTGCTAGTAGCTCCCCCTTGGTGCTTACTCCCCTTTAGCTTGGGGCACCAAGTGAATGAGCTAAAGTGACATGATACACAAAGGTTAGTGGAGAGAAAAGAAACACCAATTTATATATTAGTCACTACCTAATAAATAACTTGAGAGGGAGGAAGAAAATAAATCTCAAATTAAAAGTAAGTATTTGCTAAGTATGACCAAGGAGGGTGTTTTGACAAAATCAAAGGTCAATGGTGGAATAGAGGTAGAAAAGAAACATCCATACCAATTGAAATGATAATATGTCAAAAGGGTTAGAAACTTGGAATTGTTAGAATCACCCAAAAACAATTGTAAATTTTAATCATGATCAACTCTTAACAATATGTGTGATAAAGAATTAGCGGGAAAGGAAATAACACACATAACAATCATATTAAAAAATATGAAAGAACAAACAAGAGAAATATTCATACACACAATATGAGTATTAAAACAACAAATAAGGAAAATAAACAACATAAGCATAAACTAATCTAGTAGTGATAGTCCTCCAAGATTGCTTAAGTTTTTATCGACTCAAACAACTAAAACACAAAGTATGCTTTAATTGGAAAAATAAGATGACGAGGCATCATTCGAAGATTTGTTAACAGGAACAAATACTTTGAGAGGAGGTCGAGTGAGAAGAAATTCAAGAAAATTTAGCTTGTCATACACATGACCAAGTTCAATTTGTTGAAATCAACAACAAGCACACGAGCTTCCATGATGCAAAACAAAGTCATTTAATGGGGGAGGACCATCAAGATGAGAGGGTGGTGGTGGAGAAGGAGAAAGTGGATAAGAGATGTTTTCACAATGCCTAGTGAGATTAGGGAAAAAAGAGAGGTCATTGAGGTGAGGTATGTTGCAAGGTTTAGGTGGTGGTGGAAGAGCTTCTCTTTCTCCAGTAATTGGATTGATTGAGAAAGTCTCATACCGATACTCAATAGGAGAGAAAGAATAAGTCTTGCAAGGTTTGGGAGAAGAGGAGTCATGATTATCCTTGTTCTTCTTGATCTAAACGGGTCGAACCGAGATTTTCAGTTTCTTGGAAAGCTTAGAAGAAGAAGCTTTAGGTTTAGAAGATTGTGACAAAGAGATGTCAAGGTTAAGATTATAAGAGTTAGACATTGTGAGGGATGAGAAGAAGAACTCCCAAAACAAGAGGATTTAAAGAAAGTAGACAAGGCAAAGATTTGAAATGAAAACAAAAGGTTTCAAGGAATGTTTAGCCAAAATTAGCAAACAAAGAATCTTGAAAAAGACTGTGGTCAAAGAAGAAAGAGTAAAAACGAGATAAAAACTGGCTTGCTGTCCGCGTTTCTTTAAATGAACCACTGGTTCCTTAAATATAAGGAGTCGTGCGACATTTACAGAGCCGCATACAGTGTACTTGAAAATTCAATTTTACAAAGTTTTGAGAAAAAATAAGACTCTTCAAAATTTTGCAAATCTTTGATTTTTTTACCTCTTTTAGAACTAGATTATGCTTTGGTTGCACAAAAGGGCAACACACTCACAAAGAGTGTCTTGACAAATGACAAAATATTTAGATAACATTTTGATCCAGTTTTAGTCAAGTTTTAGAGGTTGTGTTAGATTAAGGTTAAATTTTAAATAAATTAAAGTTGATTAGTGTGAGCACATAGGTTGAAACACACAAAGACTTAATCCATAAAATATCCTCATGAAAAACTCATGAAGGAAAAGGAAATACAAGAAATGAAATGATAACTAACTATTAAAAAGTTTGCTAAACTAGTTCTCGATATGGTAGACTTCCTTGGCTTTATTTTCTTTTAAAAGCATTTATTTTTAGAAAATCATCATTCATCTCCTAGGAGGTGGAGGCATGGAGAAAAAAGTAAGCAAGAAATCTTTCAGCCTCCTCTGAAGTCAAAACATCTCCATTCTTAGGTTTTGAATGATGTAGTTGTTATAGAGGCAACATGGACAATTAGAGCTACGAGCTTCTAGGAAACCAAAGAAGTATGGATCACCCATGAAATGGGAAATGGGAACACCCAAAAGTGGAGTGTTTGAGTTAGGAGTAGGAGGAGGCATGGTGTCTAATGGTGAGATGGGTGAATTTGGTGGGTGAAAGGTGAGGTAACCAAAGGCTCAACAATGTCATTCACAAAGGGAATGATTTGAAGAGGTTGAGGGTTCACATCTAAGGGAGGACTAGGAGTGAAGGGTGAGGACAAATCATTCATCCTAGATTGGAATGAAGAGGAGGTAGAACCATGTGAATAGTTAGTACCATGAGTTAAACTAGTCTTGCATGGATCAAGAGGTGGTGAAGGTGACGAAGAAATGAGAGTTGGAGAAATCTCATTTTTGGGCGTAAGAAAAGATGAAGAGACAAGTCTAGGAAAATTGATCTTGATCTTGAGGTTTCTTTTGGATGAGGATGGTTTGGAAGATTTTGATGATCTAGTGGACACCATGGTTGAGTGTCTAGGTTTAGAAGAAAGCTTAGAGCATGAAGAAGAATATCAACCAAGGGAGGTTTAAGAAGGAGAAGGGATGATCCAAACTAGTAATTGGTTAAAATTCATTTTGATGAACGTAGAAATTAGGTAGGATAATTTAGGAAAAAGCTGTTTTTTAGCAAAAAATTCATCAATGTTTGAGATGACAGTGTAAATCAAAGATTCTGTCGGATCCAGAGCCTGCGGTTCCTTAAATAAGGTCGCGGTTATTTATCACTAAGGAACCGCCCATATTTTGAAGAACCGTGAGCAGTGGCTTCAAAATGGTGGACTTCCAGCAACTTTTAATAGCCCTGGTTTTAGACAAGGATTTATCAAGCCAAAGTAGACTATTAACCAAAATCTAGAAATCTAACTAACACATAATTGTACAAAGTCATGCCAATCAAAAATCGATAGCATGAACACATTAGGATTAAAATATCTAGTAATCCAACACAAAGTATTAGTTAAATAAATCCAAATCCTATATGCAAGAAACATAAATAAGTCTAATGAAAAGGAAATATTTCAACATTACATAACATGTTAACAAACATGTCAACCTTGAATCAAATCCATAGCTTCATTTCTTCTTTTTGCCAAATCCCTTGATCATATTCCCTAAGCTCTTGAATGAACCCATTGACTCTACTCTATGATCATACAACTCACCATACGTTTGAAGGTTTGAACGATAAACATGCTCAAGTCTGAAATTTTCCGGAAGAGCACTAGTGGCATAGTGAGGAGGGGGAGGAACAATTTGTTCAAACCCGTCAATGAAGGTGTTCATGGATGGGTAGGAGTCACTCGAAGAGCCAACGTGAGCACTAGTACCTTCATCACCACCATCACTTGGTGACATAGGAGTGTCCTCATCGTCGGACTCTTGTGGGTCATTCCTTCTATTACCTCGATCACTTCTAGGCTTTCGTGGTTGCACCGCTCGAATTGGTAGCATCACACGGTTAACCGATTGAAAGCGAGAAAGATCGTGTTCGGGAAAGTCTTCACCAACCTTATCAAAAAGACGAGTGAGGAGCATGGCAAATGGAAGATTTGTGGTTTGTCTAGAAAGAGAATAGTTGATCCGTCGAGCGATGTAATATGCAAGATTATACTTGGTGTTGGTAAATATGCAAAATATCATATGCGCTATACACGCCGGGATATGATCATGGTTTACACAAAGACAAAACACATTTTCCCTAATAATGTTGGCCCAATGGAGCAAACAATCATTAAGGTCGCTTACGAGTATCTCATAGTGATTCAAGGATCGCTTAGTAGAGAGAATACTTCGTACAACGGTTCTACCACGCCCTTTGGTAATGACATCAAGGATGAGGTCAAGGTCTAGCACTTCGGTGTCATATAGAGGGCTATCGTAACACTCATTTAAAGCATTAATTCTCCATGAATCAGTGAAACGACATTGACCTTCATATGGCACACCAAATGCCTCGCCAAATTCCTCGAGAGAACACTGAAGAAGTTTACCATTAATGATGAACTTAACAAATATTCCGTTATCATTAGAGATAAGAGAATACGTGCTAAAGAACTCCAAGAGAAAGTGAGGATAAATGACTTCATCGATTTTTAATAAACAATCAAAGCCAATTTGAGCAAACATGAACTTGATGTAGCCATAACCCTCAATGTCCTCATGGAAAACTCTACCCTCATGAAAGCAACAGCTTTGAAGTGAACGAAAAGTTTTAGCAAGGGCTTACGAAGGACAAATGTCGACAAGATTAGGCATGTAACGTTTAATACGTTGGTGGTCTTGTTGATATTTCGAAGGCATGATTAATCACCTATAAACAACAAAGAAAATATTTCCCCAATCACTCGTATGCTACATAATGACTAAAGGTCAAAATCGTGAGAATGTGTTTGATCAATTGCTTGACACACAAAGGGTTTATCCTTATCATTCCCATGTTCACAATGTACCCAATTTATCATTGACTAGAACATATGAACTATGTAAAATCAACCATGAACTTGAACATTGGTTTATCAAAAATTCGTTTTTAGGTAAGCATTAACAATGCAATTACCAATTTGTTCATGGGTTCATATCAATTCCATCATTCAACCAAAAAACCTTAGTCAAAATTCGGATTGTTCTACAAGTGGGTTTAGTGAAATCGCAATGAATTCGAACCTAAGGAATCATAGTAATATAACTATGCCAACCCACATTTCTAGTAAGGTT
Organism: Glebionis coronaria; assembly: GCA_025667525.1. NCBI lineage: Eukaryota > Viridiplantae > Streptophyta > Magnoliopsida > Asterales > Asteraceae > Glebionis > Glebionis coronaria. The sequence goes on from CM046881.1 coordinate 397,339,137, forward strand.
CTAATTCATTATTAATTTAAAAAATCCTCAATTATGAAAATAAGAACCCTAGAACAAACTGATTGAAACTGAATGAATGTACTTACAATTAATTGATGTTGGAAGAGGGATGAGTGAAACCCATGACTTGAAATTAATTAATCTTGAGTGATTGAAGCTTTTGGTGAATCAATAATGGTGGAAACAAACAAAACCCGTCGCCTCTATGGAGAAGTAAGGGTGGGTTTATTTTGAAAAAAATGATTTTTTAAAAAATCTTAATTTTTTAGTCACTAGTGGGCCGCGGTTCTTTATCGATAAAGAACCATGGGTTTGAGCCGTGACAATTAAAGAAACGCCTATAGTGGGTGATTTTTAACAAAGAAAATCAATGAAATTTTGAAAACTAAGTTTTTCTAAAATACTTAAAATATATCTCAAGCCTTTTGGAAATCATTGGACCACTTCAATACTAGGTGATAATGCCTTAATGAAGGATTACGAGTTAAATCGAAACTGAAAAAGACCGTATAAGACCGAAATGGAAGAACGACTACTCATAGAAAAGAAGCAAAGAAGAGAGAAACCAAGGGGAGTGAATCAAGACCAAGTTCAATGCTCAAGAGACAAGTGACAATCTTCAAGTTGTAGAAACGAAGAGCTTGTGTCATCTATAGTGGTTTAAGACGTGCCTTTCCGGTGAAAGTCTAAACGACTTTGGTAATGAACCATACCAAGAAATTTTGATAAATAGAGTAAGATCACTTTCAAGGATAGTATTAAGCTATTTTAAAATGTGAGCAAAGCATAGATTCACTTTCTCTCCAACATGATTGGAAAATTATTATTGCTATGGTTTACAATAACAATATCCTTGGAATATTTCAATTCCAAATGTTTAATATCCAAACTACAACTTATGAAGTAGTTTGGTATCTCAATCGATTAATCAGTCATCCTAGAGATGAGCTCAATTGCACATATTTCACATTATATAGGGCCTACTAACCGTATGGGTGCAAACCATGGAAATCATGCTTGATACTTTAAGCTACTACTAACTCACTCTACATCTCCTAGGTGAGTCAAGTATCCAAGCAATGGAGGTTTAAGAGGGTATAATAATAGAATCACATACCACAAACAAATGGCAAGGCAAGGATGCCAATAACAAGCACACAGTCAGGTAATGATCAAAAGAATGATCAATAGGGCGCGTGGAAGGACAAAAACGTACCTTAGCTGCAAAATGCATTTCAAGTCTTAAGAGAACTAATGCAATGCGCAAACATGACTAAAGTGACTACTATGTCTTCAAGGAATAGTATCACTCTCATCCATCTTGATATCATCATTCAATGATGCTGGAAATCAAAGAAGATGAGTCTTCTACAAGTGTAAGTAACTTAATCCACAATCAATTAAATGATTAATCTTCATGAGTACCTACACATAGCAAGATACAAACTAGTAGATATATTTCAAGAGTAAATCTAAAATGTATGAATACTACTAATCTAGATATATGCTATATTACCAATTAAAAGGCCTAATTTTCAATGAAAAAATAGTTTTGACCAAAGAGAAACTTTAGTACAACAAAACCTTCTAATTTGAGGAGACAACGGATCGATCCAAGTTTTAAAGTACAATATACTTCAAAGATCTTGAGTGACCATCTCTCTAATACTAATTGTAGAAACTAGAAGGGGGGGGGGGGGGGGGGTTGAATAGTTTCTCTTCAGTTTATGTCCTAATTGAAATTCCTTTTAATTAGGTTTGTCTCAAAACTACCTTTTACTTGAAAGCTAGTTGCATAATGATTAGGTTCAATTCTAATGCATTAACAATGACAAGTAGTTGTTGTATGTGATGTAATAATGAAAGTAAGTAAAGAGTAAGGAAAAAAGAAACCTAATAGGAAGACACCAAAATTTATAGTGGTTCAGCAACAAAGCTCTATCTTCGTTCCTACTCCACTCCTCGAGTACACCTTACTCGAGATTTCCACTATATCCACAAGCTCCCTTCTTGGCGGAGAAAACCTTACAACGTTGCTTACAATAGTTCTCGACATTTAGCTAAATGTCGAGACCTAATCTTAGCTAGGACCAATCTACACACGTCGCCTACTTCACCATTTTCTGACACAAGGCTAAATTTCGAGTTCTAATCGAAAGCTAGAACCAATCTTCGTTGCCCATATTTTTTTCCGACGCAAGGCTATATGTCGAGTTCTAATCGAAAACTAGAACCAATCTTCATAATTCTTCACTTTGAAGCTAAGTGAGAACTCACAAGACACATACACAAATCACTTTGTAGTTTAGTGAGAACTAACACACAACACTTTACAACTCAACAAAAACATATCCAAGTATACACATGTAGCTTGGATCCACACAAGACAAATCAGGATTTACACAAGACTAATCCAAGTATTCACAAATACATTGGATTAACACAACTAATCCAAGTATACACAAATACATTGGATCTACACAAGACTCAAATAAAAATGATGAACATGACTAGATCTAAGGTAGGATGATCTTCATCAAAGCTTAATCTTTAATCACATCACAAGTGTGTGAGTGATCTTCTCTTTGGACAAGGTAAAGATGGAGATCAAGGGGATAATCATAAGTAAACATACTTAACACATTAAGTGATCATTTACAAATGATTAGGAATTAGAAAAGCGAAAGATGGCAGAAAGAATGTCCAAAAAGGTTCATGGAAGATGTAGATTTGATCCACTATTTATAGGAGACAAAGGCCAATGGATCTCTGACTGTGGTTCCTTTATTGTGCATGCGGTTCCTTATCACTAGGGAACCACATAGCTATTTGAGGAACCGTAGGAGTAGACTCCGCTCCCTTTTGTCTTTTAGTGGGGTAGTAATATACGAGGTAAGTTTTACCTTCAAAGGATATTCCTATGGCATTTGGAATATGCCATATTCAAATTTATATTTTCCATTTTAATAAACATTTTCTTAAAAAGAAAGTTTATTAGAAAATCTTTTGTCACATTTGACAAAATGTAAGTTTAGGACTAATCACTTTTATGATCACTAATCATGATTAAGATATGTTAGTGCAATACTTAAATGATTATTACCTTGATGATAGTGTTTGTTAAATAATTCTTCCTACAATTGTATTTGATGATAAATGTCTTTTTAATTTGTCGTGATCAAAAATAAGACAGATTAGTTAACACTAATAATGTTTTTAGGCATCACTTTGCATTAACACTCTTTAAGCATGGTACCAAATGCCTAACTTTGAGACACGATATCTCATTTACATCAGCTTCATTTTGGACACATAAAGGCTCATTGCGAAGCTCTCTTCAATGAGAACGTGAACCTATAAAGTATCACTAAAATATATGATTCATACATATACATAATTCTGTTCAAAGTTGGTCAAAATTCATTTTTCCAACAATATTTTCCAACAATCCCCCACATGAATAGAGATCGGCCGTAATACATAAAAGTTTTAATAAAATTACAAAAGTTGAATCTTGTATAGGATAGGTAGGTGTGATCCTTTGAACCTTCCCTTGTGAGATGCACTTAGTCTCCTAGATCTGAGTAGATGCGATGTCTTTGAACTCAACCTTTGTTTATGTAGACGACAATACACACTCACACATGGGTCTCCCTAACATTGTCAAGTCCTCATAGTCGTGTTCGTTATGGTCATAAACACTAGCCTGGTTCTACAAGAGCTCTTAGGATATGCGCCCCCCACATTTCCTTTCAAAGCAACCCCACTTCTCTCTCACATAGGTGATTTCATCTTGCATCATTAAAAACATATGTTTGCGATTTCACCTTGAATCATTATGCTTTATGATTTCATCTTGAATCATTAAGGCATATGTTTAACCTCTCAACAAGTCACATTGTTATTGGAATGGACGAGGAAAGTTACTATTTTAAGTAACTCCTCCATATTGATGTGACTTGCCCCACATTTCTATGATTAGGTTGTCCTATTGAACCCAGATCTTGGGATCTCTATTCAACTGGGTTAGGTTTTCCTTCATAGAAACTTATTCTTTCAAGGGATTTAGTCTCATTCCTTTAAACGACTTACTAACTAACTCTCTTATTAAGCCTTTTGTAAGCGGATCCGTGATGTTATCCTTTGACTTTACGTAGTCAGTCGTGATAACTCTAGTTGAGATTAGTTGTCACAAAAATCACAATATATGATGAATATGTCTTGACTTACCGTTTTACATTGTGATATGAGCTCTTTATAAACATGGCTGTTACCGGTATACGCCATCTTGGTATGTCCTTTACGAATTAGCGTAAACTTTCCCGCATATTTTATAAATTTATCTCAAATAATAAATTAATATTTCGTTATAGGTCTAGCTATAATAGTCTCTTTAAAATACTTTCAAGATTTCTAAGACATAGCTTTCCACTTATCATAAATACTTCCGCTCTAGTGGATCTATATTCTTATATGTAAGAATCCATATTTGCATTAGTCTATCACTTGATAGTACTCGAATATTCTTTAATGCAACATAGTTAGTATTATAGTACTCAATAAATACTTATTCGAATGGCCCCCACTTGAATTACTAATATATTTGTTTAACCTGATTATAAGTTCTAAACTAGGTCACACACACGTCATTAGACATATAAGATGCCCAATATTTTTTGAGTATTCAAAATGGGCAACACCTTTACCAAAATATTTAAAAAGATGTCACTGGATTCTAGCTAGGCTAAAATCCCCACATTAAACCTCTCAATAATATTGTTTTCTTAATGTTTCACTTCAAAACAAATCCATATGGGTTCAAAACAAACCAAACAACTAATGAAGTTCATGACAAATCTTGACAACAACATATCATCATTGGATTTATTCATCTTTATCACTTCTCGTGATAAATATACCATCTCTGTATAAACACAAGACTACATATTTACTATTGATCACACATACATACATTACTTTTGAATCCGCATTCTAACATTATGTGGTCAAAAATTGATGGTCTATGAATCTTGTGCAAACATCAAATCAATAAGGATATATGAAGAACATTTACACAATTAGCCAATTGACTAACTAATTACAAATCTTGTACTTCTCATCGTTTGTATATCTTATTAATAATGAATCAAAAAGATTTACAAGACTTGCCCGGTTGTTTGTGGAATAACAACCGGGCGATGAATGACAAACTAAACTCCCATGTTCATAGCTAGCTAAGCTTATGTAACAATGGGAGGATGAAACCCTAACACTACATGTGTGTTTTCTTAGGTGGGAATCATTAGACTATCCTATTACAAAGACTAGTATATATATAGTGGAAAAGTAAAGCTTCCAAGATAAGCTTCACCAAAGTACAAGTAACCACCTTGTACTTTATAGTCTTCATATTTGCACATTTGACAAAGTAAGCCCCTCCTCTTGAACATTTGTCTTGATTGCTGATAAGACATCATACTAATACTTTAGATAAATCTTCAGACAATTCTTCGAGTCTTCTAATAAGGTCTTGTAATAAACGATAGTCTTTAGGAGTTAGTAAGCTATTATGCCATCACTTACTAACTCCATCATCCTTGGTTCTTTGCACACTTACTGAGATCCACCTCAGCTAATGACGAGTATATCTCGTAGACTCTAAATAAATCCAAAGAATGACATACTAAACTTATAACATACATAAGTTCAGTGACTGACACTACTTAGGCTGCTTTTCATACAAATCCTGTACAAGGGACAAATCAGGCACTCAATTGGCTCAACAATCTCCCCTTATTTGGATAGAAAAGTAGCCTAAGTTAAATAGCAGTAAGTGAGCATAAAGGCTTTTTCTTACCTACTATGTTACAACAAAGTACACCAAGAATAACTAGCTTCTCTAGTTCAAGTCATCCGTTAACTTGTATCGTCTTGTCCCTGTTGTAGTTGTTGCTGAACTACAATGTCTGATGTTGTAACTTGACCCTTGAACAACTCCTGATTTATAAGACATCATAACACCATGATGTATGTATATAGACCTCTATAACAGTAACTTCACCTTAGGTCATAAGTGAAGTATGTATATGCAGGTAGAGAGTGGTTCAGATGTCTATTCAGCGACATCTTCAGAGATCAGACTATGCAGCTCCTTGTTCAACAACCCATCTTCAGTGACTTTTCTCAATCAGCCAGATGTAAAAATTCTAAGTCCCTGAAGGTTATGTGTTATGATGTATGATAGTGTGTATGTAGCGTGAGTAAACTTGATGTTTCTTCACATAAACACAAGTTTACCTCTGTCCTCGTTTCTCTCCCCCTCAAAATTTGCTTGGGAACCAAGCAACTTTTGACCCAGCTACATACTACATCACAATCTGTTGTGAGCAAAACATCTACTACATACCCATTGAATCGTGTACCAGTTCATCTCCCTCTGAAGTTCTGCAACGCCTGTTGATATTACGCCCTTAAAGAATAATGAACTTCTGATGAACAGGACAACACGCCTGACAACATGATATAATCAAACGCCCGATGTTATCAAACCCCTGTAGTTTATCACTGTTTCACCAATTCCCTGTGTTTGTACAGCTGTGGTTTCTCAAAACTCTGCGGCTGGGTCACAACGGATGGGTTCACAGCAACGGGGGAGGGGGACAACTACTGGGGAGGGGGGGGGGGGGGGGGGGGGGTAGGACAACAACAGTTTTAGCCGTCATTGAGGCTGTGGGTTTAAAACAGGCAGTTATTTTAGTGGCTGTGGCTGGGGGATCAACAGCTGGGGGTCAATCAGCTTAACTGGCTGTAGGGTACATATTCAGCTGACGTTGTGGCTGTGGCTATGGGGATCAATAGCTGGGGGTTCATATGTTGTGGGGATCAACAACTGGAGGTTCAACAATGGCTGTGGGGATCAATAGCTGGAGATTCAGCAATGGATGTGGGGATCAACAGCTGGAGGTTAGGACATCAATAGGAGTAGCAGTAGAGTAGTTGTGGCTGTGGGTTCAGAGGCTAAGGGTTCATCTTGAACGGTCGGTTGGGTCAGCCATTTAAATTCACACAGGCTCAACAAGTGTTATATCAGTAGCTCATTACTGATTTCTTTAAACTGAGCATACCCAAACCTAGCTGATCATTTATTAGCTTATCGTACAATACAAGCTATCGTAACATCAGAGTCTTACACCTCATTCGTGGTATCAGTGGCGGTTGTGTCAACTCAGCGACCTCTAACCAATGTTTGCTTCATCAGTTCAGAGATGATTCAGGTACAAATAACCACAACATTTTATCAATCTCAGTCTCTGTGTAACAAGCGACCCCTGCTCTCGTCTTTCAACGATGTGTTGTCGGGATCAACGGCTGGGTATTTGTCTCAGCGACTTGGGATACAGAGAATCCCTGGCCTTTAAGTGTAGCTGTTAGGAGGTTCGCTGATAGCCTAGGTCTACATAGTGACATGGTGACCTTTGCTCAGGGACTAGCTATCATTTGCAGAGCCTGACAAAGATCATGTCCCCTGATGTTTTTATCAGCTCCTATTGATTTCAACATCAAACTCACAGATTTTTTTATATCTGCTTCCAACTCTGTTAGCCTCAAAATATTGAGTCAAACAAGAATGCTCGGTCATATGTTCATTATGTATCGTATATTAGAACGGTGTAATAGGTAGTATGTTAGTCGTGTATTACGGGCTTAACTTTAAGCTAAGGTTCATTCATAAGTAACCAAAGCCCAATAGGAAAGCCCGACCCATTATCATATAGCCCATTATGCCACATGTAGGCAAGGCTATATAAACCTCTCCTTGCATGTAAGGAGAGGTTGGTTAGTCATTCATTTTCTCTTAATCTAATATTTCACAAGTTCACACACTTCTCTCTCTTTTCTCTCTCTAGTTTCTCTCTCTAAAATTCATCTCATATCTACCTTTCTTTCTTCATTAATCGTATAGAATCATCATATATTAGGGACAACAATTGGTATCAATCGCCATGGGGTAGTTTTGTGATTCGTTGTTGATTTAATACTTAGTTCGTGTGATTTTACCATAAAATCTACGGATTCAAGTTTTTTCTTGTGTTTTTCGTTCTCTAAATCTTCCTCTATTCATCTCTACATCTTTAATACGTGTGGTAAGATTTTGGTTACTTTCGTTTGGTTAGATTCACGAATTCCAAGGTAAAAATCCATTCTTTCTTGTTGCTCTTAAGTCTCGGCTTATTTTTTGGGGTACGATCTGATTTTGTGATTGCATAAACCTTGGGGGTTTCTACTTGCGATCCATAGTCACGATCTAATACTACTATCTAACTGCGATCACAAGTACGATCCACGTTACGATCTGTGACTACGATAGCTCACTACGATCCAGGCTTCGATCAAGGAGTACGATTGCTAAGTACGATCACAGGATACGATCGTTGGATACGATCAGACTACGATCAAGTGAGTACGATCCAAGAGTACGATCACTTGTTACGATCCAAGACTGCGATCAAAGAGTATGATAGGTGAGTACGATTAGACTGCGATCTAAGAGTACGATCCGACTGCGATCTAGGAGTACGATCAGAGTGCGATCAGACTACGGTCTAGGAATAGGATCAGAGTGCGATCAGACTACGATCATAGAGTACGATCAGAGTGCGATTAGAGTGCGATCAGAGTGCGATCAAAGTGCGATCAGAGTGCAATCAGAGTGCGATCTAAGAGTGCGATGGGTGACATTGCGATGGACATCTAAATTTTGTTCGAGTATTTTTTAGACTTAGCCACTATCTAGACTATTCTCGGAACGTAGTTTACACGAAGAGTTAACATTTTTAGGTCAAGTAAAATCAAATTTTTTCCATACTAGTTTTAGGCTATTTCTAGCTCGATTTCAAAATTTGTTGATTACAAATTTTTCAGGTCTACCGTTTTGTCGGACTGAGGAATTTATTGTCGGACTGAGAAAAAAATCGCATTTTTCGGAATTTCAACAACAACTCAATCACAATACAACTACTTAAGATCCACAATCAATTCTTCACTTAAGAGTATATTGAGACGGATTCTTTTGCAGAATATCGTGTGACAAACAATAACATCATGGTGGCGGGTAACAAAGAGAGACCACCAATGCTTGTGGCCGGTCGATATGCCCAATGGCAATCACGTTTTCTTCGTTATCTTGATACAAGACCTAATGGTGATGCATCGAGGCAATGTATTAACAGTGGACCATATATTTTCTCCGATATCACTGTTCCTCATACACCAGCCACTAACACTACCACAGAAGTACCCGCAACCACAAGAAAAGAAACTTTATCTGATCTTACACCAGAGAAGCATGCTTGGTATGACGCAGAAAAAGAAGCGATCTATATGATTCTAAGTGGAATTGGAGATGATATTTATTCCACGGTTGATGCATGTCCTACGGTACAAGAAATGTGGACGGCTATTGAACGCTTGCAACAAGGAGAATCACTCAACAAGCAAGATGTTAAAACAAACTTGTTTTGGAACTTTGGTAAGTTTGATGGAGAATCAATTGAGTCTTATTATTCACGATTCTACAAGATGATGAACGATATGACAAGAAACAACTTAGAGGTCTCCACCATGCAAGTCAATGTGCAATTTCTTCAGCAACTTCAACCAGAGTGGACACGTTTTGTTACTTTGGTGAAACAACAGAAGCAGTTAGACAAGGTAAACTATCACACCCTCTTTGATATCTTGAAACAATTTCAGCATGAGGCAAACGAAATTCGAGCTGAACGAGTTGAAAAGACGACTAATCCACTTGCTCTAGTGTCTACCACTCAAGATCATCGATCTCGTACTTCAAAGTCACACTCCATTCTATCATCCTCACCACGATATTCCACATCATCCAAGTCTTCATCCTCCACAAGATCACGCGGAAAAGAACCAAGAGCACCATCACCACCATCTGAGTCATCATCTGAAGAGGATAGTGATGAAGATCAAGCTCAGAAGAATCGGGAAATGAAACAACAAATTGCTTTCATTTTGAAGACCTACAAGAAAATCTTCAAACCCACCAACAACAATCTTCGAACATCATCCAACACAGAGAACCAATATGTTGAGAACCCTTCAAGGTATGACACACGTCGACGTGGTGAAAGTCCTTCTAGGTATGATCGACATAATCCAACACAAGTTGAGGGTTCTACAATGTATGATCGACAAAATGCCAAGTATGATACTCAGAGGATTGCTGCTGCTACTGGGAATAGGGAAACTGTTGGAACGCAAGTGGTTCAACAAAGTGGGATTCAGTGTTATAATTGCCAAGGTTATGGGCATATGGCAAAGGAATGCAGAAAGCCGAAATGGGTTAGGGACTCTAGCTATCATAAAGAGAAGATGTTGTTATGCAAGAAGATGGAAGCAGGGGTCAAACTGTCGGCTGAGGAAGGAGCAATTCTTGATGATACTGATGATGAAGCCTCCGACCATGAATTAGAAGCACATTACTCGTACATGGCAAAGGTTGACGAAGTTCTTGATAGGTGTGTAAACACCCATCCTTTTTACCACTTAATTACAATAATAACCGAAACAAAACGTGTATTTTATGTCATTTATGTCGAAATTATGCGTGGTTTGTGTTTTTGTTATGATTTAGGACGAAAAGGTGAAAAGTGGAGAAAACACGGGCATTCACGGGCTTTTATCGAAGAAAAAGATGAAAGACGAAGTCAAGAAGTCAAGAGTGCAAAAAGAACGGAAGTCCAAGACCAATTCTAAAGATTTATCGAAGAAAAAGTCAAAAGACGGAAGTTTACTAAAAGCCGAAGAACTCAAGTCTAAATTATTGAAGAATTACAAGACGAGTTTAAAGAAATCCCGAGACAAAGTCATTATAGTCCAAAATTTAAGAAGATTAAGAACTTAAGGACTTAATGGTGCAATTAAGGAAAGAAGAAAGAGGGGAGGAAGCTTCCTAAGCACTCCCTAATCTCCCCTATAAATAGATTAGGATTTCATTCATTTCATTTTTTTGTTGGCTAATAGTGACAATTAGTTCTTCTAATTTTAATTACCTTGTCAATTAAATACATGTCATTTACTTAATTGTCAAATTTAAATATTTGTCTTGCACCTTAAATTCCTTTAATTTCAAGTAAATTTCCTTTTAATTCTTGTCAATATTTATTTTTATTGTTTGATCTCCTATCTACCTTTCTTTAATCTTCAATCTTTATGTTTATGTTCATGTTTATGTTCTTGAGTTTTTGTTAAATTGATTAAGTGGGTTTTGATTATTTTGATCATTTTTGTTAGTTTTGTTGATTTGGATTGTTTGTTTATGATTAGTAGATGTTTATTGATTAGTTTGATTTAATCTTGTGGTTGAATTTGATTAGATTCGTATTATTTTGTGCTTCCTTGTTCTTCGTGTTTCTGTTACTGTTCTTCCCCAGATATTCCGAATCAACAGCGCATTCCGGATCAAGGTTGTGTTGAAAGTTGTTCCGAATCAAGGCTTTCATCCGGAATAAGTGACATATTCCGGATCAAGGACATATTCCGGATCATCAACATTCCGAGTGAAGGATTTAAGGGTTGTTCATCCGGAATAACTTGTATTCCGAATCAAAGTTGTTCATCCGGAACATTTATTATTCCGAATAAAGGTGATTCATTCGAAACTTCAAACATTCCGGATCAAGCCTTTCATTCGGAATACAAAACATTCCGGATCAGCTGTTCATTCGGAACATTCAAGTTATTCCGAACGAAGGAATTCATCCGGAATATATTCCGGATCAAGGAGTGTTCATCCGGAATCTTCAACATTCCGGATCAAGGGATTCATTCGGAGCATATTCCGAGTCAAGACAATATTCCGGATCAAGCTTAAGTATTCCGAGTCAAGACTTTATTTCGGATAAGTGACATATTTCGGATAAAGGATTTATTCCGGATCAAAGTTTTGGTAAATATTCCTAGTGAAGGAGAATCATTCAGAACGAAGGTGACATTCCGGATGAGTGATTATTCAGAATGAGGGTATTATTCCGAATGAGCATTTTCAGGTTCTTTTTAGTTTCAGCTTTTAATTTTCTGTTTTTAATTTCCAAGCTTTATTTTTCCCGCCTTTTTACTTAGTTGCACTTTAAGTTCACTTGCCTTAGATTTATTTTAGCCTTGCCTTAGTTTTAAGTTTTAGTTGCGTTTTAAGTTTGCCTTAGATAGATTTAAGTTTGCGTTATTTACTTTTAGTGCCTTTTAATTTTCGTCACGCTTTTAAATACTTGTCATTTATTTTAAATTAGTTTTAGATTTACCTTTACGTCTTGCACATTTATTTTAAAACAACCAAAAATATTCTTTTTCATTAAAAACAATTGAGTCGCATTTTGAACCGGGAATCAATTCGTTAAGATACCGAGAAACAAACTTTTTCAACTAGCAAAATTTTTCATTAAAATGGCGCCGCTGCCGGCTCTTTTCGTAAAGATTAACGGTTTTCTGTGAGAGACGCATTGCTTTTTGGGATCCGTTCACTTGTGAGCGTTATTTTCTTGTATAAAAAATTCAAAAAACCATAAAAATTAAAAAATTGTTAAAAATCCATAAAAATTAAAAATTTCAAAAATCTAAAAAGATTTTATCTTTATTGTGTATATATATTCTCTTTGTGTTTGGTATTGTTTTCTTTTGCCTTTGTAGGTGTATGCGTACTAGATCTTCTACTTATCAAGAGCCTGAGACTCGAGAAGATTTAGCTATGGCAGGTGTTAACAACAATAATCCACCACACCTCAACAATAACAACAATGTTCTTCCACAACCCGATCTTCGGAAATGGAGGAGCTTTGTCAACCTACAATGTTTGGACGAGGAGGACCGATTGCGCCGATGCAAATCACGGCTCCGGAGTTTTCGTTGAAGCATCACATGATTCAGCATGTGCAAACAAATCCCTTTCGAGGAATGCCTGATGATGATGCCAACAAACACCTCGACAAATTCATTACAATCAGCCAAAGCATGAAGTTGCCCGGTGCCACAATGGATGTTCTTCGCCTTCAACTCTTTCCACATACTTTATCACACCACGCCGAGAAATGGTTTGATCGTCTCCCGAAGAATTCTATTCATACTTGGGATGACATGACTCAACGCTTTTTGTCGCGCTACTTTCCACCATCCATGGTCACGAGCCTTCGCAATCAAATCAACGGTTTCATGCAAGAACCCGATGAATCTCTTTTTGATGCTTGGGAAAGATATAATGTTTTGATTGATCGTTGTCCAAACCACAACATGCTCCCCGTGACCTTAATTGATACTTTCTACAACGGTTTGACTTTTCGAGATCGTGATACGATTAATGTAGCCGCCAGTGGCACATTTATGAAAAGGAGACCCGAGGAGTGTAGAGAGCTTATTGAGAACATGACTACTCACCACAAAAATTGGGATTCCTCCGCTTCTTCAAGGAACAACCCGAGAGTCAATGTTTCCTCTACTTCAGCAAACCCTGACATGACCGAATTCACCCGCATGATGACCGAAATGAATAAAAATATCTTGCTTCTCGCTACAAACCAACAACAACAAGTTAAAACGGTAGCCAATCCTTGTGAAACATGCGGCGGTCCACACTAATACACTGATTGTCCTTCTACTCGAGGAAATCCGGAAAATGTGTATGCAGCTTATGGTAATTATTCACCGGAAAATTACCAAGCTCGACCTCAAGGGGATAGAAATTTGCTGAGTTACCGATCAAACAACTACCTTTCCCCCGGTTTTTCTCCTCAAAACCAAAACCTCAACAACAACTACAATAGAAGCAACCAAATCCCACCTCGAGCTTTTAATCCTTATCACCCACCCGCTCAACAAACCCCACCCATTAATCCGGATGTTGAAGCTTTAATGAGAACCCATGGTGAGCAAATCAAGAATCTACAAAGCCAAATTATCAATTTGAAAGGGGATATTACCAAGCAAGGGAATGACATTAGATCCGAGCTTCGAGATAATATTCAATCCTCCTTTAGCAACCAAACGAATGATTTGAAGAATATGCTGGCTAGTTTCTTGCCCACTACTCAACCCTATACTTCAAGTTCTCTACCTTCAAACACCGTCACCAATCCGCGAGCAAATGTGAGTGCTATTACTACCCGTAGTGGAGTTACCATAGTAGGACCACCTATCCCGCCCCCATCATCTACACCTCCTCCACCACCATTTATCCCTACTCCTCCTACACCTAGTAGTAGTACACCATTACCGTCTCCGCCTCGTCATGACGATGTACCCAAGAAGAACCCTTCAACATCTCACCCTTCACCATCTCAACCTTTACCTGCTACACCTACACCTTCCACCTATAACCCCAACATCCCATATCCTTCTCGCTTAGGCAAGGACAAAATGCAAACCAAGGACGACATTCAAGTGTCGAATTTTTTGAAGATGATCTCTCAAATGAATTTCAACATTAGCCTTGTTGAAGCACTTGTCCACATGCCGAAATTTGTCAAAGCATTCAAGGAATTGCTTAACAAAAAGGAGAAGCTGATTGAGCTCGCCAACACACGCTTAAATGAAAACTGCTCTGCAGTTATTCTTAAAGAACTTCCGGAAAAACTTGGAGATCCCGGTCGTTTTGTGTTGCCTTGCATTTTTAACAAAATCGAAGAATTTACTGCCCTAGCTGATCTCGGGGCCAGTATTAATTTGATGCCATTAAGTGTTTGGAAAACACTATCATTACCCGACCTTACTCCAACAAATATGACTCTTGAGCTTACAAATCGCACTCTCGCTTACCCCGTTGGTATTACCGAAGATGTGTTCATTAAAGTTGGCACCTTCACTTTTCCGGTCGACTTTGTTGTTGTTGATTATGAAATGGACCCTCGTATTCCTTTAATACTTGGTCGGCCATTCTTGAGAACCGGACGAGCTTTAGTTGATGTTGCCGAAGGTGAATTAATTTTAAGAGTCGGGGATGATGCACAAGTGTTCAAAATGGGTAAGCTTACAAGCAAATCCTATGGACGAGAATCCGCGAATATGATTAATGTGCTCGATGATTTTGTCATCTACAACAATCCTCTATTCGAGTCTTGCATTGATAATCCACTTTTTCAAGATGATGTGGATGATTCTCTCTCCAATTTGGAACCTTCACCCATTTATGATTCTCCATCGATCTTTGATGCTTATGATGATGATTCTAGCTCAGATTCGGATGATTATGACGACCTTACTTCCGAGTATCCTGATATGCCCACTTATGATAATTTTGATGAGGCCGATACTCTTTCGAGTGATTCTTCACATGATGAAGATGCTCCGCCATCACTAAATCCTACTTTGGATGATTACTCATTTGAGGAAGACTTCTCTACTTTTCTCAATACTTACTTCCCTCATGAGAGTGATGCTCCTCCTTTAGACTTTGATGATTATGGTCTTAATCCTACTTTGGATTTGAAGAAAATTCTTTCAAAGGAGAAGCAACTGGTCGACACCAACATCCGCAGCACATATGATTTGACACCTCTTTGTCCCCCTTCTTAGGATGAGGTTGTGCATTTTCTTCGCGGATCTTCTTCACATTCTGCTGAGCCTGAGTGCTATTTTCCCCTAAAGGAAAAGGTGTTCGACCCCGGTATCGATATTCTTCAGCCATCTCAGTATCCGTCTGATGAAATAAAAGGAAAAATCTTTGGAACTATTGAAGATATGCTTGCACCACTTCACCCTTGCTCCCACCGTGCTCCATCTTTGCTTAAGGGAACCTTTCCTACTCTTTTTTGGCTTGTCTTGTTTGCCTTAAGCTTGTGCTATTTGATGGACGAAACTATGTCTTTGATCCTGGTGGATATGTTTCATGCTTCTTCCTATGCTAATCAAGGTCGAGTCAGGCTCACGACTCGGTGAACAAAAACAAGCGCTTTTGGGAGGCAACCCAATTATTTATCTATTTTTCCTTATTTTCACCATAAGTGTAGGGGGAGCCCCGTGGTGTTTCTTGTTCTCTTTCTTATCATATGCAGGGATTCGAGAACTCAATGATCCACTCTTGATGATTTTTGACGACCCGTGATTCCGTGTTCCCATTTTCCCGGTTCTATCCTAAACTCTTTTCGATTCACTATTTTATATTTCTCAATATTAAAATAGGAATCTCGTTAGTTGTCTTTTCCTTAGCGAGATTTAAACAAAGTGCACAATGTCCTAAGTGTAGGGGAGTTTACTCCCACATGCTTAAACATTGAGGACAATGTTTATGTTAAGTGTAGGGGGGACTTCTATCGAAGTTAAGTGGCTCTTTTCCTTGTATTTGTCCTCATTTTAACCAGAAAATCAATTTTTCGACATTTTTTCAAAATTTTGATCTATTTTGGCCTATTAGTTTTTCCCTTTGTATAGTTATCTTCCTTTCTTTGATAGAATAAAATTTTAATAAAGTGGTTTTAATTTTCAAACGTTGTGAATCTTTTGACTCAACCCGAGTTTACTTATCTAAGTTTACTCTAGCTAGTATCCTTAACGTGTTTAAGTCAAGTTTTGCTAGGATTTTATATAGGGAACTATAAAACGCGAAAGTCTTAACTCTCACGGGTTAAGAACAAGAACTTTTCGCAAGTTCCTATAATTGATCCTAGAGAGTCGTTTATCAAGGGAACTATAAAATGCGATTTCTAAACTTGAAAAGGTCTAAGAATTTGCAAGATCCTATAGACGACACGAAAACCCAAAACTTAGATTTAATAGGCTAAGCATCCACGAGTCTCATTCCTTGAGATTTTAAACTGTGGAGAACGAGAAATGATAGAGTCAATTATAAGTTTGGTATTCTTTCGTGAATTTATGTGAGTTAACTATAAGCCTATTCTACCATCGCTTGCTAATAAATTTATTTGCAATAAATAAGGTTGTACGATTTGAAAAGTTACTTAGCTTCTAGCCCAAGATCGTTTAAAAGTTGCTCGGTATGGATTAGAGTTCATAGCCAAGGCATAACTTATTGAAGCGGGATGCGAAGATTGGCGAGTCCAAAAAGGTCCTAACAAGGCATGAGGGCTACATTTTGTTGCTAAAGATCCCAAGTGATGTGAAGAATCATTTATCGAAAATCAATATGAAGGATCGAGACACACGACGAAAAGCAAATACTCCCGTAAAGATCATGGAGAAGTCTATCCGAAAAGACCCTAGCAAGGTATGAGGATAAATAGATCCAAGTCCTAAAAGGAGGCGGATCGTTGTATATCAAAATCCCAAGTAATGATTGGAGAAAAATGAAGAAGTCGTGGTCCAAGTATGAAGAATCTCTCAAAACTTCAAGTGAAGAAGTTCCTATTATGAAGAGAAGACCATTATTTCATGAACGTCTCTCAAGATTTTAAGTATGAAGTCGCTGCCAAATATCGGTCCGAGAAAGGTCTCAAATCGTGAAGCGAGTTATGCCAAGATATGAACTTTATGAGGTCCCGAGAAGCAGTTTTAACAGATTTTGTGCTTTAGCTAACTATTGATTAAATCATCCCACTTTATTTTTAGCCTAATAAACTATCGAAATAAGTCAACAATGCATCCTCGTGATCATTCAAGACAATAATAAAATATAAGAGATACACCAAGGAATAAGGGAGTCTAAGTGAATAATTGGCCTACATGAGTTTGTGTTAGTTTGGTAACTTATAATAACAATGATCTCGTTTTTAAGCTTGGTTTGGAGAAAGTGAAAACTTGAGGATGATGATTATTCATGACATTTCCAAAACCCAAGGTATGTTTTTGATTTCTTTACTTTGAATGTTTATAATTTTCTATCTCTTTAATAAAGGCCAATATGGATTGATTATGATGGGAAATGTAATCCTGCTTTGTAACTAATGCATTGCATGAGGATATTGCAATGGTCAAGTGTAGGGGATTTGATAGGTGTGTAAACACCCATCCTTTTTACCACTTAATTACAATAATAACCGAGCCAAAACGTGTATTTTATGTCATTTATGTCGGAATTATGCGTGGTTTGTGTTTTTATTGTGATTTAGGACGAAAAGGTGAAAAGTGGAGAAAACACGGGCATTCACGGGCTTTTATCGAAGTAAAAGACGAAAGACGAAGTCAAGAAGTCAAGAGTGCAAAAAGAACGGAAGTCCAAGACCAATTCTGAAGATTTATCGAAGAAAAAGTCAAAAGACGGAAGTTTACGAAAAGCCGAAGAACTCAAGTCTAAATTATTGAAGAATTATAAGACGAGTTTAAAGAAATCCCGAGACAAAGTCATTAAAGTCCAAGATTTAAGAAGATTAAGAACTTAAGGACTTAATGGTGCAATTAAGGAAAGAAGAAAGAGGGGAGGAAGATTCCTAAGCACTCCCTAATCTTCCCTATAAATAGATTAGGATTTCATTCATTTCATTTTTTGTTGGCTAATACTGACAATTAGTTCTTCCAATTTTAATTACCTTGTCATTTAAATACATGTCATTTACTTAATTGTCAAATTTAAATACTTGTCTTGCACCTTAAATTCCTTTAATTTCAAGTAAGTTTCCTTTTAATTCTTGTCAATCTTTATTTTTATTGTTTGATCTCCTATCTACCTTTCTTTAATCTTCAATCTTTATGTTTATGTTCATGTTTGTGTTCTTGAGTTTTTGTTAAATTGATTAAGTGGTTTTGATTATTTTGATCATTTTTGTTAGTTTTGTTGATTTGGATTGTTTGTTTATGGTTAGTAGATGTTTATTGATTAGTTTGATTTAATCTTGTGGTTGAATTTGATTAGCTTTGATTAGATTCATATTATTTTGTGCTTCCTTGTTCTTCGTGTTTCTGTTACTGTTCTTCCCCAGATATTCCGAATCAACAGCGCATTCCGGATCAAGGTTGTGTTGAAAGTTTTTCTGAATCAAGGCTTTCATCCGGAATAAGTGACATATTCCGGATCAAGGACATATTCCGGATCAGCAACATTCCGAGTGAAGGATTTAAGGGTTGTTCATCTGGAATAACTTGTATTCCGAATCAAAGTTGTTCATCCGGAACATTTATTATTCCGAATAAAGGTGATTCATTCGGAACTTCAAACATTCCGGATCAAGCCTTTCATTCGGAATACAAAACATTCCGGATCAACTGTTCATTCGGAACATTCAAGTTATTCCGAACGAAGGAATTCATCCGGAATATATTCCGGATCAAGGAGTGTTCATCCAGAATCTTCAACATTCCGGATCAAGGGATTCATTCGGAATATATTCCGAGTCAAGCCAATATTCCGGATCAAGCTTAAGTATTCCGAGTCAAGACTTTATTCCGGATAAGTGACATATTCCGGATAAAGGATTTATTCCGGATCAAAGTTTTGGTAAATATTCCGAGTGAAGGAGAATCATTCCGAACGAAGGTGACATTCCGGATGAGTGATTATTCCGAATGAGGGTATTATTCCGAATGAGCATTTTCAGGTTCTTTTTAGTTTCAGCTTTTAATTTTCTGTTTTTAATTTCCAAGCTTTATTTTTCCCGCCTTTTTACTTAGTTGCACTTTAAGTTCACTTGCCTTAGATTTATTTTAGCCTTGCCTTAGTTTTAAGTTTTAGTTGCGTTTTAAGTTTGCCTTAGATAGATTTAATTTTGCGTTACTTACTTTTAGTGCCTTTTAATTTTCGTCACGCTTTTAAATACTTGTCATTTATTTTAAATTAGTTTTAGATTTACCTTTACGTCTTGCACATTTATTTTAAAACAACCAAAAATATTCTTTTTCACCAAAAACAATTGAGTCGCATTTTGAACCGGGAATCCATTCGTTAAGATACCGAGAAACAAACTTTTTCAACTAGCAAAATCCTTCATTAGTTCTCAACGTCACTGAAGATGACAATGGACCTATCTTTGACACTGAGCCACTCGATAAGGTACACACCACTGATGAATATAATGTGTTTGGTGATACTAATGAGCATAGTGAGCTACCCAATGCCATTAATGACACATGTATGACGGAAAAGGTGGATAGCAATACCACACCCGATTCATCAGACATGTGCAATAATGAGTTTGAGGATGATCAACATGCAATTGAGTATGATGATGAAGAGCATGTCGCGCTTGCTAATTTTATTGCCAGTTTACAAAAAGATGTCAATGAAACTAGAAAAAGTCAAAAGCAATTAAAGAAGGCAAACGCAGTGCTCACTCAAAATTTTGAAGAATGCAAAGCCGCACTAATTACATCTAGTGAGACCATTGAACACTATAAAGATGAGCTTCTTCAGAAAACCAAAGAACTTGAGGGGTACAAGGGTAGTGCGTTAAAAAGTCAAAAGGACGATCTTGAAAAGAAATACAATGAAACTCTTGAGTTATTAACCAAAGAGAAACGTCAATTTAATGTTTTGTTAATGGATGAACGTCAAAAAACGTACCTTGCTACCAACAAAGTTAACGAACTTGAACAACGACTTTCGATGGATAACACCGAGTCTGCTAAAATTCTTGATGTTAAGAAACAAGAGGTTGAAACGTTAAAACAAGATTTCAAAAGTCGACATGAAAAAGATACTGAAAAAGTAACGGAACTAGAAAAACAAGTCGAATTATTGAAGAAAGTTGTTTATAAAACGCATGACTCTATTCAAACCGTAAGAATGTTAGCACCTCTGTCTATGTTTAAGGGTCAAGCTAGCTTTGCAAGTCCTGATTATCTTGCCCAAGCTCAAGCTGCGAACCCGCACATTTATATGGATGAGTCTGAATGGACCGATCCTGAATATCCTCTTGGTTATGATGAGACATCCCTTTGGGAAGAGGAGAGTAGATCACCGGTTAATAAAGAGTTTGTGAAACCATACAATTATGCTTACGAGAATAGTCTAGATGGTCTTTTCACTACACAAAAACAAAAGTCTCGTGAGGAATTGTTTTTAGAATGCAAACAAAGAAGAATTCAATGGAAGAAAGCTTTTGCTACTAAGAAAACAAACGTTTCTAAGTTTATCAACTACTTGCCTCTTGACGCTTCTAAAAGCAAGAGTAGGCAGACATTTGGGTTTCTACAACATTACATTGATAATATTAAATCCATTGTTGACAATAAATGGAAACAACGTGAAAATGACGAGTGGAAAAAACCAATTCCTCATGATATAACTGTGCTTATCAAACAAATCTTAATACCGAACACGACCACATTAAAAGAAAATATGCTCGAATTTGAAAGATTAATTCGGTCTGAAATGTTTGATGATTTAAAATATGTTGAGTCTATTGAGAAAGAAATTGATGATCTTCAAATGGACAAGTCCGTTTTCTCAGATGAATATGATTTACTCTTAGAAGAATGTCTCTCCAAAGATATTTTGTGTGTTACTCTTCAATCTTGTGCTGATATCGATGAATATTCTGATGTTGCAATGCAAATATCTTGATAAAATAAAAGAATGTGAGCGTCTTGAACTTGAGCTTTCGAAACATAAAGAAAATGTTGATAAAAAGGCTTTTGAGTTACTTCAACACAAAACTGATTTCCTTAAAAAACATTGTCATTCTCTGGAACTTGCTTTGCAAAAAGACGTTGGTCGTTTTCCACATGATAATAACTTGCAAGAAAAACTTTCCATAACGTTTTGAGAAATGAATGAACTGAATTTGGAAATTAAAGGGTTGAAAGCTCAGTTACAAGACAGGGAAACAGCGATACCATAATTGCAGAAACTCGTTGCTAAGATGGGTGGGAAAGTTGTGGAACCTAGCGTTAAGAAACCTGTTGTTAGACAATCCAATGCCTCTAAAGTGAATAGATCCTCTATCTTGGGAAAACCATCTGCTTTATCAAATTCCTCGTTTGCAAAACCTGTGTTTGCCCCCAAGATGGATGGAAAGGAAAGGTTACCACATAATCAACCCATAAGAAATGTCATAGCACCAAGCGTTAAGCACAATAATGTGATTAAACCAGGGATATGTAGATTGGACACTAAACTTACACAAAACAAAGAAAGTCAATCACCTCAGACTTCTAGAAACACTAATAGACGTGTGTCTTTTACTACAGGAGTAATCCCCACTGATAGTGTTAGCCGACCTCAGCTTAAGAGCACTCACATGAATGAAAACGTTTGGCAAAACAAAAGTCAAGGGAAGATGAAGACAGTAGAAGACCACGCTAGGATTTTCAATGTTTCTAAGAATTAAACGTGTGTAATCGCGTGTAATGACGATTTGAATGATTCGACTTTGAATGCTTTGAATGTTAAGTTTGTTTGTGTGAAATGTGGAAAGTGTGTTAATGCTAATCATGCTATGTGTGTTTCGAATAATGTCAAAGGCGTAGATACTAGAACTAAGAAGCAAACTGTGATGCCTATTAGTGCTAGAAAACCCAAACGCAAAGTGAACCATTATGGTGCAACCCCTACTGAAAAAGTAATGCATCAGACTCCACCACTAAGAACCCTAGAAGCAAAATTAAGGAATTATATGAGTCTGCTAGCAAGTCTTGGAAATGGTGGTTTGCTAATCAATGTCGTCCAGGATATAAATGGATGCCGAAAGCTAGGACAAAAAATGTGAAAACGAGTGTTAGTTTGCCTTTAAATGTTGATAAGGACACTAATGATTCTACTATCACAACTACTGTGGTATCCAATTTAGCAAAAGCTCCATCGTGTTCTAACTCTTCTGCAGGTGATACAAATAATTCTCTTCATACTGGACTCCGGATGCACCAAGCACATGACGGGGAATCTCAAGCTTCTAATTAACTTCGTGGATAAGTTCCTAGGTACGGTCTGATTCGGAAATGATCAATTTGCACCGATCCTAGGATATGGAGATTTGGTTCAAGGGAATATTACAATCAAAAGGGTATACTACGTCGAAGGGCTCAATCACAATCTTTTATCGGTTGGTCAATTATGTGATGCGGATTTGGAGGATGCTTTCAGAAAGAAGACATGTTTTGTTCGTGATTATGATGGGAATGACTTACTTACCGGTACACGGGGTACTGATCTTTACATAATTTCACTTCAAGACACAACTTCATCAACTCCAATTTGCTTCATGGCTAAAGCTTCCAGGACTCAGGCATGGTTATGGCATCAACGTCTTTCTCATCTCAACTTTGATACCATCAACTTGCTTTCCAAGAAAGATATTGTGAGAGGCCTTCCAAGTTTGAAATTCATCAGAGATCATCTTTGTTCTTCTTGTTAGATTTGTAAAGCTAAACGAAGTAGCTTCAAAACAAAGACCACACCAAGCTCTAAAGGACGGTTAGATCTTCTCCATATGGATCTGTGTGGTCCCATGCGTGTTCAAAGTATCAATGGGAAGAAATATATTCTGGTAATTGTCGATGATTACTCAAGGTACACATGGACTCACTTCTTGAGGTCCAAGGATGAAACACCCGAAGTTCTCATCAGCTTCCTTAAACTGATAAAACGTGGTCTTCAAGCTCAAGTTAAAGTGGTTCGTACTGACAGAGGTACATAATTTTTGAATTCAAATCCGAGAAACTACTTTGAAGCCAAAGGAATTGAACATGAAACATCTATTGCTCGAACACCCGAACAAAACGGCGTTGTTGAAAGACGAAACCGTACTTTAGTTGAGGTTGCTCGAACATTATTATCTGCTTCAAAAATTCCACTATTCTTTTGGGCCGAAGCCGTGTCAACCGCATGCTACACACAAAACCGCTCCTTAATTATCCCAAGACACGAAAAGACACCATATCACATAATTCATTATCGAAAACCTTCACTCAAGCACCTTCACGTTTTTGGTAGTACGTGCTACATTATTCGAGATGGTGAAAATCTGGACAAGATGAAAGAGAAAGGTGATGCATGCATTCTAGTGGGATATGCAATTCAGTATAAGGGGTATAGAGTGTATAACAAGAGAACAAAATTGATAGTCGAGACTATTCATGTCAGATTTGATGAATTACAAGAAATGGCACTTGAACAAAACAGTTTAAGTCCCTATCCACAACGACAAACGACTTCCGTTCACAACCACACGGAACTCGGAACTCAAGATCACAACAATGAACCGTCAAGTTCAACGCTGGTTCCAGAACATGTTCCTAGAGCTGATATGACAGTCGACACGACAATTGAAGAGTTGGAAATGTTATATGGACCAATGTATAATGAATATTTCACGGGGGAGAAACAAGTTGTATCAAAGTCTTTCGCTCTCACTCGTGACAAGAATGATGATACCGATCATCGTCAACAAAAGGATACAACTTCATCTACTTCAACACGGGTTGCTGCAGATTTACCTCCTCCGAATATCACTTCAACAATCGATCCTACAACATCCACGACTACTGTCATTGCTCCAGAGAACAGAAATCAAGCAGACGATGCATTATCTGACGAAGACTAATTTATCAACCCATTCGGTACACCGGTACACGAAACTGGAGAGTCTTCTACTCGCCATGTTGATCCGTCAAATATGCATACGTTCTACCAACGCCATCCTTTAACATATCATTGGGCCCGAGATCATCCTTTGGTTCACGTAATTGGAAACCCTTCACAGCCTGTTCGTACAAGACGACAACTTGCAACCGATGGCGATGTTTGTATGTTCGCACTCGCAGTGAGTACAACTGAACCGAAAAACATCAAAGAAGCCATGGCTGATCATGCTTGGATTGAATCGATGACGGATGAACTTCAACAATTTGAAAGACTTAAAGTCTGGGAACTTGTTGACAGACCATACGATGTGATTCCATTAAATCTTCGTTGGATTTGGAAAAACAAGATGGATGAAGAGAATACGATCATCAAGAACAAAGCTAGGCTAGTGGCTAAGGGGTATGGCCAGAAAGAGGGAATTGATTTTGAAGAATCATTTGCACCAGTTGCTCGTATGGAAGCGGTCAGGATTTTCCTTGCTTATGTTGCACATAAGGGATTCATTGTCTATCAAATAGACGTAAAGACAACATTTCTTAACGGTCCTTTGAAGGAAGAAGTCTATGTCACGCAACCGGAAGGATTCGTAAATCCTCATTATCCTGACAAGGTGTATCGTCTCCACAAAGCACTATATGGACTAAAGCAAGCTCCAAGGGCGTGGTACGACGAGCTCTCGAAATTTCTGGTATCCAAAGGTTTCTCAAAAGGTTCCATTAATCTAACTCTGTTCACTTATAAATATGGGGATGACATTTTGCTTGTGCAAATTTATGTTGATGACATTATTTTCGGGTCTACAAACCCAAAACTTTCAAAATGGTTTGAAAAAGTAATGCACAGCAAATTTGAAATGTCTATGATGGGCGAACTAAAATTCTTTCTAGGAATTCAAGTTCACCAATCCCCAAGTGGTATCTTTATAAACCAAGCTAAGTATTGTCAAGAGATAATCAAAAAACATGGTATGACTTCATGTGACCCCGTTGGGACACCATTATCAACCACATCCCTAGATGCTGATTTGGAGGGATTACCCATAGATCAAACGAGATATCGTTCCATGATCAGGTCCCTCATGTACTTGACAGCAAGCAGACCTGATATTCATCATGCTACATGTTATTGTGCACGATATCAAGCACGACCCACTGAAAAGAACCTCAAGGAGGTTAAACGGATCTTTCGGTACCTAAAGAATACCATTTATTTGGGACTCTGGTATCCGAGGGAAACCGGTTTTTTCTAACGGCCTATTCAGATTCTGATCATTCAGGGTGTCTTGATACACGAAAAGGTACTTCTGGTGGTGCACAATTTCTAGGACAAGATAAGCTCATGGGATGGTCTTCCAATAAGCAGGATTGCACGTCACTTTCATCAGCCGAAGCGGAGTATGTGTCTCTATCTGCGTGTTGTGCTCAAGTTCTTTGGATGAGAACACAACTCACGGATTATGGCTTCCACTTTGATAAAGTACCTATGTACTGTGACTCAAAGTCAGCCATAGCCATCTCCTGCAATCCGGTACAGCATTCTCGCACGACGCACATTGATGTCCGATATCACTTCATAAAGGAACAAGTTGAAAAAGGTATCGTTGAACTATACTTTGTTGGAACGGATTACCAATTGGATGACTTGTTTACGAAAGCTTTGTCGAAAGATAGGTTTGAGTACCTCGTTAGGCAAATTGCTATGAGATGTTTGACTCCAGCAGACCTGGAGATTCTGGCAAAGGTGCCTGCTTGATTTATCTATCAAACATCTACTTGTATATATCTATGAAAAAGCAAAATACAAAAATATAAAACATATAAAAACAAAACACAAAATTAAAAAATCTTTCAAAATCCAAAAATATTCTTCTCGACATATCTTTCAGTATCATAATATGGACGTACCTAGAAATGTCGCTCAATAACGACACGGGTGTATACATAAAGCTCGAATGGAAGTTGTAAATATTTTTAAAAACATGTCATTTCTTCTTTTAATAAAGGAAATTGTCTATTTTCGACAATATTTCCAAACAACGAGTAGAGCAATCTATCACGGGTTGAGCTTGTCACAAAACATTCCACGTTTTGAGCTCAACAAAATGGCTTGTAATCACTTTCAGATTGCAACCCAGATCTAAATTCACGGGGGAGTGTACGCTTTATTGCCCTTACCCTCAGCAAAAGAAGAGAAATCTTCTTACAATTGGATGGATTCGTCAAGACATTCAAAGTCAAAGAACTCAAGTTTATGCTTTAGAAAAACCTCTTCGCCAAAAAGAAATAGGATTTTTCAAAAAGCGTTGAACACAATTTTTTCAAGAATTTTTCAATGATTATTCAAAATCTTTCAAAAATTGTGTGTTCAACAACTCCCATCCTCAAAAAGAGAAATGTGGATCAAATCCTCACAATGACAATTCAATTGGATCAATTTTTGAGGGGGAGCATTTTAACTTCATGCAAAAGATTAACACATCTTTCTCCCACAGATTTTCAAGACTATTTTTCAAAATATATTTTAATCAAATTTGGTATCTCTAATATCAAAAGATTTTATATATTAGAGATAGGGGGAGAAAATGTGATTAAGATGTGATCTTATATAAGACTCAAACACTTTAACTCTTATCTACATGTGCGAAACACTGTCGATTTTCGATGCACATGTGAAGGGGGAGCTTTTCTGAAACGACAAAACTAGCAAGGTGTTAAATGTTTTTCCAACAATTTGTTAGAATTTAAAGTGGTTTTTATGGTGACGATCAAATACCTACAACATCTTTAATTCACGACGTTATTGGTGTCAAAAGGGTGGTTAGGTTTAAGTCCTATGATCCAACGAGAATCGGAGGGATCTTCCCAGGGACAATCCAATAGATTATTAGAAGTCCTTAGGAAAGATGGAGTAGAATGTGAACGTAGCTGAATGTCGACTAAGTACTGATGCTAGCACTGGAACAATCACAACAAGGTGCTAGTAATGATGTCTTGGTAAGCATTGAAGGGGTTGTAGAAT
Source organism: Glebionis coronaria (assembly GCA_025667525.1). Classification (NCBI taxonomy): domain Eukaryota; kingdom Viridiplantae; phylum Streptophyta; class Magnoliopsida; order Asterales; family Asteraceae; genus Glebionis; species Glebionis coronaria. Next base: position 397,366,630 of record CM046881.1, read on the forward strand.
GAAATGTAAGGATAAAGGGTGTAAAGAAAGAAGCCCTCCATACAACTTAGGCAGAAACCGGGTTAACACATCATGAAGACAAACTCATCATGGACCCAGTGATGTATGCACAACCCTTTCCTAGCTACTCATGCTTCTCTCAAAAGAAGTTTGTTTTATTGTCACGAAGAACAACATGACTTCTATTGACTTTCTCACTTCGAGATAGTTGATATTGAATAGGTGGCATTTGCTCCAGCCTCCGACCACTAAAAGTGCACAAATCGAGTCTAGAGCCAAGAGATCAATCAAATATCGTTAGGACACACGGATGAAGATCAACAGAGTCCTACGCTATATCCTTGTGATATTGCTAGAACACTCAGAGTGATACTACTTAGTATTCACAATGATGAGTGGAAATCCTTCTAGTGTAAACATTAAACAACACTGCGGTAGGTCATATGCAAGATTCTTTATGAATTGAACATGTGTAAAACTGAAAAGCAACAGTGGTTTGATTCTGAATTGATTCAAACTCGTTTCAGGTTTCTATGCAATATCTTTATGGTCTTGCCAGAACATTCAGAGTGATATTCATTAATATTCACAGTGACGAATGGAAATCCTTCTAGCGTCAACATCAAACAGCGCTACGGTAGGTAACTTGCGAGATTCTTATGAATAAAGCTTGTGTCAACTGGAATGCAACAATGGTAAGATTCTTAATGAATCAAACTTGTTCCAGGAATTTGAATTAACGACTTTAATCAAGCGGATATTTATCCAATTGATTTACTCTTTATGTTCGCAGTCTTGCTTTGAGACGGTCGAGTAAAGAGAACGGCTAGTACAGCCGCGAAACCCTGTCAAGGAGATTCTTAATTGAATCTACCTATCACAGGTACGGTATTTAATATCGTATAACGGTCTTCACCGACCAGAGGTAAAATGCTACCGATTTAGGACGAATGTCAAAGCAAATCAGTCCGTGTCTATGTTTTGTCTCGAGAAGGTGGCGTCACGTGTACTCAGCAAAGTCAAAGATTCAAAACCACATACACATTCCTAAAGACATATTCAACAATTAATAGTGTGAGCATGTGGATAAAGACACAAGATCGCAAGATGGCAAGGACAAGTCAAGGATGATTTGAAGATCTTAAGATAAAAAGACAAAGTCGAAAGGCAATGACAAAGGCTCAAAGATCACAACATGAAGAAACAAGACTACTATTACACGTTCAAGACTCATTTATGGCGAGATTAATAATCTCTACAATTCTCCAAATGACAAAGGGTAATGACCTCTCATAAAGAATAGTGACCTCACATTGGGGGAGATTGTTAGCCTCAAAATATTGAGTCAAACAAGAATGCTCGATCATATGTTCATTATGTATCGTATATTAGAACGGTGTAATAGGTAGTATGTTAGTCGTGTATTACGGGCTTATCTTTAAGCTAAGGTTCATTCATAAGTAACCAAAGCCCAAAAGGAAAGCCCGACCCATTATCATATAGCCCATTATGCCACATGTAGGCAAGGCTATATAAACCTCTCCTTGCATGTAAGGAGAGGTTGGTTAGTCATTTATTTTCTCTTAATCTAATATTTCACAAATTCACACACATCTCTCTCTTTTCTCTCTCTAGTTTCTCTCTCTAAAATTCATCTCATATCTACCTTTCTTTCTTCATTAATCGTATAGAATCATCATATATTAGGGACAACAAACTCCCTTCACATTTGGTCATCTCCTCTATACCCGATTCTAAACAATCATTGGTAACATCAACATCGGCCTTTTATTCATCATATCACACACTTCAATTCATCCTATTACACACTTCAAATCACAACAGCAAATAATCTAAATACCATCAAAACCAAAACCATAATCAATACTCATCTTCTATCAACATCAAAAATCACTAGGAATTCGTTTCTCACCTCACAAACTAAATAAAAACCCATATGTAGATCGAATCCCATCCTTATGGCCACTCGGACAGAAAATCCTCTAGTATTTGATTTGATTTCTGTTAGTCATGGGAGTGAGATTTTGTGTATATGATTCTTGTATTTTTGAATGATTTTGATGACGGTATAGCATTTGGAGTGGATTTTCTTTTTTGTTGTTTAATTGTAAATGAATAAATCTAGTTTTATGGAATATAGATTCGGTGTAGATGATGATTTTTGTTTAAAGTGATTTGTTTAGTTTGATTTTCATACGTGTTTTTTTGTATGATTGCAATTTGCAAATGAACTTGTTAATGAATCGGTGGGTGGATATTTTATTTTTGTTTGTTTGGATAAGGTTTGGTGGGTGTGATTATTGTTGACACATGGGTTTGAGTGGGGTAAGATAAGGTTTGAGTGGATATTATTGTAGTAGATGTGAAAGGCAGTTGATAGGTGTGAAAACACCCATCATTTTACCACTTATTTCTTGCTAAAACGAGACCAAAACGCGTATTTAATGTCATTTGTTTGGAATTATGCGTGGTTTGTGTGTTTGTTGTGTTTTCAGAGCCAACCGGATAAATATTGAAGAAAACATGGGATTGCACGGGTTTTATCGAAGAAAAAGACGAAAAGACGAAGTCTATAGTCCAAGAGATGCAAAAGATTTGAAGTCAATGGGCCTATTTGAAGATTTATCGAAGAAAAGGACCAAATATGGAAGATTTACATATGTCGAAGAACTCAAGTCTATTAAATGAAGAAATTAAAAGACGAGTTGAATTTATTCGTCGACAAATCCCGAATCGAAATCGAAAACGTCAAGTTTTCTGAAAAGACGAGAAGACAAAAAGAAAGGGAGAAAGCCCACTCACCAACCAAAGACAAGGCCTATAAATAGACCTTCCCTTCACAAATTTCAAGCTAGTTTTTTCTTTATGTTTCTTTTTCTCCTAGTTCGTAGGACACCAACTCCATTAAGGAGTTTGGTGATTTTTATTTTTCTTTGATTCCTCCACAATCTTGTAAGTTTAATATTTCCATTTTTTGTTTGAATCTTAATCCTTAATACAAGTTTCCATTTCATCTTGTTCTTCCTTTTCTTATTGATCTTCAAGTTCTAAGTTTTTATTTTATTAAGTTTGATCTTCAAAAGTAAGTGGGTTTTGTGTTTTTGTTGTTTTGGTTTGATGTTTATCATTAGTAGATGATTAGTGGTTAAATTGGTTTAAGTTTTGGTTAAAAACTTGGTGGATTTTGGTTAAATTCGTGATGTTAAACATCCCCTGTTCTTCGCGTCTTTAAACTTCCCCAGATTTCGAATGAGCTTGTTTTGTAAGTTATTCAGAATAAGCTAGAGTATTCCGGATCAACGTTTTGTCTAGATTATTCAGGTCAAGCAATTATTCCGAACCAACACTTCTTGTTTATTATTCCGAATGAAGCATCCTTAGTTTAATTATTCCGGATCAGCTTATTGTTCCGAATAAAGGTTTCTGTTTAAAAACATTCCGGATAAAGCAGTCATTCCGAACGAGTATTTTTGTTGTAGATATTCCGAATGAGTTAGATTATTCCGGATAAAGAGATTTATTCCGAGTCAATATTTATTCCGCATGAAGCCCATATTCCGAACCAAATAAATATTCCGGATCAAGCATTACAATCCGAATAAGCATTTTTATTCCGAACCAAGTCATCTTTCCGAATGAAGCTATTGTTCCGAATCAGTAGATTTTCCGAATGAGTAGATTCCGAATGAAGGTTATTTTTATTCCGCATAAACTTACTTTCCGAATCAACAACTTATTCCACATGAGCACCAACATTCCGAACCAAGGATTTCTTTCCGCATGAGTCAGATTATTCCGAATGAAGGTAGTATTCCGCATGAGTGTTACATTCCGAATGAAGGGTTTTTCTGCATAGACTTATTATTCCGCATGAGTTTTGAATATTCCGAGTAAAGGATTTTTATTCCGAATCAGCTGTTTCTCCAAGTTAAGGTATTTACTTACAGTTTTACTTTAATTCAAGTTTTATTTTCATTAACTGCTTTTAGTTTATTACTTCTCGCACATACCTTTTAAGTAGATATAGATCAAAAGCTCCCCCTTTTAGTTACCAAGAACAAAAATTCCACTTTGAACCGTGATCGATTCGAGAAGATACCGAGAACGAAACAACGACAAATATAATTGGGTACGTGCAACACAAAGAGAGAACTTGCAATAAAACCTTTTTATTAACTAACCAAAAATCAATTATTAAAATGGCGCCGCTGCCGGCTCTTTTCGTAAGGATCAACTGTTTCTTGTGAGAAAAATTGGATTTTGGGATCCGTTCTTTCGGGAACGTTATTTTCAAGCTCAAAAATTTTCAAAAACCCATAAAAATATAAAATTTTCAAAAATACAAAAAAAAATTTAAAAACCTATAAAAACCAAAAATATTTTCTCTTGCATTTTCTTTTTAGTATATGCGTACTCGATCAACGTCTTATCCCGAGCCCGAGACTCTCGATAATTTAGACATGGCCGGTGTACACAACAACAATAATAATCCACCTCACTCCAACATGAATAATCCACCCTTACCCGACCTACGAACCATGGAGGAGCTATGCCAACCTACGATGAACGGACGTGAAGGCCCGATTGCGCCGATGCAAATCACGGCTCAGGAGTTTTCGTTGAAGCATCACATGATTCAACAAGTGCAAACTAATCCATTTCGCGGATTGCCGGATGATGATGCCAACAAGCACCTCGACAAATTCATTACCATGACCCAAAGCGTGAAGATGCCCGGTGTTTCTATGGATGTCCTTCGCCTTCAACTTTTTCCACACACGTTTTCTCACCATGCCGAAAAATGGTTTGACCGTCTCCCAAAGAATTCTGTTCATACTTGGGACGACATGACTCAACACTTTTTGCCGCGCTACTTTCCACCATCCATGGTCACAAGCCTTCGTAACCAAATTAGTGTATTCATGCAAGACAATGATGAATCGCTCTTTGATGCTTGGGAACGCTACAATGATTTGATCGACCGTTGTCCGAACCATAACATGCTCCCCGTCACTCTCATTGATACTTTCTACAATGGCCTCACTTTTCGTGATCGTGACACGATCAACACCGCCGCCGGTGGTACTTTTATGAAAAGGAGACCGGAGGAGTGTAGAGAGTTGATTGAAAACATGAATACTCACCACAAGAATTGGGATTCATCCGCATCCTCAAGATCTAATCCGAGAGTCAATGTTTCATCTACTTCTTCCACCACCGACATGTCCGCCATGGAACGAGCCATTATCGAAATGAGCAAAAATATGCAAATTTTGGCTAGTAACCATACTCAACAAGCTAAAGCCGTCGCTAATTCTTGTGAAACATGTGGTGGTCCTCATTCTTACAATGATTGTCCTTCTACTCAAGGCAATTTTTGTGAAAACGTTAACGCGGCATACGGTACTTATCCCACGGGAGGCTATCAAGCTCGTCCTCAAGGAGACCGTAACTTGCTAAGTTATCGTTCAAACAACTATCTTGCTCCACCAGGTTTTACTCCTTAAAACCAAAACCAACAACAAAGCTATAACCGAAATAACCAATCCCAACCTCATGCTAACAATCAATATCAATCCCAAAGAAACCCATACCCACCTCAAGGAAATTCTCAAGCTTACCAAGCTCCACCTTTCAATCAACCGATGGCATTGAATCAAGACATCGAGACGTTCATGAGGACTAATAGAGAGATGGTGACGAATCTTCAGAGTCAATTCATCAACTTGAAGGGAGACATGGCGAAACAAGGGAGTGATATTCGAGCTGAGCTAAGGAATGACATGGCGACAAAGCAATGATATTCGTGCAGACATGAGAGACTCTTTCAGCACTCAAGCGGATAACATACGTGATATGATCGGGTCGCTCTTCCAAGGTAATCAACCCTCTTCTTCGGGTACTCTTCCGAGTAACACCGTTGGTAATCCAAGAGGGGAGATGAAAGCAATCACCACTCGTAGTGGAAAAGGTTATACGGAACCCGAGCTTCCTACACATCCACCCGTGATTGTGAACAAGGAAAAAGAGCAACTTTCCTCACCTCCTTTGCCTTCTACCCCCATTCCCCCACCACTCGCGGTTGTGAGTGATCCTACTCCCCTAAAGCCTTCCTCTTCATCCGATATACCTTATCCTTCAAGGTTGAGGAAAGAGAAGCAAAAGAGCAAGGATGATATTCAAGTTTCAAACTTTCTCAAAATGTTTAAACAATTGAATTTTAACATCTCCTTTGCCGAGGCTCTCGCTCACATGCCTAAATACGCGAAGATGTTTAAAGATCTTCTAAGTGACAAGGAGAAGCTTCTTGACATTACTCAGACCCAACTTATTGAGTATTGCTCCGCGGTTCTCTTAAGGAAATTGCCCACCAAACTTGGTGATCCGGGTTGTTTCTTGATTCCTTGCAACTTCCCGGGAGTAGAGAATTGCATGGCCCTAGCCGATCTAGGTGCCAGTATAAACTTAATGCCTTTAAGTGTTTGGAAGCAATTATCTCTCCCCGACCTAGTCCCCACCAAAATGACTTTGGAATTAGCTAACCGTGCGGTTGCTTATCCAGTGGGGATAGCCGAAGACGTCTTCGTTGGCGTTGACAAATTCACCTTCCCGGCGGATTTTGTTGTCGTTGACTACAAGATGGATCCTCGTGTTCCATTAATCGTTGGACGTCCCTTCTTGAGGACCGGTCACACTCTCATTGATGTAGCCGCGGGCGAAATAATCATGAGAGTTGGTGACGATCAAATTGTCTTCAACATGGGTAAGATTTCTAAGCAACCTTATTCATATGAGAGTGTTAATGCTATTGATGTTCTCGATGAGGCTTGTGAAGAACACTTTCATGATGCTTGCAAAAGTAATCTCTCTTCTCTACCCAATGTTGAGATCGTTGCCTCAATCGCTCCGTCATTGACTCCTTTTGGAGAAAGTGACTTTCTTTTGGATGATTTTGAAGCTAGCTTGGGTCCACTTGATCTTAAGTATGATGATTCTCCCACCGATTGGGAAGAAGACATTCGTACAATTGAGAAACTTCTCAATGAAGACCCGTTTTCTCCTCCTTCTCCTAAAGAGGTGACTAATGATGATCCATCGTTAGTTACACTATCTATTGAGAATCCTCCTACTCTTGAACTTAAGGACTTACCTCCTCATCTCGAGTATGTTTTCTTAGAAGGCATTGATCAACTTCCCGTTATCATTGCTAAGGACTTAAAAGCCGATGAGAAAACTCGTCTCATTGAAGTTCTCAAGAAACATAAAAGAGCTATTGCTTGGAAAATCTCCGATATTCGTGGAATTCATCCTCACTTTTACACACATAAAATTCTCATGGAGGACGACTTTAAGCCCACAATTCAAAGCCAACGAAGGGTGAATCCTAAAATCTATGACGTTATCAAAAAAGAGGTTATCAAACATCTTGATGCGGGCATGATTTACCCTATCTCGGATTCACCATGGGTTAGTCCAGTCCATTGTGTGCCTAAGAAAGGCGGAATCACCGTTGTGCCCAATCAAAACAACGAGTTGATTCCTACACGTCTCGTTACTGGGTGGAGAGTTTGTATAGACTACCGTAAAGTCAATGATGCCACGAGAAAGGATCATTTTCCTCTTCCTTTTATGGACCAAATGCTTGAACGTTTAGCGGGTAATGAATATTACTGCTTTCTAGATGTTTTCTCGGGTTATTTCCAAATACCCATCGATCCCAAAGATCAAGAGAAGACAACATTGACTTATCCCTATGGTACATTTACCTACAAAAGAATGCCTTTTGGCTTATGCAATGCCCCCGGGACTTTCCAAAGGTGCATGTTGGCTATTTTCCATGACATGGTTGAGCAAACCATGGAAGTCTTCATGGATGATTTCTCGGTCTTTGGGGATTCATTCTCTTCTTGCCTTGCCAATTTAGAACGTATGCTTAAGCGGTGCGAAGACACATGCCTTGTTCTAAATTGGGAAAAATGCCATTTTATGGTAAAAGAAGGCATTGTGCTAGGACACAAAATTTCAAAAGCCGGTCTTGAAGTGGACCGTGCTAAAGTGGATGTCATAGCCAAATTACCTCCACCTTCAACCGTGAAGGGTGTGAGAATTTCTCTGGGTCATGCGGTCTTCTATCGTCGATTCATTCAGGATTTCTCTAAAATCGCTCGCCCGATGACCCACCTCTTGGAAAAAGATACTCCTTTTATCTTTTCTAAAGAGTGTATTTGAAGCCTTCAACCTTCGTAAGGATAAGCTAACTAAGGCACCGGTCTTGGTTACCCCTAATTAGGAGCTACCCTTTGAGCCAAAGAGTGAATAAACACTTCCAACCAATCCATTATGCTAGCAAGACAATGACGGGGGCTCAATTGCATTATACGACAACCAAAAAAGAGCTTTTAGCTGTTGTCTATGCTTTTGAAAAATTTCGCGCCTATCTTGTTTTATCCACCACCATTACATACACGGACCATTCCGCGTTGAAGTACTTGATGACTAAGCACGACTCTAAGCCAAGACTTCTTCGCTGGGGTTTACTCCTTCAAGAATTTAACATCGAAATTCGTGACAAAAAGGGAGCTGAAAACCTAGCCGCGGATCATCTAAGTAGACTTGAGGATCCATATCAAGGGGATCATCCGAACAAAGAGATCAATGACTCTTTTCCCCTTGAGACCTTAATGTCTATAAATCTCAATCTTGATGACACCCTGTGGTTTGCCGACATTGCAAACTACTTAGCGGGTGGTGTTCTCATCAAAGGGTTAACATCCCAACAAAAGAAAAAGTTCTTGAATGATGTTAAGACTTACTTTTGGGATGACCCTTTTCTATTCAAACAATGCGCTGACTTGATTATTCGCCGATGTGTTGACGGACCGGCAGCTTTAGACATTCTCGAGGCTTGCCACAAAGGACCTACCGGTGGTCACTTTGGTCCCAACTACACCGCCAAAAAAGTGTTTGACTCGGGATTCTATTGGCCCACCATTTATCGTGATGCTCACGAAATGGTTAAAAATTGTGATGCTTGCCAATGACAAGGCAAGATCACACATAAAGATGAGATGCCTCAAAATTTCATACAAGAATGTGAAATCTTTGATGTATGGGGCATCGACTTTATGGGGCCATTCCCTTCTTCTAAAGGAAACAAATACATCCTTGTCGCCATTGAATACGTTTCTAAATGGGTTGAAGCCAAAGCTTTACCCACTAACGACACAAGGGTGGTTTGTAATTTCTTGAAACAACTGTTTGCTCAATTCGGTGTTCCTCGTGCTATTATCAGTGACCGCGGGACTCATTTTTGCAATGATCAATTTGCAAGAGTCATGGCTAAGTATGGTGTCAATCACCGTCTTTCCACCGCATATCATCCTCAAACCAACGGTCAAGCCGAGATATCCAACCGTGGATTGAAGCGAATTTTGGAACGTACTGTGGGCGAGCATCGTGCCTCATGGGCCAATAAACTTGATGATGCTCTGTGGGATTTCCGTACCGCCTATAAGACACCGATTGGTTGTACACCTTATCGCCTTGTGTACGGGAAAGCATGCCACCTCCCTATCGAGCTGGAACATAAGGCATACTGGGCATTGAAGTGGGCTAACTTCGACATCAACAAAGTTGGTGATCTTCGCAAGATTCAACTCAACGAGCTAAATGAACCGAGGAATGAAGCTTACGAGAACTCATTGATCTACAAGGAGAAGACCAAGATCATTCACGATGCTAAAATTAAGAACCGAGAGTTCCACGTTGGTGATCAAGTCTTACTTTTTAACTCTCGGTTGAAGATCTTCTCGGGCAAGTTGAAGAGCCGCTGGTCTGGTCTATTCACCATCGCCACAGTCTTTCCCTATGGCACCATTGATCTTTCTCAGCCAAATGGGCCCAATTTTAAGGTGAATGGCCAGTGTTTGAAGTTGCACTTTGGTGAGGACATCTCTCATGAGATGATTCCATCCCTCACCATGTTTCCCATGAACTAGTTTCGGGACCGAGTCAGGCTCGTGACTCGGTTAACAAAAACAAGCGCTCCTCGGGAGGCAACCCGAGTATCTATCCCCCCTTTTCTGTTTTTCATCCTAAGTGAAGGGGGAGCTATATAGGTTGCTTTGTTTGTATGGTGATGTGCTTACAGGGATAAGTGCACTCTTGGAATCTTTGAAGAACCGTGCTCCCATGTTATCCGCAAATCCGGTTCTATCTCTCAATTATCGTGATTCAACTTTCTTCATACTCACATTTGAAATTGATCACTTTAGTTGTCTCCTCCTTAACTTGATTTAACCAACGTGTACAATGTCATAAGTGTAGGGGAGACTTTTCCCACATGCTTAAACATTAAGGACAATGTTTATATTAAGTGTAAGGGAGACTTCTATCGAAGTTTTAAGTGGACTTTTCCATTAAAGTGCCTTCATTTAACCGGAAAATTCGATTTTTCGACATTTTTCAAAAATTTTAATCTATTTTGGCCTAGTTGTATAGTTGTATGTTCCTTTGTTATGATTTTTTTTTTCTTTCTAGAATAAAATTTCAATAAAGTGGTTTTAAATTTTTCAAAGTCGTGAATATTTTGACTCAACCCGAGTTTACTTATCTAAGTTTACTCTAGCTAGTATCCTTAACGTGTTTAAGTCAAGTTTTGCTAGGATTTTATATAAGGAGCTTTAAAATGCGAAAGTCTTAACTCTCACGGGTTAAGAACAAGAAATTTTCGCAAGTTCCTATAATTGATCCTAGAGAGTCGTTTATCAAGGGGACTTTAAAATGCGAATTCTAAAACTTGAAAAAGTCTAAGAGTTTGCAAGATCCTATAGACGACTCGAAAACCCAAAACTTTGATTTAATTGGCTAAGCATCCACGAGTCTCATTCCTTGAGACTTTAAACTGTGGAGAACAAGAGATGATAGAGTTAATTATAAGTTTGGTATTCTTTCGTGAATTTATGTGAGTTGATTATAAGCCTATTCTCCCATCGCTTGCTAATAAATTTATCTACAATAAATAAGGTTGTACGATTTGAAAAGTTACTTAGCTTCTAGCCCAAGATCGTTTAAAAGTTGCTCGGTAATGATTAGAGTTCATAGCCAAGGCATAACTTATTTAAGCGGGAAGCGAAGATTGGCGAGTCCGAAAAGGCCCTAACAAGGCATGAGGGCTAAATTTTGTTGCTAAAGATCCAAAAGTGATGTGAAGAATCATTTATCAAAAATCAATATGAAGGATCGAGACACACGACGAAAAGCAAGAACTCCCCAAAAGATCATGGAGAAGTCTATCCAAAAAGACCCTAGCAAGGTATGAGGATAAATAGATCCAAGTCCTAAAAGGAGGCGGATCGTTGTATATCAAAGTCCAAAATAAAGATTGGAGAAAAATGAAGAAGTCGTGGTCCAAAGATGAAGAATCTCTTAAAACTTCAAGTGAAGAAATTCCTATTATGAAGAGAAGACCATAACTTCAAGAACGTCTCTCAAAGATTTGAAGTATGAATTCGCTGCCAAATATCGGTCCGAGAAAGGTCTCAAATCATGAAGCGAATTATGCCAAGATATGAACTTTATGAGGTCCCGATAAGCAGTTTTAAAAGATTTTGTCCTTTAGCTAACTATTGATTATTTCGTCCCACTTTATTTTCAGCCTAAATAACTATCGAAATAAGTCAAACAATGCATCCTCGTGATCATTCAAGACAAAAATAAAATATAAGAGATACACCTAGGAATAAGGGAGTCTAAGTGAATAACTGGGCCACATGAGTTCGTGTTAGTTTTCTAACTTATAATAACAATGATCTCGTTTTTAAGCTTGGTATGGGGAACGTGAAACTTGAGAATGATGAACATTCATGACAATCTAAAACCCCAATGTAAGTCTTTAAATACTTTACTTGTTTTGTTCTTTTGGTTTCCTTAGTGTTTAGAATTTAATAAAGGCCAAGGTGGGTTATTTGTGATGAGAAATGTAAACCGTGCTTTAAAATTATAGCATTGCATGAGGGTATGGCAATGGTTAAGTGTAGGGGATTTGATAGGTGTGAAAACACCCATCCTTTTACCACTTATTTCTTGCTAAAACGTGACCAAAACGCGTATTTAATGTCATTTGTTTGGAATTATGCATGGTTTGTGTGTTTGTTGTGTTTTCAGATCCAACCGGATAAATATTAAAGAAAACATGGGATTGCACGGGTTTTATTGAATAAAAAGACGAAAAGACGAAGTCTATAGTCCAAGAGATGCAAAAGATTTGAAGTCAATGGGCCAATTTGAAGATTTATTGAATAAAAGGACCAAAGATGGAAGATTTACATATGTCGAAGAACTCAAGTCTATTAAATGAAGAAAGTAAAAGACGAGTTGAATTTATTCGTCGACAAATTCCGAATCAAAATCGAAAACGTCAACTTTTCTGAAAAGACGAGAAGACAAAAAGAAAGGGAGAAAGCCCACTCACCAACCAAAGACAAGGCCTATAAATAGACCTTCCCTTCACAAATTTCAAGCTAGTTTTTTCTTTCTGTTTCTTTTTCTCCTAGTTCGTAGGACACCAACTCCATTAAGGAGTTTGATGATTTTTATTTTTCTTTGATTCCTCCACAATCTTGTAAGTTTAATCTTTCCATTTGTTTGTTTGAATCTTAATCCTTAATACAAGTTTCCATTTCATCTTGTTCTTCCTTTTCTTATTGATCTTCAAGTTCTAAGTTTTTATTTTATTAAGTTTGATCTTCAAAAGTAAGTGGGTTTTGTGTTTTTGTTGTTTTGGTTTGATGTTTATCATTAGTAGATGATTAGTGGTTAAATTGGTTTAAGTTTTGGTTAAAAACTTGGTGGATTTTGGTTAAATTCGTGATGTTAAACATCCCCTGTTCTTCGCGTCTTTAAACTTCCCCAGATTCTGAATGAGCCTGTTTTGTAAGTTATTCCGAATGAGCTAGAGTATTCCGGATCAATGTTTTGTCTAGATTATTCCGGGTCAAGCAAGTATTCCGAACCAGCACTTCTTGTTTATTATTCCGAATGAAGCATCCTTAGTTTAATTATTCCGGATCAGCTTATTGTTCCGAATAAAGGTTTCTGTTTAAAAACATTCTGGATAAAGCAGTCATTCCGAACGAGTATTTTTGTTGTAGATATTCCGAATGAGTTAGAGTATTCCGGATAAATAGATTTATTCCGAGTCAATATTTATTCCACATGAAGCCCATATTCCGAACCAAATAAATATTCCGGATCAAGCATTACATTCCGAATAAGCATTTTTATTCCGAACCAAGTCATCTTTCCGAATGAAGCTATTGTTCCGAATCAGTAGATTTTCCGAATGAGTAGATTCTGAATGAAGGTTATTTTTATTCCGCATAAACTTACTTTCCGAATCAACAACTTATTCCGCATGAGCACCAACATTCCGAACCAAGGATTTCTTTCCGCATGAGTCAGATTATTCTGAATGAAGGAAGTATTCCGCATGAGTGTTACATTCTAAATGAAGGGTTTTACTACATAGACTTATTATTCCGCATGAGTTTTGAATATTCCGAGTAAAGGATTTTTATTCTGAATCAGCTGTTTCTCCAAGTTAAGGTATTTACTTACTGTTTTACTTTAATTCAAGTTTTATTTTCATTAACTGCTTTTAGTTTATTACTTCTCGCACTTACCTTTTAAGTAAATATAGATCAAAAGCTCCCCCTTTTAGTTACCAAGAACAACAATTCCACTTTGAACCGTGATCGATTCGAGAAGATACCGAGAACGAAACAACGACAAATATAATTGGGTACGTGCAACACAAAGAGAGAACTTGCAACAAAACCTTTTTATTAACTAACCAAAAATCAGTTATTAGCAGTGTATTTTTCTCCCCCTCAAAAACTGCTACTGCTATGCAGTTTTTAAACATACATTGAGATTTGACGATGCTTAAAAATTGTTATTAGCAGCCATTCATGAACGGATCTGGATAGAGTAACCCAACCCGTTCATTTTTGCAAACATCAAATCAATAAGGATATATGAAGAACATTTGCACAATTAAACGAATTGACTAACTAATAACAAAGCTTGTACTTTACATCGTTTGTATATCTTATTAATAATGAATCAAAAGATTTACAAGACTTGCCCGATTGTTTGTGGAATAACAACCGGGCGATGAATGAAAAACTAAACTCCCATGTTCATAACTAGCTAAGCTAATGTAATGGGAGGATGAAACCCTATCCACTAAAGTATTACATGTGTGTTTTCTATGGATGGAATCATTGGACTATCCTATTACAAAGACTATTATATATAGTGGAAAAGTAAAGCTTCTAAGATAAGCTTCACCAAAGTACAAGTAACCACCTTATACTTTGTTATCTTCCTATTTGCACCTTTGACAAAGTAAGCCCCTCCTCTTGAACCTTTGTTTGATTGCTGATAAGACATCACACTAATACTTCAGATAAATCTTCACACAATTCTTCGAGTCTTCTAATAAGGTCTTGTAATTAACGATAGTTTTTAGGAGTTAGTAAGCTATTATGTCATCACTTACTAACTCCATCATCCTTGGTTCTTTGCACACTTACTGAGATCCGCCTCAGCTAATAACGAGTCTATCTCGTAGACTCTAAAGAACTCCAAAGAACGACACACTGAACTTATAACATACGTAAGTTCAGTGACTAACACTACTTAGGCTGCTTTACATACAAATCCTGTACATGGGACAAATGAGGCACTAAATTCGCCTAACAATCTCCCCCTATTTGGATAGAAAAGTAGCCTAAGTTAAATAGCAGTAAGTGAGCATAAAGGCTTCTTCTTACCTGCTATATTACAACAAAGTATACCAAGGATAACTAGCTTCACTAGTTCAAGTCATCAACTAACGTGTATCGTCTTGTCCCTAGTTGTTACTAAACTCTACAATCTCTGATGTTGTAACTAGAACCCTTGAACACTCCTGATGTATAAGACATCATAACACCCTGATGTATATAAACCTCTATAGCAGTAACTTCACCTTAGGTCATTAGTGAAGTATGTATATGCAGGTAGAGCGGAGTGGTTCAGATGTCTATTCAGTCACATCTTCAAAGATCAGACAATGCAACTCCTGTTCAGCAACCCATCTTCAGTGACTTTGCTCAATCAGCCAAATGTAAAAATTCTAAGTCCCTGAAGGTTGTGTGTTGTGATGTATTATAGTGTGTATGTAGCGTGAGTAAACTTGATGTTTCTTCACATAAACACAAATTTACCTCCGCCCTCGTTTCTCTCCCCCTCAAAATTTGCTAGGGAACCAAGCAACTTTTGACCCGGCTACATACGATATCACAATCTGTTGTGAGCAAAACATCTACTACATAACCATTGAATCGTGTACCTGTTCATCTCCCCCTGAAGTTCTGCAACGCCTATTGATATCGCCCTTGAAGACTAATGAACTTCTGATGAACAGAACAACGCACCTGACAACATGATATTATCAAACGCCTGATGTTATAAAACCTCTTATCAAACCCCTGTAGTTTATCACTGTTTCACTAATTTCTTGTGTTTGTACAGCCTGGTTTATCAAAACTCTGCGGCTGGGGTCACAGCGGTTGGGGTCACAGCGGATGGGGTCACAGCGGCGGCGCCAGGGGGGGGGGGGGGGCAGCTGCTGGGGAGGGGGGTTAGGACATCAACAGTTTTAGCTGTGGTTGAGGCTGTGGGTTTGGAACAGGCAGTTTTTTAGTGGCTGTGGCTGGGGGGATCAACAACAGTTAGGAGTTTTTAGGCTTAACTGGCCGCGGGGTACATATTTAGCTGACGCTGTGTATGGGTATGGGATCATCGGTTGTGGGTCATAGTGGTTCTGTGAGGTACATATTCAGCTGACGATGTGGCTGTGGGGATCAACAACTGGAGGTTCAACAATGGATGTGAGGATCAACAGCTAGAGGTTCAGCAATGGCTGTGGGGATCAACAGCTGGAGGTTCAGGAATAGTTGTGGCTTTGGGTTCAGAGATAGAGCTTGGTGAAGAAGGAAGTTCAAAGGTTCAACCAACTTTAGTGAATGAGCAGGTTCGCTGGTGTGAGGGGGTCTAAATACCTGGTACATAGACATAGGGTTAGGAGAAGAGTTGGGATAGGGGTCCATGTTCAGTGACAGAGATCGAGTAGCATGGGGGTTCTGCTACATAGAGGGTTCAGATACTCTGTTAGCAGGTTCTTTAGAGACATGGGTTTGTTGTGAGGGATTCACTGACTT
Source organism: Glebionis coronaria (assembly GCA_025667525.1). Classification (NCBI taxonomy): domain Eukaryota; kingdom Viridiplantae; phylum Streptophyta; class Magnoliopsida; order Asterales; family Asteraceae; genus Glebionis; species Glebionis coronaria. The sequence goes on from CM046881.1 coordinate 397,382,919, forward strand.
TCAAGTTTAGTTGCTTTAATTCAGTTGTAGGTTTAGTGACCAACCAGCTTCAGTCACTTTTTCCATCTTTATTTCAACGCAGACCCAAACAACATTCTACCATTTCCTTAATCGTTCAGCGAGTTTTCTCATCGACTCATTAAGTTACATTGCTCATTTATCATCAACTGCTTTTCATTTCAGCAGCTGGTTCATTTTTGGCATCAATACATGCGTCTGGCCATGTGTGGCTTAAGCTTTCATAGCTCCAACACCTAATGCTTAACCGCTGATTATCATACCCAAACAAACTTGGCTGAATTTTTTCAGCTACCCATAACCATTTAAACAAATGACTTCACACCTATTTCTTGATGAACAACCCCATCTATTTTCTTTATTCAGTTTATTCTATAAACGAACAAAGACTAATCACTGTTTTCTTCAATCAGTTCCACCACACTTATATTCATTTTTTAACCACTACCCATTTTATCATATTCATCATCCACCCGTTGTATCATCTCCAAAAATCAAAACAAACTCAGATTCTGAATCTTAATTTCTCCATGATTTACACTCACTCATTTTCACCAATCTGGTCAACAAACCATAACCCCCTTTTAACCAGTCGAAACCCAGAATTTTTTCGAAATAAACGAACACCCAATACACGAACATCTATACTTCTTTTACCCACTAGAAAAACCAATCGACTCTTTGATTTAAAACACTTCGTTTCCGTGGCCACTAGAGAACGAATCAATCCTTCTTTTTGATTGATTTTGTTTCAGGTTGAGGTTTGTGTGTGATTTGGGTTATTGTTGTTGTGGATTTTGATTGTATCCGGTAATGGATTTTGTGAGATTGATTATATTCGGTGTAAATGTTTGTTGAAAATGAAAGAGAGCTTTTTATAGATCCGGATGGTTTGATGTTTTTGATTTTTTTTACGGTGGTGGGTTTAGATAGGGGTAGGTGGATAAGGTTTTGTGTGGATAATACTTGCAAAGGTCAAATAATAGTGTTCATTTCTCCCTCAGAAACTACTACTACTTATGCAGTTTATGAATAAACGCCGATAATTTGACGATGCAAAAAATTGTTATTAGCATCTATTTCGAACGGATCTGGATAGATTAATCCAACCCTCTCTGATACCAATTGATGGTCCACTAATCTTGTGTAAATATTAAATCAATAAGGATATATGAAGAACATTTGCACAATTAAACCAATTTACTAACTAATAACAAAGCTTGTACTTTTCATAGTTTGTATACCTTATTAATAATGAATCAAAAAGATTTACAAGACTTGCCTGGTTGTTTGCGGAATAACAACCGGGCGATGAATGACAAACTAAACTCCCATGTTCATAGCTAGCTAAGCAAATGTAACAATGGGAGGATGAAACCCTATCCACTAAAGTATTACATGTATGTTTTCTATGGATGGAATCATTGGACTATCCTATTACAAAGACTAGTATATATAGTGGAAAAGTAAAGCTTTCAAGATAAGCTTCACCAAAGTACAAGTAACCACCTTGTACTTTGTTGTCTTCCTATTTCCACCTTTGACAAAGTAAGCCCCTCCTCTTAAACATTTGTCTTGATTGCTGATAAGACATCACACTAATACTTCAAATAAATCTTCAGACAATTCTTCGAGTCTTCTAATAAGGTCTTGTAATAGACGATAGTCTTTAGGAGTTAGTAAGCTATTATGTCATCACTTACTAACTCCATTATCCTTGGTTCTTTGCACACTTACTGAGATCCGCCTCAGCTAATGATGAGTCTATCTCATAGACTCTAAAGAACTCCAAAGAATGACAGACTAAAATTATAACATACGTAAGTTCAGTGACTAATACTACTTAGGCTGCTTTACATACACATCATGTACAAGGGACAAATCAGGCACTGAATTGGCCCAACAAAAAGTTTGATGTCATTGTTTGGGAGCTTGCCTTAATTTTATAATGACTTAATTAGCCTACAATCTTTTCTCTCTAGTATAGGAACCATGAAACCCTCAGGTTGGTTATGTATAGTTCCTTTTCTAAAACCGCGTTTAGAAATATTGTTTTCACATTCACATAAGGAACTTCTAAAATTTCTTAATGTGACAATGAAGTACCATCCTAATTGAGGTTATTCATGTAACATGTGAATAAGTATCAAAGGAAGTTAGAGCTTCTCGTTGTCTAAATTCTTTGATTACCAATCTTGCTTTGCACATGTCAATGGTGATGCCATCGTATTTCATCTTCTTCTTAAAGATTCATTTATAGCCTAGTGGTTACAAACTTGAGGTAAATTCACGAGCTTGTAAGTTTACTTTTGTAAAATAGAATATATTTCTCTTTTAATGGATTCTTTCTATTGATTCCCTTCCAAAGAAGTTACCGCTTCTCAATAAGAAGTAGGCTCATTTTCTACCATAAAAGAAACAAAAATCGAATCCAACCAATCTCTCGGTTCATGCCATTTTTTTTCTTCTAGGTTCAACCTCTCTTTGGGTCAATCTTGTCTCTCATCTAAGAGATCATATAATCTCCTTGTCTCTAACCTTGGACAACCTCTTCATATATTCTAGATGATCTTCCAATTTCCTTCTTAAACAAGGAAATATATTTCCAAAGAAGGAATCATTCCTTAATTCCATTACTGTGTCTAATTTCGATTCATGTACAATAAAAAGATAAGCAATGCTATATGAATTTCATACGGATATCTTAGCTAGATATCCCCCACATTTATAAGTACTTATAAGATAGTTTTCTTCTCACCCATACTTCGTAAGAAGTATCTTATTTTATTTACAAGGGATCTTATCTAAAAGATAAGTGGCCGATATAATCGCTTTCCCCCACATGCTATGGCTAAATCCTGGACTTAAGAACATGGCATAAACCATATTTTCTAAGGCACAATTCTTTTCTATATCAAGAGCAATGAATTTGTGTCTTATTCTAATTTTAGCATACAAATTTAGAAATGGAGACACATATTCAACTCCAATGACTTCGAATCACCTTGTTATCGATAATAAGTTGGTTCTCAACTTACTTATATAGATCATCTTATCTATATCCTTACTCTCAAGTAAGTGTAAATAGCAATATTTTGTACCACAATCAGCCAATATGATAAAGTACCCGATATTCGCTACCTTAGTAGGTATCCATTCCAAATCACATAAAACCATGTGAATCATATCAAGGTTTTCGGTTATTTCTGGTCAACCAACTAAAAAAAAACTTGTCAATTTGGCTTCAACGCAATTTTTAATTTTGTAGTCCGTGTCAATATAAAAATGGGTATCTAATTTGGTTTAATTGGACAACATGTTAAGTAAAATTTAAAACATGTCAAATTAAGTCATACCATACATTTAAAAACAAACAAATAAGCCGAATTCACCCTTATTTTCGTAAAATGACCATTTGAAAACATAATCAACTTAACCATTTTAAAAGCGTAACCGATATGCACTAAATTTATGTTATTTGTTAACTCGAATTTTATTTGATTCAAACACAAATGAAAGCCAAATTTCATTAAGCAACCATCCGGACACAAGATTCATATGAATCTACAACACATACAACGTTGGTTAACTTAGTGTCTATTCCAGATTTGAATCACATCTTTTTTTCTTTGATATTCGCAGTTGGAGAGTTGCTTAAACTCGTTCTCTCCATTCTCAACTGCATTATAAGAGTTAATCAAACTCTTATCACCATATACATGACATGATACTGAAGTTCTAATGCACCATTATATATGGTTGGATTCACTCTTGGCCTCAGTTTTCATGTCATTCTAGCCATTTAATACATAGTTACGGCACAAAAGGTTTCTGAATGCTTTAAAGCATCTACCGTACACGTAAATCGAGTATCGGTCTCCCTTTTTACAAGTAAGGGAGCAGATCCTTTAGACGTCACTCGTGATATTCCAAATAATTTGTTAATCCGATGTCTCATAATTAGTTTGAAACTAATTTTTGTTACTATTAATAATGTTCTAAATCACATAGTGTGTCTTATCCAAAACGAATTAAATCGAATTTTGTTTCAAACCTCATATGTTTTGTAAGATCCGTTACTCAAAACCACTTTAAAGAAAGTCTTTCGACTAAACAATTAAAGAATGTCTCCTATAACATAATCTTTCTAACAAAACCACATATGTTGTCAATCTTCATCACGAAGATCTTAATAGATCAATTTCATATGATCAATTTCTACAATGAAACTCAGCAAGGTTTCAGTAGATCCATTCTTCTAAGGAAACTCAACAACATTTCTATAGATATGCCTTTAAACTCAACAATGTTTCTATAGGTATATCTATAAACTCAACAAGGTTTCTATAGGTATATCTATAAACTCAACAAGGTTTCAAGAATATATATGGTTTATAATTAAACTCGGCCCAATTTAAAATAAATTACACAAGTCAAACAAACACTTCCATTTATTTAGTAAAATAGTTTATGTAATCTAATATTTAATGATAACTCATACCATTGTCAATATAGTGTTTAAAAAAATCTTCTTGATTTCATTGAACATGTTCCAAAAATCTAATAAATTAACAACTTGCATTTTATGAGATCAATGAATACATTCTAATAATCTCATAAAATAGCAACTTATATTTTACGAGATTTGTGTCAAAGAAACTCCACTTTGTTTCAATGAATCTAAATTCATCATGATTTCAATCATGTTGTAATTGGCACACAAATTACATTTACAAGATACACTAGGGTTACAATTGTGTTACCACAAGTTAAGAACTATTAAAACAATTTGGTATCTAATAAACTGAGCATGGTTTATAGTAACTTGTACCAAATCTGATTCAAGAAACTCAATCGTGGCTTCAGTAAATCTAGGTTAAAACTATAACATATGTAATAAACAAACTAAACGATCAGTTTGAAAACAAACTCATCATGGTTTCAATACAAACTGATACAATAAACCAGTTTTAAAAATCGTTTATAAATCTATAACACCAAATCTGTTTATTCTGTTTACTTAAAAATTGATTTTCTAAAGAAACACAATCTTGGTCTCGAGAGAATATAATTTATATAAAAATCTGTTAATTAAATTAATATGATTTTAGCAAAAAGAAATGTTTAATTCTGTTACATAGAATCTGTTTTAAGACTGTAGGAAAACTATAACACTTTTATTATAAATCAAATAAATAAAATTAATCAAATTAATTAAATTAACATAAAACAAATAACAGAAAAAGAAATACAAACATAATTATAAACGATAATTACATAAAACAATAAAATAATAAAAAGACTAACTAAATCACCTGCAAGTCGAGGCACGCGTAAGACACGCTTAGAACTAAAGAGCCGAGGCACGTGTTTGACACGCTTCCCTTAAAACAGATTCGTCATCTGTTTCCCAGGATACAACAGCCGAAACAGTAAGTTGTACTGTCAGACTTAACAAAACTGTTTGGAATTTCACCTTTTCAGATGCGTACTCCATATGTTGGAAATCAATAATAATACTTATTGATTTGATGTATGAAAAATCTATAGAATTAGGCCTCTATTTATACACATTAGACTCCTTTTCAGTTTACTCATCCCACTGACGTGGGACAAAAAATAAACTATTTTTTTCTCTTTAAGCATGATACCAAATGCCTAACTTTGAGACACGATATCTCATTCACATCAACTTCATTTTGGACACATAAAGGCTCATTGCGAAGCTCTTTTCAAAGAGAACGCGAACCTATAAAGAATAACTAACATATATGATACATACATATATATAATTGTGTCCAAAGTTGGTCAAAAGTCATTTTGCCAACAATATTTTCCAACATTATTCTTATCCTATGTCATTTCATTTTGTATTGTATTTTAATTACTAGGTATTAGTGATTCATTCGTACCAGACGTCGTCTTATTGTCATGGTGAGAGATGTCAATAATTTCGATTTGACTTGAGAATATTTGAGTCAAATTATCCGGGTTTAAATTCTAATGTGGGGCAATATGATCAAACCGACTAACCTGAGTTCAAAATCGGATCTAATATCGGGCAAGAGAGTTTTGTCTAACTCGAGCTTGAGTCATCCCGATTGACCTGAATAAAGTTTTTTTTATTCTTTTATTTTTGGGCAAATTGCATAAAAATGTACTCAACTAACACCCAATTCTAATTTAATGTACTTAACATTTTTTTCTCGATTTGGTGTGCTCAACTTATTTTTTGTTGCAATCGAAGACAATTAACAGGTTACCAGGTCACCCGATGTAATCTTCTTTCCCTACCTCATTTTTTGGTGACTTTATTTTCTGACAGTCCACCACCACCACTTTCATCTATCACCACTGCCATAACTCGCCATCACCACCTTTTATTATCACCACAATACACCAAAACACTACCAGGAAAACAACCAAAACCTCTAGCACGCGCTCTGACTTTCTTTAATTGTTGTATTCTGTTAAACACATATGTTTTGATCTTATCAAAATGCTTGAATGTTTCTATATAATCCTTATTTTATAATTTTATTGTATGCAATGTGATTATTCTATTCTTGTTACTAACTTGATGTCGTGTATGTTAGTTTGTGGACTTTAATTTTAATAAGTCGTGTGTTTGGATCAACCTCGGGATTACGGGATTGCACACAATACTTATAGAGTTAATTTATTTAATAAATATATTTATATGTTTATTAAATTAAATCGAGCTATAACTTTAACGAACGTTAAGAATTAAGAGTTAAGGTTTAACGGTCGTTGTAGAAATAAATAGAAGAAGAAAAGAAAAGTCCGGAACAACCCAAGGGGTGTGTTTGGACGTCGGCTAGAACACAAGGGGGAGAAGGAAAACTTTCCTTAAATTTGTTTACTTGGACTACAAGGATAATTAGGCCTATATAAACAACCCCTTACCCTCATAATTCTACACACACTCATAATCTCTCTTCCTATCTCTTTTGCGATCACAAGCCAAACGCACCTTAGGGTTTCGTTTGGTTTTTGGTTTAGCTAATAATCAAGTCCTACCCCTCTCTAGGGTTGTTGGGTTGATTTTCCACTGGATATTGAAGCTCGGTTTGCACGTACTAGCATTACGGTTAACTCGTTGTAATACGTGTGTATAAGAACGTAATACAATCTTACTTTAGATCGTATCCTGGATCGATTAACAAAACGGTAAGGGGTTAATCATTGATCCTTATAAACCCTAATTGGAGGTTCGTTCTTATCTTATGGAATTGCATTAGCTAAAGGTACGTAACCCTAATTCGATTAATTATAATTGTGTTAATTATGATCTTGTTAAATCGCTTCCGATATATGTGCTTTGATCTTTCTTAGGGTTTTAATAATTGTTATGAACTATATAAACCATGAGTGGCATCGAGAGCCGTTTTAACATGTTATAATTATCGATATCAAAAGATCTTTAACTAATAATTGTTTTGAGTTAAAATTACATGTTTTTTTTATAAAAAAAAAATTTAGGGTTTTGTTTTGATCTTTTTTTTAAATCTGATTATTAAATTGTTTTTAGGGTTTTGTTGGTCTGTTTGTTTTTTAGCCGATTAAAAAAAAGAAAAATTTTGAAACCCTAAAAATAACATGTTTGATCTTTGATAAAGGCACATGATTAATTGTTATGTCATGTATTTAAGGTTACGACCCATAAGAGATTTCATTAATTTTTTAAGTGATTTGGGTGGAACTTTGGTGAATTGCATGATTAATTGTTATGTCACGTAAAATTAGAGTTTTGATCCGTAGAGATTTAATTGTTAAGTGATTTGGGTGCATCCATGATGAACATGCATGTTTTTCATGGATCATATGATTATATGTGATAATTGTTACGTATGTGCTATTTGCATTATTTGATTCAATAGATCTAAAATTAAGGAAGATTATTATATGAATATAAAAACATAGATTTGATGAATTTATTGAATAAATCGTTTGCATATGGCTATTTGATTTATTTTATTGCACATATAATTTGTTATTATGTGTTTATAATTTAGTTTTTTTACCTTATTGTTTTCATGCATTTTTATTGTATGTTGTAAACAAGGGTAATTTTTTTAAGAAAAATAATATGGAATAAATCATATTAAAATAAAGATTTGTTTTGAGACCTAAATTACATAGAATTATGTTGATTGATGTTTTAAAATAATAATTTAACGGCCTACTAAATTTTGACAAACTATAAAGTGGGTATAACGCGCTGTTGGTCATGTACCCGGCTAAGGAAGGAGGTTATGCCATTGTCGCTGACTAAATTCCCGGCTCGCTTGTGCGTCAAAATTAGAATTACCTATGCTTATTATTTGTTTTACACCTTAAGGTTGATTTACCGCAAATTCACATCCGAAACACAATGAATAAGGTTATTGCTTTGTGCTTTAGCTAAGTTCTAGAAAAAGTACGTTGTGAATAGTTGTGGGTAATTTTTTGATTGGTTCAATCAATACCTCAACATAATATATGTAGAAATTTAGTCTCGTGGAAAAGTTTAATAAATGTTTTATTAAAATTATGATATGGAGATGTATGCATGCTTCTTCATACATTGATTTTGACATCAAAATTTATACCCTTAAAATTTAAGTCGAATGTCATCTAATTGACGAACACTTGAAATTACAATGTCGTCATATGAGATTTTGGAGGATGTTGTAATGGAAAGAAAACTTTCATGACTAAATGAGATTGCACATGAATGGTTTTACGTTCTTTAGATTAGACGACTTAATTAAGTTACTCAGTGAGATCTGGAAACTTAAGGTATTCAGAGGGATGAAACATGTTTACAATGCAAAAGGTTTTTTTGGCAATGTAAGTCCCTAAAGAGTCTAGAAATTGCAAATTGTTTTGTAAATCATTGTTCGACAACTTACCATCTTGAATACTTTCATTGTTAGCAGATCAACTGATGTGATGAAATTATGTCAATTTGGATTCTAGTTTTCAATGAAATATTATAGTTATATGAATATTACTTGGGTAGTTTTATTTTCTTGAATAGTTATTATCGAAAATACTAAAATTGGATTTTGTAAATTCTGTTACAATGTATTAATGCAACGTTACACCGTAAACATGGTTTATTCATTTATTTATTGATCTACAACCGTAAGGTATGAGGATAGAGTCAATTTACGATAAAAGATAAACCTAAACTCTTTTCCAAGAGTGAAGAAGGAGTAACAAGAATTTTAGAAATGTCTAATTCTAAATACATACATAACTCATAGCAAACTTTAATAGTTAAGAAAAGTGCATATTTTGAGTTATTAAGTTTTTAGAATGGTTACCTATAATTGGTTAAAGGAAAACTAGCATATTTTATCTAGTAGTTGTGCTTTGACCATTTATAGGCACAATATACCATTGTGGGGTTGGTAGACCTATTAAGGAAAAAATTACATGACAAATCTTTCAAGTTAAAAATCTATTAATGGATAGTCATCATTTTCGAAGTAGAGTACACTCTTTAACACTACAAGTAATTGTTACGAATGTGTTTTCAAAAGTGTAAGAAAGTAAACAACACACTAGTATGTTTCTCCGATTATGAAACATTTACACTGTTGTATTACTGAATTTGAGATTATTAAAACATTCTCTAATTCAGTGGGAGTTACAAGCTTCGTTGTCTTGGTGATAACCCAAATTATCTCTAAAATATACTAAGATAATTACTTTTGAAATTTCGACACTAATATCTTCAAGGATAGTTATGTACTGATTCCTGTTGATTAAGAGGTCATTCATCTACTTGTAAAGCTAATATATATGACACAATCATATTTTGTATAGACGAACGTTAGACGTGATGTTTATCTAATATATGAGGTTGTTCCATGCACGAGTGGGAGAAATTGAATATTATGTGCAAGAAACAACTCATAAAGATATGATTCTTGATTGTGGTAAAATACGACCTTTTAGGAAAAAGGCTTAAAAGCGGTAAGTATTAAACAAATGACTTAGGAAAATCAAGTGTTAATGACCCAATTAAGTTCGTTTCCCAAGGAGGTATATGTGTGTGACTAAAATGCAATGAGATTTGAGATTAATATTTGAAAGAAGGGGATGAGATAATAGAATGACGAAGACGTGAAAATTATTACTACAACGACTAAAATTAAAACCGTAAAAAGAGCTAAAATAAAAATTAATTCTAAAAATTCCCAAAAAATTACCAAAAATCAAATTAAATAAACTAAGAGTTTACAAATGATCAAAACTTTTTCAAACCTTTTAATTAATTAAATGTTAATTTTAAATGCTAATTAAAGCCCTAAAAATCAAAATAAATATTAAAAAAGCCCAAATAAAGATTTTTCACTTTGTAAACCTCTAAAATGACTAAATAAGAAAAAAAACTATTTTTATTAATTTTTAAACTAAATAAAACTATTTAAAATGATTAAAAACTATTAAAGACTTAAAATAATCCTAGAAATTGGAACTGAAGATAAAATTAATCTAAGAGTTGCAAAAATCCTATTTTAATGTAATTAACCTAAGAAAAATATAAAAAATTGCAAAAATATGAAATTTGAAATTTAATAATAAAATAATATTAAAATAATATTAAAAATCCAAAAATTATAAAAAGTTCTAAAAACTTGCAAACTAGTATATTGTAACCTAAATAAAAAGAAAATGAAAGTGAAATGACCAAATTACCCCTAATAGGCCTCCAAATGGGCTAAAATATAAAACAGTCCAAACTAATGGGCTTTTTGGCCCAAAAACTCAAGCTTGGCCCAAATGACCTGAAAAAGCCCTATCTGACTCAAAATTTAATTCTAAACACAAAAGTATGAAGGCCCAAAAGCTGGTTTTAAGCTTATCACAGCTTAAAAGGTCAACAACTTATTCTTATTGGGCCAATAAGCCCATTAAGCAATAAGCCAATGCCATAAGCTCTAATTGAACACACAACCTTCTTTTGAGATGCCTAAGAGATCTGTGAAAAGAAATTTTGAAAAAGCAAACCAAATAAGCCAGAAATAAGCAAAGTAGAATTTCACTAAAAGACAAAATAGTTGGGTTAGAGTTCTAGGACGTTTCAGAAATTGATTCTTATTGCAAAAGCTCACAAATAGCTTAACTAAGAATAATAAATCATAAAATAAACAAAAAGCCAAGTAGAATAAGCTGTAGGAGAAAATAAGCTGGCTGAAAAAGCCAAATAAGCTAGTTTTCTAGCAAAAGCTTAACCAATTGACTTGTAACTTTCCAGATTTGATATTAAGCTGAGAAAAATGACCCCTATTACAAAAGCCAAGTTGTTGCATGTACCAATAAGTAGTTCTCAAAAATAAGCCAAAATGTGCTTGTTTGACCAAAAGTCAAAGTCCACCAAAATTAACCAAAAGCTCAGGGATTGTTTGTAGGCTTGTTTTAAGCAATTTTTTTGAAGAACTCAAGGTAGAGTCCTTGTGAATCAAGTGGTCAGTTGACCAATGCTTGACAGATTTTGGATAATTTAGGCCAATAAGCCAGTTAGCTTATAAGCACTCAAATGAGCAAACCAAATAGCCAAATAGTCTCACAAGCAGCACAAAAACAAGTTCCATGCAACAAACAAGCAGGGCATACACTATATAACAAAATGCAAGGCAAAATTGAGGTGGTCACTTTGCTGATGCAAATGACCACTTCAGCAAACTTTGATAAGCTCTAGCACCCACAATAAGCCACCAAATTCAACAAATAGATACTGCACAGATTTCTTATCACCTAAACTCTTCCCAAACCAGATTTTAGACCTTAGATCCAACAAATAAAGAATTTATTGGATCTGATGTGTTTGACCAAATTCAAACCAATTTTATCAAATTTTTCCAAAACTTGAAATCCCTTTTCCAAACCTCTTGAGCCTTAACCAATGACTAAAACTTGTTGCATATGACTTGTTTAGACTCCCCAAACCCTAAGAACCAAGGGCACAAGGCCACAAGGCCTTATGATCCCAAATCCCAAACAGCCTTGTTTTAGTCTTTTTTTTAAACAAACTTTTTATTCAATCAAACAACCTACTGATTTTAAGGTTCAATTACCTCAACTAGGTGACAACTAACAGAAACCAACTATAAAACACAAAGCACAAACACCAGAGCAACAAATCACATGGCAAAGTACACATCAGACATATACATAAAAAATTTTAGAGGAAACTTAAAGAAAAGTTATATCTATCCCCCACAACTTCCTAGAGGGATCAGCTATGCTCCTTGGACCACTCTCAACAACTAGAGAGTGACCAAGGTTCTTGAACAAAGGAGATGAGATGTGCCTTGGTTGATGGTTCAAAGCAGAACCTCAAGAGCTTGATTTCTTCAATACAAGCAGCAAACAACCTATCCAAAGGTTGATAAACCTTCACTAGCTTGGTGTCAACAAGCTTGCAAGGGCTTATAGCTTTTGGATAATGGTTAGTACAAGATAAATGACCAAAACAGATGACTGATTTCAAGGTTTTTTCAACTTTGAAATCCTTACCAAACATAAACGTGCTTAAACCACAAGATCTAAGCACCTTTATAACATCAAATGGAACTCAGAATTACCCTTAAACAACACCAACTTTCAAAAACATAAAAAGGAATTACAATTTTCTTAAAATACCAACTTTTATAAATTTTAAAAAGGAATTAAAATGTTTAAAGAGTACAACTGGAACAAAGCTCTCTCACAGGTTGAGGAGTCCTTATATAGGCTACAAGGGCTGAGATTACAATGAAAACCCTAACTCCAAAGTCCCTAAAATGCCCCTTGAATCTTCTAGACGAATTTTGTTGATGAGTTGTTTAAATGCATCCAAATCGTTCATTTTAGCTTTGTATACAAGCAAGGAGTGTGGGTTGTTGATTTGGCCACGTATCAATCCTTGTAGAGGAAGTTGGATTGCGATTGGTTAACGTGTGAATGGGTGGGGTCCTTTAGTGAGTGGAGATTGGGGTTTTGAGTGTGGGATGGGTTTCTGGGCATGTGAATCAATCATGTGCCTAGGTAATTTTGATTTAACCTTTATTTTAAGAGGGATAGTAACTGGGTTCATCACGTGAAACAGTAACTCTTTTGATCCGTTTTTTGTGGGATAAAATTGTTTGGCGCGTGTTTGTTTGGTTTGAACTTTCAGTATTGACAATATGAGCCCTTGTGTTTTGGTAAAGTGTGTAAACAATGTTTATTTATCAAAACAAACGTTTTCATTTGTATTTAAATTTCCAATTTCACACTTTGGCCACCAAATTTTGCAAATAGGGTTTCAAGGGTTGTTTTTGCCAATTTTGCATAGTTTGAGGACTGATTATGGACCTTCTTGATCTTTAAAGGTCTTCAATGTATCTTTGACTTCATGAGGGACCATTATTGACAATTTAGAATTGTTGAGGGACTAAACTTGCCAATTCTTCAAAGTTGAAGGACTTTTTTTTGTAATTATGACAAACTTAAGGGACCAAACTTGTAATTATGAATATACAGGGGTATTAAGTGTAATTTATTCATAAATTAAGGATCAATCTTGTACATCTTCAAATCTTCAAGGGTTTTTCGTTGAGAAATCCATAACTAGGGCCCGGTTCTTTGTACGGCTTCGTTTCTCGTGTTCGTTTTTCCTTGTTTCTTGTGATCTTTTGTCTTTTTCACGATATCCATACCTAAAACACACAAGTAAAAAAATACAAGCATATATATGGTATATTAATGACATTTTATGCATTTAAAGCCCGAAAAGAACAATGAGATCATGTATAAATGCCATCTCATCACTCCCCCATACTAAGCCATTGCCGTGCCCTCACGCAATGCTAGAGTAAAGTATCTAAGCATCACCAAAATTCAATTTTATTACCCTTTATTGAAAAGTAAAAACTTGCAACAATACTAAAAAGATGTGTAAAGACATAATGTATGATTTTCATCACGTATGTGACTTTTAGGGTCAATGAAGAGAAACAAGTAAATGTCCCATAGAGTAAATTTCGTCATCCTTGATTGTCATGCATACATTCCATGCTAAGTGCAAAAACGAGATCATTGTTGGTACACGTCACAATGCTAACACTACTCTTACGTCCAAATTGTGTAATACTTTTTCTCCCCGCAATCCTAGTTATTATGAAAAGAAATGGGTTTCTAGAATTTTTTAACTATTTGTCATCGATCACAAGTGATTCATATTGACTTATTTGAGTATTTGTTAGTCCGAAAGTAAAGTAGCACTATTTAATCGATAGTTAGCCGAAGGAAAAAATCTTTTAAAACGCTTCTCGAGTATCTCCTTAAATTCATATCTTGACATAACTCGTCTCAAGATTTGAGACCTTTCTCGGACCGATATTTGGCATGTACTTCATACTTCAAATCTTGGGAAGACGTTCTTGAAATTATGGTCTTCTCTTCATATTTTGGAATTTCTTCACTTGAGGTTTTTGAGAGATTCTTCATACTTGGGCCACTACTTCATCATTTTTCTTCAATCTTTATTTTGGATTTTGATATACAACGATCCGCCTCCTTTTCAGAGTTGGATATATTTATCCTCATACGTTGTAAGGGTCTTTTTGGATAGACTTTCTCCATGATCTTTAGGGGAGTAGTTTTCTTTTCGTCGTGTGTCTCGATCCTTCATATTGATTTAGGAATAATGATGCTTCACATCATCTTGGATCTTTAGCGACAAAATAGAGCTCCTCATGCCTTGTTAGGGCCTTTTTGGATCTTCACCAATCTTCGCGTCCCGCTTCAATAAGTTATGCCTTGGCTATGAACTCTATTCAACCCCGAGCAACTTTTAAACGATCTTGTGCTAGAAGCTAAGTAACCTTTCAAATCGTACGACCTTACTTATTGCAATTATTTTTATTCCTAATGCATTGATCTTATGGGAGAAAAAGCCACAATTAAAAAAATATGAGTTTTTAAAAGAACATTTTCATGTTCTATGTTTAGCATGATCACTTGTCTAACTCTATCGTTTCTCGTTCTTCACTATTTAAAGACCTCTAATTAAAGAGACTCGTGAATACTTAGCCACGCAAGTCAAAATTAAGCCAAATTTGGATTAGCTTTCATTAAGACTATATCAAATCGAAGTTTTGGGTTTTCAAGCCACCTATAGGATCTTGCACTTTCTTAGACTTTTTCAAGTTTAGAGAATGCATTTTATAGTTCCCTTGATAAGTGACTTTCTAGGATCAATTATAGGAACTTGCGAAAAGCTTTTGTTCTTAACCTGAATAAGCTAAGACTTTCGCGTTTTAAAGTTCCCTATATAAAAGTCTAGCAAAACTTGAATTGAGAGGGTTAAGTAATGTAAAGGGCTCCAAATGCCCATCAAGTCAAAAATTAGCTCTTATTCTACCCATCGGAAAATATACATCCGTGTCTAAAAAACACTTATTAAAACTAAGAAATTTTTTAAAATTTAGCCATTTTTAGCCTTATTAGCAACAAAACAAAACAAAACGTTGAAAGTTGGAAAACGTGAGGGCGTAGCAAAGCAAGTATCTATTCACCCCCCATACTAAAATTAAACATTGTCCTCAATGTTTTGAGTCTAAAGGTAGAGCACCCATATACTAGAGACGAAGAATCGAATGCTTAGGATCTAGCATGGAAAGGGTGATCGACAATATATCTAAAGTCGTTTATTAAGTATGCTAAAAGATAATTGTTAGAACAATAAAGGATATGTCATGGATTCGTGAAAAACTTCTTCAAGCAAACGATCGAGGCTCACGTAAACGAACACGAGAGTCTTCAATCGTAGCGATGATGATGATCTAGATAACACATTCACAAACAACCACGAGACAATGAGTTTGAAGGGCACAAATCCCCTATCATTATTTATTAGAAAGCATAAAAACATAAGCATGGGATCTCCCCCACGAGGCACCTCGTTTTTTATTACCGAGTCATGAGCTCGACTCGATCCCCTCAATGCTAATTATCATTGCGGAAGGTGACTTGGTCGAGGTCATCCAATGAAGGAACTTCCCCACCAAAGTAGTGCTTAAGCCTATGTCCATTCACCTTAAAGTTAGGACCATAATTTTGAGCTAGCTCGATGGTCCCATAAGGAAACACTTGTGTTATTGTGAAAGGACCCGACCAACAAGATTTCAATTTCCCAAAAAATATCTTTAATCTAGAGTTAAAAAGTAACACTTGATCACCAACGTTAAAAACCTGGTTTTTAATCTTTGCATCATGAAACTTTTTAGTCTTTTCATTGAAAGTTAATGAATTTTCATAAGCATTATCTCTTAATTCATTCAATTCATTCAATTGTATTTTCTGGTGATCTCCAGCGGTTTTAAGATCAAAATTAGCATGCTTAAGGGCCCAATATGCCTTATGCTCCAATTCAATAGGCAAATGACAATTCTTCCCATAGACTAACTTATAAGGAGTACAACCGATAGGTGTCATATAAGCGGTCCTAAAGGCCCATAAAGCGTCATCGAGTTTGTCGGACCACGAAGCACGGTTTTCTCCAATCGACCTCTCTAAAATCCTCTTCAAGGCTCGGTTTGAAACCTCGACTTGCCCACTCGTTTGCGGGTGATAAGCCGTAGAAAGACGATGAGTAACTCCATATTTCTTTAAGACCTTCTCGAATTGGTCATTACAAAAATGGGTTCCACGATCGCTTATAATAGCACGAGGGGTTCCAAACCGAGAGAATAGTTGCTTCAAAAACTTCACTACCACACGAGCGACATTAGTAGGTAAAGCCTTAGCTTCCACCCACTTAGAAAGGTAGTCGAAGGCGACGAGGATATATTTGTTACCATGAGACGATGGGAATGGCCCCATAAAGTCTATGCCCCAAATGTCGAAAATCTCACACACTTGAATTATATTTTTCGGCGTTTCATCACGGTGAGACGATTTTCCTTGACGTTGGCACGAATCACACGACTTCACAAGTGCGTGTGCATCACGATAGATTGTAGGCCAAAATAAGCCGGTATCGAACACTTTCTTAGCCGTGAGATTAGCCCCGTGGTGACCACTCGTGGGTCCCTCGTGACATGCTCTAAGGATGTTAGAAGCTTCGGCACCAAAAACACAACGTCGAACGAGTTGATCCGCACAAACCCGAAAGAGATAAGGGTCGTCCCAAAAATAGAACTTGACGTCACGAAAGAATTTTCTCTTTTGTTGTGTCGTCATAGCCTTGATTATGAAATTGCCCGCATGTTAATTTGCAATGTCGGCAAACCATGGGGTGGTGTCTTTAGAATTCACTACACCGAGAGTCTCGAAAGGAAATGTTTCGGTGATTTCCTTGTTCTCGAAAACATCTTTGTGAGGATCTTCTAGACGAGAGAGATGATCGGCCGCTAGATTCTCGGATCCTTTTTTGTCAAGCACGGTGACATCAAATTCTTGGAGGAGGAGCATCCAACGAAGCAATCTCGGCTTAGCATCTTGCTTAGCTAAGAGATACTTGATAGCCGAATGTTCGGTATACACGATGCTTTTAGTTAAGACGAGATAAGGTTGGAATTTCTCAAAAGCATAGACCACGGCAAGGAATTCCTTTTCCATTGTGGTGTACTTTAATTGAGCCTCGGTCATCGTCTTACTAGCATAATGGATAGGACGTAAATGCTTTTCATAACGTTGCCCTAAGACGACCCCTATAGCATAATCACTTGCATCGCACATGATTTCAAAGGGTAATTCCCAATTAGGAGCAACAAGAATGGGAGCTTCGGTAAGTTTCCTTTTGAGAGTTTCGAAAGCTCTAACACAATCCTCATTGAAATTAAAAGGAGCATCCTTCTCGAGAAGGTGTGTCATAGGTCGAGAGATTTTCGAAAAGTCTTTGATGAAACGAGATAAAAGCCCGCGTGGCCTAGGAAACTCCTAACTCCCTTAACGATTTTGGGATGAGGTAACTTGGCGATGACGTCTACCTTAGCTTTATCGACCTCAATCCCTTTAACACCCCCAAATTTACACGCAGCGGAATACATCTTTGGGTGCTAAACAATGATACTACAACACATAATTTATAAAGAACGACTCAAAAAGAGACGTTTTAGATTTATCGTTCCTAAAACATTTGTCAGAGTAGCGTAGTCCCAAGACATCGTAACCAAAGTACAACCAAAACAAAAGATTTAAATTGTTTTGAACAAAAGGAACGACAAATTTTCAATGAGTTTATATTGCAAAGTAGTGCACAACATTCATTCTCGTGGCTTCCAAGCTTCACCCTTCCTGATTACCTGAAATACATGTGAGTAAAACATCAGCAAAAAGGCCGAGTGAATCTATAGGTTTATGTAATCAATTTGAACACAAGCAAAGATTATAAGTTTGTGGCATGCTTATAAGCATCAAATAATAATTTGCATCAACAATGATAATTGTATATAGCATAAATTGCAATAAGCTCATGGAACCGAGCCCTTAGACACTCCCATATCAGTCTAATAAGACGAGAGATTTATTAATTGTCGGTTACCTCCAGATTATTGGTACATTGCCGTATACCTGACTTCTCAATACAATATGCTCAAACAGTGTGGATGTCGGGCCTAAGCTTCTATGACAAGTCCACAAAAACTGAACCGGGGCGGCTTCCCCCATAGATCTATTAATTGTACTAGCGGTTAACCCATCATAGGTTAATTAACGGTCCATAATTGAGGTTTTTAACAAAGGCAATCACTTAATGCAATTTAAAGGCAACCACGGGTCCATTCATAGAGGGACAAAGCATACCATAAAAATCTTGTGTTCTAAGTTTATAAAAACATGTATTCCCCCTCGCGGGTTTAAAATCATTTAATAACTAGTATAAAGCGAGGCTATAGACTCACCTTAGCCAATAGTGGTAATGAGACGATCGCCGACGATAGATGATGCCTTTCAAACACGAGAACCGCAACCTATCAAATGAGGTGTGTTCATTAATAATAGACTCGAGAAATAACCCATACATAAGAATATAAAACTCGACTCATAAAATCACGACAAAATCGAGAGAAAACGATACAAGTGATACTATTACACTCTCCTATATATTCATTTTATTATTCTACGCCTTTAATAAAAATCTGCCGGAACATACCGAATGTCCAAGCCGTTTTCCCATACTTAGACATATCAACTTTTTAAGATACTACTCAGAGAACTCACTTACTATATGTAGAAAGTCCTCCCAAGAGCCCATTAAAAGATTTTACTTCTAAAGTTCCCTGCCCGACTCATCTTTGAATCACAAAATCCGGACAGTTTAGCGACCTTGACTTACGAAACCATTTTGACCATTCTAAACAACTCCATTTGTAAAACCTACACTTGATTCTAAAAATAGACTCAAAATACTAAACTTGGACCCTGAGAACAGCCCTTGAATCATTTTGAAACTCATTTTATAGTCCCCAAGATTCGACCCAAATATCGACAACAATTTTCGGATTGTGTCAACACTCGTCTCCCGGTACACGAATATCAAACTAGTGTAACTTCCACCTCGCTTGGAGTTGGAAGGCCTACTTTATATCAAATCGAAGCTAACGAAATTCTCTACAACATAATCCCATCATATCATCCTATATTCAGACTTAAGACCCTCGAAAATGGCCTCAAACCTACTGCCTAAAATTGACTATAAAAATCTCTTACAAAATCAAGTTTTTGATCAAAACCAACAACTTTTATCATTATTCTAACATCCTAACATCACCATAAACCAATCCTAACACTTGTATCATCATCAAAATCAAAAACCCAAAAATTAAAATTCAACTTTTTAACCAAAACATTACATAAACATCATTTGATCATCATCTCTAACACATGCATGATCAAAATCACCACCTAACAAGCCTAGTTTTTTTATCAAAATTCAAAACTCAATGCATGTAAGTAAAAATGGTATCATTAAAATCACCTTTCAAAAATAGGAATGGGACTTGTTTTGTTTTTGGATGGATCAAAGTTGATCATCAAAAAAAAATTGATGGAATAGATGGTGGTGGTGTAGGCCAAAATGGAAAAGAAAGAAGAAAGATGGTGTTTTTGTTTTAATGAATTTTTTTAAATGAATTGTGTTAGTGGAAAACATATATATAGTGTAAGGTTGGGGTAGTTTTTGCCAATTTGTGATAGTTTTGGTCCAAAATGTAATAAAATAGTTTAAAAGGGTAAAAATGTAAATTGCAAATTTTTAAATATTTACGAGACTCGGGTTTCGTAAAAATACTTTTTAAAAGATTAAACGCACGCGAAAAATAATAATATAACGACTCGATACGTAATTAAAACGACATCGTCGAAAATATTAAATATCGAAACGATCGATAATAAAATAAAATTTTTTTGGCATCCGTCGGTATCGCGATCACTAGTAGTCCTCGTTACTCGTCAAAATATTAAAATATAATATTTAATATCGGTTTCAACTTAAACCGTTAAACATAATAGTATTTAACGTTATAAAATACTTCAAAATAATTGAAAATAGAATTAAATTATGACCTTATTTTTACGGGTTTTACATCCTCACCACCTTAAGGGAGCGACGTCCCGACGCTCAACTCGCCTCATACACGAGTTGTTCACTACCCGGAAGTATGACGACATTCCTTAATAAGAAGTCCTTACGTTCCCACGTGAATCTCGATCCACGATATCCACTGGTTCTTTTACAAAACGCAACTTGTCGTCAAGTTGTATCTCACCATAAAGGAATAAATAAATCCTTATCCACCAGTCACCCGTCAAGCTCGACACATGAAAATTTTATGAATCACACGAAGCTTCGACGACAAGAATAGGTGACAGGATTTTCGGGTAAGTCCAGTTAAAAAGAATGTTGCAATTTAAAGGATAGCCACTGGCCGGATAGCCATGGACACACATCAAAAGGAATTAACAAGAAAAACATTTTCGTCATCGGAGGGTGCTCACATGCGGGTCCTCACTCAAAAGATAATACAAAGACACCATCTCACTTTCGCCAACGCGCATTAAAGTCTCAATAAACATCGTCGTTGAAAGTCAAAAAGATATTACATAATATATGTTCTACATGATCGGACGTCATCGGATGATGCCATCTCAAGTTCTCACAACTTACGATCATTTGACTAGATCACATACCACATAAGTACATAAAAATAAAAGGTCGAACAATAACATCAAGTATAGATTTCCATCGTTAATCATCAAGAAAACCTTGAACGAACCCTTGATAATAACAACTTGATCTCCAAAGTCTTTCCACTTGTGGTGTCGGCTTCAACATACTCCTCGAGGTTGTAACAAATTTATTAACTCCATTCATTAAGAGATTCGGTCCTCCATCATTCCATAAGTACACGCATAAATCATGGTAACACTTATCGTTTCTTCTTATACACTGCTTCCCGAGATTCATTTTAAACTCAGAATAAAATAGTGATCTTCAGTACGAGGAACAGAACGAGATAAAAATGAATTCAATAAACGCATAAACGGACAAGATGTGGTAAAATGATATAAGGTTGACGATCGACGAGGGATCTCGACTCACGTAACCGTAAAACATAATAAATCACAATACTAGAAAAATGAGAGCGAAGAATAAATTATACATTATCATTAAAATAACATTTGTCACAATTATCCGTCCCGGATTTGGTATTACTTAAAACACAGTTTAGGTACTTTCTTGATAAAGATGATACATCAAAAATAGAAGTAAAATAGTTTCAAAATTTATTTGGTCGTCTTAAGAAACTTTGAAAGAATGACATAAATTTATTAATTAAACTTATACTGATGGTTACAATTAGAGAATATAATTTCCAAATTAAATCACTATTAGGAATATAAATTAAACTGGCAATTTCATTACATTAA
This sequence comes from Glebionis coronaria, assembly GCA_025667525.1. Lineage (NCBI taxonomy): Eukaryota > Viridiplantae > Streptophyta > Magnoliopsida > Asterales > Asteraceae > Glebionis > Glebionis coronaria. Next base: position 397,404,849 of record CM046881.1, read on the forward strand.
AATTAAAGTATGATAAGTCAATTAGTTCAAAAGGTAGAACATAATTTTATTTTAAACATTAGTTTTAGTTATACAAAATATGGTGTATAAATTTGACCTTTTACTTGTGATGGTTATTTCGATAACTGAAAATCATTAGAAAATGTAGACAAGTTCCATAAAAATTTTATAATACTTTGTAGAAATACATAAAGGTGTTTATTATTTCAAAATAACATGGATATATTCGGGTTTCAAAATGTGACAAGATAATAAACGAATACGAATTGAAATAATAGTCAACAATTAGTACGAAATAAACGGTACAAAAGGGGACGAAGCAAATGTCGTATGAATTCTTAAAGAGAATAATAAGATAAAGGCGTTGATGGTAAGATGATAAGAAATGATAGATTAAACAAGTTGTCAATTTTGTTAGTGCGGTCGATGGTTCACCAATATCAGTTTGTTAACTTAGCGGTGGTCGATGCATGATCGGAAATAAGATCCATACAAAAATTTAATCAAGGAAAATTCCTAATAATCACTTGTAATTAAAACAAATCAAATGAACGATGTTAGTGTTTAAAGAGAGAAGTCAAAGCACGGTTCACAACAGTGGATTTCGAGATAAATGAGAGTGACGGACGTCATCCCGGATATACGGAAATCACTCTAGTGATAATTCATTATTCACGTGCGGAGACATTCCAAAGATCTACCTAGTCGCATAAAGAAGATTGGACGAGAAGGAAGGATAAAACATCGAGACTTTCAAGTCATTTATCAACAGTCAGTAATTAAACGAACGGTCAAAAGAAATCAGTTATAAGACAAAATGAAGTAACAAGTGGAAAAACGATTGTCGAGTAAAAACGTATTCGTAAGCGCGTAATTCGTTCAAGAAAAGGTAAGAAAACGTATGCGGATGCATAGAAATTGCGCTACTTGCATAAGATATAAAGGTTTTCAAAACTTCTTTTCACTTCATTTCATTTTATTTATCTTTATCATAAATACAAGTAAAAAGTTGATTATTATCAAAAAATTTAAGGTGACTACTATTCAGCCTAGCATGGCTCCTTCAAAATTAGACATAGGTGATCGGGCCATGTATAATTTAGGAATAGCAATGCAGTGCTCAGTTTCGTCGAAAAGTATTACGTTTCTTATGTTTATATAAACCATGCCATTTGTAAAATGGAATTTAAAAATATTTTATAAATTTATAGGATACAAGTAATTTGTGAGATACTCAATAAGCAACTTTGAATGTCACGAAAAGTATTTTATAAGACCAAAGTAAAAATAATTGGTGAAAATAATCGTAAAAAAATATCAGATTTATCTATAATATGACATTATGACAACGTATAAAGTAGTCAAAGTTTTGCAAAAAGTAGCAAATAGTAGCTCATAAAACAACCAATGAAATGGTCACGAGTTAATAAGGTTTCAAAAGGTTATAAGGTTTAGACGGAAACGCCACGAGACACGTGATAAGAATGTCGACGAAGAATGTGAAGACAACTTCAAAACTCAACCCAAATCAGTGGAAGGTTAGAAGAATACGAAGATAAAATAACATCGAATGACAAATGAGTCATATATATGAAATGAACATGCTTTTAAGAAAGTATGAGCCGATTGTGTATTCTTTGTAAGATACTCGACACAACATGCTTTTAAGAAAGTATGTTATTCGTTTTCAAATTACACCATTAATCCGGTAATTGCTAATCCTGTACTGTTTTTATTTTTTTTAAAATATTTTCACATGCAACTAGTATTCATTAGTTGTAAAATAGTATTTGTTAAAATTTTACCATCTCAAATGAAATCAAAACAACTTAGAAACATTTAAAACTCATGTTCTGAATTTTCTATCAGATTTAACTTTTAAATATGAGCCGATTAATTGACCCGATAAACGACATCTCCAAGACTCAGAGTCTAAAGCATTTTGATGCAAAACGACGTTTCAGACGACTTTCTAGTTTTACCTGAGACCTGAAAACCAATGTAAAATGACCAAAATACCCCTGCAAGTTCTGTGCAGGTTTGACTATTTTATTTTAAAAACGCAGGTTTTACTTTTAAGTTTTGACCTGTTTATACTGCCCCTACAGTTTCTACAAAAAAAACATATTTTTCGACACTTCTTAACGGCTCAAAATATATACATATATACACACATGTCTTGTGGATTTTATAACAACGAAAAATAAATCTCGTAATGAGCATCAAATAAAATATAGCATAATGAATGACAGAAAATGCTTCAAGGTATTCAACACGAAATTTAGGAAGCAAAACGGTGAAAGACGTTCGTAATTTAGATTTCAAAATGCAATGTAGGCAAATCTCCTTGGTGCCACGATTGTCAAAAACACAAAACATAACAAGAAAAGAATGGAAAATTAACATGCTACACTCCGGAAGCGAGAAGGTTAATGAAAAGCAAATGATACAATTTTATATAAGTAAAATCGTATTCCAATTCTAGCGCCATAATCTAGACGATGATTTATAAAATGACGATGACGTTACCGAGATATAAGTGAACAATACACTTCGGAGTCGATACATATAAATGTCAATAAATAGCGGTTAGTCTATTCCATGGACACATTGAGCTACACAATGGTCTAGAAATTACGTTTCAAGACGTCCAAGCACAAATAGCCGGAAGACGATTTGGATATCTACGTAGATATCTCAAAGGGTCAAATAATGAAAGTAACGCGAGCAGATGAAGGTATGTAAGGTCATAATATAAAATTTTTGTAATAAAAGCAATTTAAATACTTCAAAAATATATACAGAAAGATCTTGAAAATTCATTGTATTTATTTAAGTTAATCATTAATAAATGATAAACTTTTATCGAAAAGTTTAACGACATAAATATATATCGATAAAGGATTATAGTATTTATTTAGAAATACTTAGCAATAAGGCATACATAATAATGTATACTAAAGTTGTAATCCCAGAAGTAGCTTGAACCTGAAGTCACGAGAAATCATGTGCACCGACTCTTTGAAAAATAAAACCGACAGTTATAGTTTAGGTTTTTAGAAAAAGACCTAGTTCTCTATAACTCATGGCTCTGGTACCAATCTTTAACACCCCCAAATTTACACGCAGCGGAATACATCTTTGGGTGCTAAACAATGATACTACAACACATAATTTATAAAGAACGACTCAAAAAGAGACGTTTTAGATTTATCGTTCCTAAAACATTTGTCAGAGTAGCGTAGTCCCAAGACATCGTAACCAAAGTACAACCAAAACAAAAAATTTAAATTGTTTTGAACAAAAGGAACGACAAATTTTCAAAGAGTTTATATTGCAAAGTAGTGCACAACATTCATTCTCGTGGCTTCCAAGCTTCACCCTTCCTGATTACCTGAAATACATGTGAGTAAAACATCAGCAAAAAGGCCGAGTGAATCTATAGGTTTATGTAATCAATTTGAACACAAGCAAAGATTATAAGTTTGTGGCATGCTTATAAGCATCAAATAATAATTTGCATCAACAATGATAATTGTATATAGCATAAATTGCAATAAGCTCATGGAACCGAGCCCTTAGACACTCCCATATCAGTCTAATAAGACGAGAGATTTATTAACTGTCGGTTACCTCCAGATTATTGGTACATTGCCGTATACCTGACTTCTCAATACAATATGCTCAAACAGTGTGGATGTCGGGCCTAAGCTTCTATGACAAGTCCACAAAAACTGAACCGGGGCGGCTTCCCCCATAGATCTATTAATTGTACTAGCGGTTAACCCATCATAGGTTAATTAACGGTCCATAATTGAGGTTTTTAACAAAGGCAATCACTTAATGCAATTTAAAGGCAACCACGGGTCCATTCATAGAGGGACAAAGCATACCATAAAAATCTTGTGTTCTAAGTTTATAAAAACATGTATTCCCCCTCGCGGGTTTAAAATCATTTAATAACTAGTATAAAGCGAGGCTATAGACTCACCTTAGCCAATAGTGGTAATGAGACGATCGCCGACGATAGATGATGCCTTTCAAACACGAGAACCGCAACCTATCAAATGAGGTGCGTTCATTAATAATAGACTCGAGAAATAACCCATACATAAGAATATAAAACTCGACTCATAAAATCACGACAAAATCGAGAGAAAACGATACAAGTGATACTATTACACTCTCCTATATATTCATTTTATTATTCTACGCCTTTAATAAAAATCTGCCGGAACATACCGAATGTCCAAGCCGTTTTCCCATACTTAGACATATCAACTTTTTAAGATACTACTCAGAGAACTCACTTACTATATGTAGAAAGTCCTCCCAAGAGCCCATTAAAAGATTTTACTTCTAAAGTTCCCTGCCCGACTCATCTTTGAATCACAAAATCCGGACAGTTTAGCGACCTTGACTTACGAAACCATTTTGACCATTCTAAACAACTCCATTTGTAAAACCTCCACTTGATTCTAAAAATAGACTCAAAATACTAAACTTGGAGCCTGAGAACAGCCCTTGAATCATTTTGAAACTCATTTTATAGTCCCCGAGATTCGATCCAAATATCGACAACAATTTTCGGATTGTGTCAACACTCGTCTCCCGGTACACGAAAATCAAACTAGTGTAACTTCCACCTCGCTTGGAGTTGGAAGGCCTACTTTATATCAAATCGAAGCTAACGAAATTCTCTACAATATAATCCCATCATATCATCCTATATTCAGACTTAAGACCCTCGAAAATGGCCTCAAACCTACTGCCTAAAATTGACTATAAAAATCTCTTACAAAATCAAGTTTTTGATCAAAACCAACAACTTTTATCATTATTCTAACATCCTAACATCACCATAAACCAATCCTAACACTTGTATCATCATCAAAATCAAAAACCCAAAAATTAAAATTCAACTTTTTAACCAAAACATTACATAAACATCATTTGATCATCATCTCTAACACATGCATGATCAAAATCACCACCTAACAAGCCTAGTTTTTTTTATCAAAATTCAAAACTCAATGCATGTAAGTAAAAATGGTATCATTAAAATCACCTTTCAAAAATAGGAATGGGACTTGTTTTGTTTTTGGATGGATCAAAGTTGATCATCAAAAAAAAATTGATGGAATAGATGGTGGTGGTGTAGGCCAAAATGGAAAAGAAAGAAGAAAGATGGTGTTTTTGTTTTAATGAATTTTTTTAAATGAATTGTGTTAATGGAAAACATATATATAGTGTAAGGTTGGGGTAGTTTTTGCCAATTTGTGATAGTTTTGGTCCAAAATGTAATAAAATAGTTTAAAAGGGTAAAAATGTAAATTGCAAAATTTTAAATATTTACGAGACTCGGGTTTCGTAAAAGTACTTTTTAAAAGATTAAACGCACACGAAAAATAATAATATAACGACTCGATACGTAATTAAAACGACATCGTCGAAAATATTAAATATCGAAACGATCGATAATAAAATAAAAAATTTTTGGCATCCGTCGGTATCGCGATCACTAGTAGTCCTCGTTACTCGTCAAAATATTAAAATATAATATTTAATATCGGTTTCAACTTAAACCGTTAAACATAATAGTATTTAACGTTATAAAATACTTCAAAATAATTAAAAATAGAATTAAATTATGACCTTATTTTTACGAGTTTTACAATCCCCGCTTTCGAGACCTTATGTCCTAAGACGATTCCTTGTTTACACATAAAATGACATTTTTCCCAATTAAGCACAAGATTGGTTTCTTCACAATGTTTTAACTTTTGCTCGAGATTAGATAAACATGACGTGAACGAATTGCCAAACACCGAAAAGTCGTCCATAAACACTTCCATCGACTTCTCGATCATATCGTGAAAAATAGCCATCATACACCGTTGAAACGTACCCGGTGCATTGCAAAGTCCGAAAGGCATCCTACGATAAGCAAACGTTCAGGACACGTAAACGTAGTTTTCTCTTGATCACGAGGGTCGATAGGGATTTGAAAGTAACCAGAAAAACCATCTAAAAAGCAATAGAATTCATTTCCCGCAAGTCGCTCCAACATTTGATCCATGAAGGGCAAAGGAAAGTGGTCTTTACGAGTGGCGTCATTTAACTTTCGGTAGTCAATACACACCCTCCAACCGGTCACAACACGAGTGGATATTAACTCGTTGTTTTCATTGGGCACAACGGTCATTCCTCCCTTTTTGGGGACACAATGGATTGGGCTCACCCATGAGCTATCGGAGATAGGATAAATCATTCCCGCGTCAAGGAGTTTTAAGACTTCCTTTTTGATGACATTGTGAATTTTGGGGTTTACCCTTCTTTGACTTTGAATTGCGGGTTTGTAGTCTTCCTCCATTAAAATCTTGTTAGTACAAAATTTTGGGTCAATACCCTTAATGTCGGAAATTTTCCACGCAATTGCCCCTTTATGAGCTTTAAGAACTTTCAAGAGCGCGGTTTTTTCATCATTAGCAAGACCTTTTGCAATAATAACCGGCAACTTGTCATCACCTTCCAAGAATGCGTATTCAAGGTGAGATGGAAGATCTTTCAATTCAAGGATAGGAGGTTCCTCGATTGAAGATTTTTGCTCAACACTCATAACTTCCATCGACGGAAGAAATGGTGGAATAGAAGTATCATCACTAATAATCACCTCATCTTCATTGTCGATTTCATTTGAAGTAAAATCGCCTCCTTGGAATGGAGTGAGATTTGGTGTAGAATTATCAAGAATCAGATCCAAGATAATGGGATTGCCACTTGACGAACTATCGGAAAAACCTAACACTTCTTGTGAAAACTCATCGCAAACCACATCAACTAAGTCGATGTGATTGATGGTAGCGATTGCATAAACATGAGAAGGTGTCGAGTTTTGAGTAGCGTTTATAACAAGTTCCTCTTCGTTGAATCTCAAAGTAATAGTTCTTGCATGAACGTCGATAAACGATCTCGAGGTGTCTAAAAATCGACGACCTAAAATTAGAGGAACTTGAGGATCCGCGGGGATGTCAACTACTATAAAATCAACGGGATAGTAGAACTTCCCCACTTTCAAGAAAACATCCTCGGCTACTCCACATGCTAAAATCGTAGAATGATCGGCCATCTCGATAGACATGTTCGAAGGAGTAAGAGCCGGAAGCGAAAGCGATTTCCAAATGGAAAATGGCATCAAATTAATGCTCGCACCAAGATCGGCCATGGCGAGGCATTCTTTCATATCTTGTATATCACAAGGAATGAGAAACTTTCTGGGGTCACCAACTTTTTTCGGTATGCGGTTAAGATAAACTGAAGAACAATTAGCAAGCTTTGAAAGCTTTTCCTTATCATTCATCATACTTTTAAAAGTGGAAGCGAAACGAGGCATATTGATATGATCGTGATAGTATAGTGATAATTAGATATGTTATAGGGTAAATTAGAAAATTACCTTTAGGAAAAAGTAATAGTCTAAAAGTACCAAAGACGAATTCAATTAAACACGTGGATGAACCAAGTTCGTTGTACACGAAGATCGAGTGAATTTGAGACGTTTTGTATTGATTTGGACAATTGATTCGAATTGGTTTTCGGTTTTTAAACTAAAAATTAAATTCTACAAATTAAAATCTATTTAATTTTATCCTAAAGTGCATGAATCGTAAACCACAAATTTATTTAATCTAGAAACAATTACTTAAAAGTTTAAGCTAATTAAAAATTAAAATTAATCTATTTAAATAAAATAACTTTTACACTATTTATAAATCTATTAAAAACATTATTACTTCTAAAAATAAATCAAATTGAATTTATTTAAAAACTAACTTTATTAAAATCTAATTATTTAAAATCTTATAAAACATATATTTTATATATATATATATATATATATATATATATATATTTTAAATTTTTCAAAACTATATAAAAGTAATTTTAACAAATGATTAAAATTATATAAATGAAAACTATGAATACAATTTAAACGAAAAGCTGACAACCGAATTTATAGACTATATTAATGACCTAAACATATATTAAACCAAAAAGAGGCCTGGTACAGATGGTTATCACGTTGAAACAATGAAAGGCAGGTCGAAGGATCGAACCCGGCTGTTGCTATATTATTTGGTTGAATTAATATTTTTGAACAATAGAAATTCACAGTCACAGGAGGTGACTTACTGAATATATAGCAGATCCACTACTCAAGAAAACCTCAAACATGAAAATATTAAACCAAATTCCAATTACTAGTCAAATACAGGCACAAAACAAATCAGTAACACAGATTCAACAATTCCAAACTAATACAGTAATATCATATAACTCTTAACTCACTAAATCATCTAAAAAAACAACAAGCTAATGACAGCAATAGCAAAAACATTTATCAGCAAATGACATGATCAACAATAGTCCATTTAATCGCAGTCACAGACGCACATATTACCAAGTATCAGCAACATAGAAAAGCAGAGTTATAGCTATATAACAATCGTACAATACCAAATTAAAACAAAGTACACAAGTAAACTTCCATAAATACAATTTAAGTTCAGATTAAATCAAAGACAATCACCCATACAGCAGATCAATCAAAATATTCAGAAAATCCAAAATCAAGCTAAACATTCAGTCGAGCAGAAAACCCAAACACACTTAAGCAAGTATGAACAGCATATCAGTTACCTTTTGTTATACGAATCCTAACTTTCAAAATCCAACGATCAATAATACAAATGATGACACTAACTGTTATAATAATAGACTTCTATAAAAACTCTTGCACAACCAAACAACTCGTTTAAATAAATTCTAGCAACAATCAGAAAATTGAAAATCCAAACTCCTCTTCACACAAATAAGCATTCGCAGAATAGCAAGCAAATTAACTAAATCAAACAAAGATCAAATAAATGACAAATGCTAAGCTACCAAATTTCAGATTAAATCAAAACGAGCAGATTCACCAATACTTAAGACCATTAAATCAAATCATCAAGCAGTTAAGAAAGATTATTCTAAAAACTTAGAAAATAAAATGTAGTAAAACCTTTTGACGAAATCCGTTGAGACGTAGCGCAGCGCTGAGCTGGCTAAAAACTAAAACGACTCCATCACCATTATACCACCATCACAAACCATCATAAAATCTTCACGAGCCATTAATAACTTCTTGTTTTAACAGTAATATTTAAGTTTAACAGTGGGTTAAACTTTTCCCTTCTAATCTTCTTTTAATTATTCAATTAAGCTATAAATGAAGCTTAAACAAATAACATGTTATTCATTATATCATCAGTTTTAAATTGATTCAGTAAGTATATTTTTTTCCTTCACCGAAAATTAATTAAAGCAAATTAAGAGTAACAATTAACTGGAATCAAAATTTTTATTAAATCATCAAATCATTACAATACTTTGAAAAAATAAAATTACAAATACCTAAAACTAAATTGACATAATAACATTAAAAGAAAAGAAAGGATGCCTTTTACTGAAAATACCAAGGGTATTTATAGGCTAACCGCAAGGTGTTGGGGGTGAGTTTGTTGGTGAAGATAATGATCTTGAGCCCTTGATTTCTTCATTCTTCTCTCTCATCTTGATCTAACGGCTGGAAAATGCACACTAGCACACGGATCACCAACGTGTCAATCTGGTGTGCTAGTTGTGCTTCTTTGAAGCTGAGGTGTCCCCTTTTGATTGGATGAGTGAGGGAAAATGAGCTGCTAAGGCCAATAGACCGTTGCCACGTCAAAGATGCCATCCACTTCTCACTTCTGATTCCTTGGGGAATTAATATCCCCTCGTGTGAATCACACGAGTAAACCAAAACCCCCAATTTATTTGAGTATTTTATTTATTAGGGTTTTGATGAACAGTGGATTTACAGGTTATTTTGTTTGGGGTGGGAGAGAAACACATAGGAAGTATCGAAGAAATTTAATAACGTTGTGTGTGACAAAGTGGGATATAAGTGGGTAAAAGAAAAATGTGTTGTATATGTGTGGGGAGTTTGACTGAATGTGAATTAAATAAACTCACTCACAAATCGTTTGTTTACCAAACCCTAAGGCCCAAATAGCCTACGTCCCATTTAAGTAGCAAAAATGCATGGGCTTTTAGCCCATTAATCTCAAAACCGTCCCTTCTTGGTTTCATCTAAGTTATAAACGTATAACTTTGATATTGGGCTTCTTGATCTTATATTAGGCCTTTTAAAATCTTTATGGGCTTTTCAGGCTCATTTAGCTCATGTGGGACCCACTTGTCTTGAAACATGTTAAACTCGTGAATAAAATGACTTGTCTTTGGCTTTTGTCGATCTTTTCATCAAACTTGTGTCGGTTTTGCCGGTTTTCACGAACTTGGTACCTACACACACGAAACAAGAAAATATGCACATACAAGGATATATTCATGTGTTTTATGCAATTATTGTTCGTTTTTAGATACAATTGATATGAGTAAAATCACTCATATCAAACTCCCCCTTGCTAAGCAATTATCATGTCCTCACGCAATGATAAAATAAAACACTATCTACACCATTATTCAACTTTTGACACTTTATTTTGCAAAGACATAATGTATTGCTTTCATTATTTGAAAATAACTTTTAGGATCACAAAACTCAAATAGATTCATCGTCCTCGACTTTTCACTTTTCCATGCCAAGTGCAAAAACAAGATCATTGTCAATCATAAGCCCCAAAATTAAACCAACTCATACAAGTAATTTGTGTTAAACTCAATCTCCTATTATTCCTAATTGTATCTCTAGATTTTATTTGTCATTCACTCAAAGGCTCATTTGACTTTATTTGATATTTATTAGTCCAAAAATGAAGGCAAGAACGGTGTAAACTCAACACTCAAAACCTAACCCCGACTTCAAAAACCGTTGTCACTAAAGAAAGCCCACATCAAGGATAACTTAACACGATTTGAGGGATAAATCCCCGGACCCAAAAATTGGCTAATAGGACTACTTAAAAGCAACAATAAAAACCTCCAAAGTCAATTATGGCCTTATTAATGGAGTTAGCAACAATTACATCATAACACCTTGCGGCTCTTTAAGATGCAATTGTGCTTCTTATTTAAAATCCACACCTGAAGGCTCTTTGGACAAAAATAAGGGAATTGACATTCACCATCCCACCTTATGGCTCATGATGATGAAGCAATTTTTATTCAACACGTCCCCTTGCCATACACCCTAAGGCTCTAATGACAAGGTTAGTGCTACATGACTCCCACCCGAAGGCTCCTAGAGAACATGTTTTTATTTATTTTTCTTTATTAATATGATATTTATAGTAAGCCAAATTTCCGAAATCCCATGATCGAAAGTCTATGACGCTGACACCCTTAATGTGTTCTCACTTTAATTACAAGGGAAGAAAAAGAAGGAGCTACGAGTTAAGATATCAAGCCTAAACCGCTAAAAACTTCATTTATTAAGCAATTATTATTCAAGTGTGGAAAATAAATACGAGGAGATTAAATCAAACACAAAAATACTTGCACAAAGAAGAATTTAACCTTAGAAACTTATGATTAAACTCTATCATCTCTTGTTCTCCATATTGTAAAATTTCAAAAATGTGAAATCAATGGATACTTAGCCTATTAAATCAAAGTTTTGAGTTTTCAAGTCATCTATAGGATCTTGCATCATCTTATACTTTTTAAAGTTTTAGAATTTGAGTTTTAAAGTTCCCTTGATAAACGACTTTCTAGGATCAATTATAGGAACTTGCGGAAAGTTCTTGTTCTTAACCCGTATGAATTAAGACTTTCGCGTTTTAAAGCTCCCTATATAAAAGCCTAGCAAAACTTAATTCAAATAGGTTAAGGAAAAGCTAAGGTAAAAACCAAGTCGAGTCAAAAACTATTTTTATTTTCACCAACGGAAAGCCTACATTTGTGTCAAAAGCACTTATTTTCTTTATTAAAACTTAAAAATAACACTAAAAATTTAAAATTTTTATGAAAAATGAGAAAAAGATTACGTTTAGACACGACAAAAGCAATTGCAAGCGATAATATCGATTGACTCCCCCATGCTAAAACCAAACATTGTCCTCAATGTTTCTTAGCTCAAGAGTAACACCCCCTTGCTAAAACACGAAGAGTCTAATGCAAAATCCTAGCATGGAAAGAGCACGCAAATCTATAAGCCGTTTATTAATTATGCCTCAAGATAAAACGTTAGTCGATAAAAATCAAGGGATAGAGAGTGTGCCTCTTTTTAGCAATCAAAGAATGGAAGATCAAGTGGACCGGAAAAAACCGAACACGAGAGTCTTTAATGATTAGGGTCATACCTAAGATTCACAACACAACAAAACACGAGCACGAGCTTGAAAGATCAAGCCTTATTAGTGGTTAGAAAATAGATAGAAGATAGAATGTATGGGACTCCCCCACAAGGCACCTCTTTTTTGTTAACCGAGTCATGAGCTCGACTCGATCCCCGCATTCATTGGTCCTTATGGAAAATGGTGAAAACCGGCATAATGGAATAAAATACATAATAAAGCACGATGCCGGGGTCAAAGATCTCATCCTCATTGTCGGATGACAAACAAAAGGATAAAACTCCAACACAAATCTCTAAAAAGAGATAGAAGTCACAAATATTGGAATGAATATAGCATGCTCCCCGAGATAAACTCGCACCAAGATGATTAAAAAGTCTTTCAATTATTACATCGGTGAAAGGCCGAGATTTCCCTAAATCAATGATTCCGGGGTCGAATACCTCGTCCTCGGGAGAGAAAGGAATAGACAACACGGTGTCGTCCCCCCATGCTAATCCAAGATCATATAAAGTACATGGTAATGGTGGGATAAAAGTTTCATCCAAAGTGGAATCAACATTATTTGCTTTAACGACCATTTCACCCTTAGAAATGTGATCAATCGGGTCATGGTACTCAATATGAGACACATGAAAAACCCGCACATTAAGGTCCAAGTGGGTGGGAGGAGGATTTGGGACGAAATCATCATCAAGTAAATTCTCTAAAAAGAGAGCGTCCCCCTCCGGGTCGAGATCATCAACACCCGGTGGTATCGAATCATTATAAGCAAGAAACATGTCAATCTCCTCCATAAGCGGATCACTATCCTCAACGGGAATAGGAGATGGAGAGAAAGACTTGGCATTAGGCTTAGAATTCAAGGCCTCGATCTTAGAAATGAGAAGATAGACGTTGGATAATTTCTCACGAAGAATCACGTCTTCTACATCTAAATGAGTAAGTTCATCGGAGAACTTCTCAAAGATCGGAATAGTCAAATCAACCTCATTTCTCGATGGAAACATGTCTAAAGGAGCAAGTTCAAAAGTGAACCTCTCAAGAACCGGATCACTATCATCCTCATTTCCTGGTGGAAATGGGTGAAGAAGAGTAGGTTCATCGGTAAACCCCTCAAATCTGAGTCGTGAATATCATCTTTATAAGAAAGTTCATCGGAGAACTCCTCATTAGAAAATTCACTAGAAGTCGAATCATCCTCAAAATCTTCATTTCCATCACAATTTTCATCATTAGAATTGGAGAAAATATCAAAGTGAATGGAAGAAGTAGAGTCATAACAATGTGGCAAATCACACATTTCATTGGAAATACCGTCAAACTCTCTTGGGTTTTGGACAAGGATTTCAACACTAGACTTTATTACTTCATCCGATTTCGTGTCCGGAATAGTGCTAAAATGCTCGTCCCCCTTGCTTAGAGAATTTTCGGGTTCCACGGTGGAATCATGAATAGGAGTGGTGATATCATGAGAGATTTCCTCATCATCTAGGATGGGAGAATCCTCGGGCTCCTTAGCCGGTAAGATATGAAAAGGAAGTACAATTGCACTAGACGAAGGATGTAGAGCAATAAGATCTCGCAAAGAAATAGCACTCTCCTCGTCATCATCCAAAAGAAGAGAATGCTCAAGTTCACGATTAGCAAGGTATTTTGCTTCCGCTTAAGCTCGTTCTTTCTCTCGAATTTCAATGCTTAATCCATTATAATCTTGCGAAAGTTGTCTAATCTTAAGTTCACAATCTCTTTTAAATCCCTCATAAATTATTTCTCCATGAAATCTACGACTTACCAAATCATTAGTTATATCATTAATTTCTTGATTAATTTGTCTCTCTTCAAGCAACATATCTTCAATGCTTTTTTCAACAATTTCAACATTTCTTTGATTCGTTATTTGTTGGAACATTGTTTCAAGTCGTTCAATATCGAAAGAATAATGTGGAGCTTGGTCAAAACCGGAAGGAATCGAATTATAGCAAGGACTAGGCTCATAAAAATTTTGATCTCTCGGTTGACAACAAAAACTCTCGTGAGGACCTCCACAATACTCACAACAAAGATGTTGTTGTGATAAACTCGGTAAATCTTGTGGATAACAATTATCATTAAAGTTTTGATTGTAGCTCGGTTCTTGCTCGTAATTAAGCGAGAATCGATGCGAACAATTAATTCCTAAATGAGAATTATTTCCACAAAACTCACACGAGGGTGTCTCGTATGTGGGGTGTGGAGGTGGGTAAAAATCGAGAGAATTATTCGAAAAATTCGGGTTTCCACATGAAGTAATCTCATTACAACAAGGACAAAATCTAACTAGTATATCATGACGTAAATCATTCCCACAATGCTCACACGTACACCACCGACATGGCAAAAAACCATATAACGGTTCTCCACACCCTTCACAATTGACGAAAGAATTCATGGAAGAATTAAAAATTGGAGGGTGAGGAGAAAAAGAATTAAACATGATAGAGGATTAAGAAGATTATTTTTGGTATTTTTCATAAATCAAAACATTCCGAGGACGGAAAGGGTCTTCAAATCAACGATTAACAAATCTCACCGAAACGAATCGTACACAAGATCCCCGGCAGCGGTGCCAAAATTTGGGATCGTGATAGTATAGTGATAATTAGATACGTTATAGTGTAAATTAGAAAATTACCTTTAGGAAAAAGTAATAGTCTAAAATTACCAAAGACGAATTCAATTAAACACGTGGATGAACCAAGTTCGTTGTACACGAAGATCGAGTGAATTTGAGACGTTTTGTATCGATTTGGACAATTGATTCGAATTGATTTTCGGTTTTTAAACTAAAAATTAAATTCTACAAATTTAAATCTATTTAATTTTATCCTAAAGTGCATGAATCGTAAACCCCAAATTTATTTAATCTAGAAACAATTACTTAAAAGTTTAAGCTAATTAAAAATTAAAATTAATCTATTTAAATAAAATAAGTTTTACACTATTTATAAATCTATTAAAAACATTATTACTTCTAAAAATAAATCAAATTGAATTTATTTAAAAACTAACTTTATTAAATCTAATTATTTAAAATCTTATAAAACATTTATATATATATATATATATATATATATATATATATATATATATATATATATATATATATATATATATATATATATATATATATATATATTCTTAATTTTTCAAAACTGTATAAAAGTAATTTTAACAAATGATTAAAATATATAAATGAAAACTATGAATAAAATTTAAACTAAAAGCTGACAACCGAATTTATAGACTATATTAATGACCTAAACATATATCAAACCAAAAAGAGGCCTGGTACAGATGGTTATCACGTTGAGACAATGAAAGGCAGGTCGAAGAATCGAACCCTGCTGTTGCCATATTATTTGGTTGAATTAATATTTTTGAACAATAGAAATTCACAATCACAGGAGGTGACTTTTGTAAATTAATTTTGGTATGATAAAAATCAGTACCAAACATACGTTTGGAATACTGAATATATAGCTGATCCACTACTCAAGAAAACAACTCAGACATGAAAATATTAAACCAAATTCCAATTACTAGTCAAATACAGGCACCAAACAAATCTGTAATAGAGATTCAGCAATTCCAAACTAATACAGTAATATCATATAACTCTTAACTCACTAAATCATCTAAAAAAACAACAAGCTAATGACATCAATAGCTAATATCATTTATCAGCAAATGACATGATCAACAATAGTCCATTTAATCGCAGTCACAGACGCACATATCACCAAGTATCAGCAACATAGAAAAGTAGAATTATAGCTATATAACAATCGTACAATACCAAATTAAAAAAAGTACACAAGTAAACTTCCATAAATACAATTTAAGTTCAGATTAAATCAAAGACAAACACCCATACAGCAGATCAATCAAAATATTCAGAAAATCCAAAATCAAGCTAAACATTCAGTCGAGCAGAAAACCCAAACACACTTAAGCAAGTTTGAAAAGCATATCAGTTACCTTTTGTTATACGAATCCTAACTTTCAAAATCCAACGATCAATAATACAAATGATGACACTAACTGTTATAATAATAGACTTCTATAAAAACTCTTGCACAACCAAACAACTCGTTTAAATAAATTCTAGCAACAATCAGAAAAATGAAAATCCAAACTCCTCTTCACACAAATAAGCATTCGCAGAATAGCAAGCAAATTAACTAAATCACAAAGATCAAATAAATGACAAATGCTAAGCTACCAAATTTTAGATTAAATCAAAACGAGCAGATTCACCAATACTTAAGACCATTAAATCAAATCATCAAGCATTTAAGAAAGATTATTCTAAAAACTTAAAAAATAAAATGTAGTAAAACCTTTTGACGAAATCCGTTTGAGACGTAGCGCAGCGCTGAGCTGGCTAAAAACTAAAACGACTCCATCACCATTATACCACCATCACAAACCATCATAAAATCTTCACGAGCCATTAATAACTTCTTGTTTTAACAGTAATATTTAAGTTTAACAGTGGGTTAAACTTTTCCCTTCTAATCTTCTTTTAATTATTCAATTAATCTATAAATGAAGCTTAAACAAATAACATGTTATTCATTATATCATCAATTTTAAATTGATTCAGTAAGTATATTTTTTTTCCTTCACCGAAAATTAATTAAAGCAAATTAAGAGAAACAATTAACTGGAATCAAAACTTTTATTAAATCATCAAATCATTACAATACTTTGAAAAATTAAAATTACAAATACCTAAAACTAAATTGACATAATAACATTAAAAGAAAAGAAAGGATGTCTTTTACTGAAAATACCAAGGGTATTTATAGGCTAACCGCAAGGTGTTGGGAGTGAGTTTGTTGGTGAAGATAATGATCTTGAGCCCTTGATTTCTTCATTCTTCTCTCTCATCTTGATCTAACGGCTGGAAAATGCACACTATCACACGGATCGCCAACGTGGCAATCTGGTGTGCTAGTTGTGCTTCTTTGAAGCTGAGGTGTCCCCTTTTAATTGGATGAGTGAGGGAAAATGAGTTGTTAAGGCCAATAGACCGTTGCCACGTCAAAGATGCCATCCACTTCTCACTTCCGATTTCCTTGGGGAATTAATATCCCCTCGTATGAACCACACGAGTAAACCAAAACCCCCAATTTATTTGAGTATTTTATTTATTAGGGTTTTGATGAATAGTGGATCTACGGGTTATTTTGTTTGGGGTGGGAGAGAAACACATAGTAAGTATCGAAGAAATTTAATAACGTGTGTGACAAAGTGGGATATAAGTGGGTAAAAGAAAAACGTGTTGTATATGTGTGGGGAGTTTGACTGAATGTGAATTAAATAAACTCACTCACAAATCGTTTGTTTACCAAACCCTAAGGCCTAAATAGCATACGTCCCATTTAAGTAGCGAAAATGCATGGGCTTTTAGCCCATTGATCTCAAAACCGTCCCTTCTTGGTTTCATCCAAGTTATAAACGTATAACTTTGATATTGGGCTTCTTGATCTTATATTAGGCCTTTTAAAATCTTTATGGGCTTTTCAGGCCCATTTAGCTCATGTGGGACCCACTTGTCTTCAAACTTGTTAAACTCGTGAATAAAATGACTTGTATTTGGCTTTTGTCGATCTTTTCATCAAACTTGTGTCGGGTTTGCCGGTTTTCACGAACTTGGTACCTACACACACGAAACAAGAAAATATGCACATACGAGGATATATTCATGTGTTTTATGCAATTATTGTTCGTTTTTAGATACAATTGATATGAGTAAAATCACTCATATCACATATATAACAACGCGTCGGCTAAACTGACATCAAAATGAACTTGTTGAAACATTTTTATAAAAGGCTCGATTTGTTGTTTGTTACGTTCTTGCAATTTCTCTTTGTTTCATCTCGAAGGGTAAGGTAAGGGTGGTGTGGGTTGGACATTAGGAAACAGCCTTGGAATCTCGGGTTCCATGATTGGTATTGGTTCAACCGTAGGTGTGGTATGAGCGGTACTTCGTGGGCTTGTGATATGCTCCTTTTCGACCATCACCTCGGGCTCTTTCTCGATTTCCTTCTCCGTAGAAGTACTTGGATGAGAGATTGGTTCCTTGAAAGTTTTACCACTACGTGTAGTAATAACCTTCATTTCTCCCTTCGGGTTTGCAATGGTATCACTAGGAAGACCACCCGAGGAAGAGGGTTTACACATGATTGCTTCAAACATTTTTTCCCTTCGGTCTTCAAATTTTGATTGCCTAGCATCCGCTTTTAACAATTCTTGCTTAATCTCATGTTGTCCTTGTTCCATCTTTTGTTGATTTTGTTGAAGACGTTGAACGTTTCCTTCCATTTTATTAGCATGAGTCTTAAGTTCATTAGCAAGTTTGTTTTTAAGCTCGTTTTTCAACTCGGATCTTAAGCTAATCATCTCACGTTGCATATTATCAAACTTAGCATCATTTGCTTTAGTATAATTCAAAAATTCTCCTTGAAGATTTTTGGTGTGATCATTTTGAAAACCTTGTGTAGTAGTTTGAAAATCACGGTTTTGGTTTTGATTTGAAACTTGTCCATTCCCACTTTGATAATTCCCTTGTTATAGTTACATGAACTGCCTTGATAACCACCATTTTGATTGTTGTTTCGATAGTTGTTAACATTTTGATTTGATGGAGCTTGATTTGGGCGGGAACCTTGGCTGTTTTGGTTATAAGTTCCCGTTTCTACGTAAGCACTCGAAGTGTTACCACCGGCGGTAATGCACTCGGAAAGATCATGAGCTCCACCATAAGATAAACAACTCTTTTCAACCTCTTTAACCGATGCGGAATTCAAAGCATCTTGTGCTTTCCAATGTGTCATAAGCGTCAAAACCCTATCGAAAAACCGATTTTCCTCATTAGCTTCATCATGTAAGGCATTAATGTGACGAGACGATGAAGATGATCACAAACCCATATTGGCAACACTCGGTGTGTTACGAGGGTTATAAACCTTAGATCTATTCTCGATAATCTTTAAAGCTTCATCGGTCGTTTTGCACAAAAGATTACCACCCGCGGCGACATTCAAATAATCTCGTTCATGATCATTAAGCCCATTATAAAAAGTATCTATTTGATGCAATTCCGAAAAATCATGGTGTGGACATTCATGTAACATTTCCTTAAATCGTTCCCATGCCATTGAAAAACTTTCATTATTACGTTGTGTAAACCTTGAAATCTCATTTTTGAAATGTGTTGTTTTAGATGGTGGAAAAAATTGGTTCACAAACTTAGAAACGAGATCACCCCATGTCAAAATCGAATTTGGCGGTTGTTTCTCGAGCCAAATTTTAGCGGGTCCATCTAACGAGTATGGAAACAACATCATCTTAATGGCGTCGTGTGGAACATCCTTAAACTTGCTAGTTGCGGTGAGAAGATTAAAATTCCTTATGTGGTAATGCGGGTTGTCTTTCTCATGACCTCTAAAATTATTTGCTTGCAACATCGACATTAAACCCGTCTTAATCTCGAAATTCTCCGCAAGGATGGCGGGAATCACAATAGCTTCTCCAAAACCCTCGGTGGGTGCTTGAAGCAACTCCATCATAGTACGATTAGCCATGGCAACTATTGGTTCTACAACGGGTTCAACATTTGGAGTTTGTTCTTCAATCAAAGGCTCTTGATTTCCTTGACTTTGACGACGTTTACGAGCTCGTTTTGCTTGATTACGAGTTAGCATAAACTTGACGTAGAATGGGAGGTGAGCAAAGAAGATTCTTTTTGGGTGTTTTGTGGATTTTCAATTTTTTTTGTGTTTTTGATTGTTTTTAAAAAAAAATTTGGATTTTGTGTATCTTCGTAGACAACAATCTACCAAATCTCTCCTCGAATCAAACTCTTGATTAAAGAAGCCTCAAAAGAATGAAAACGATCACGTGGAGTGAACGCCTTTAAATGACTTTAGAACTTTGGTGAAAACCAAATTGTTCAAGAGGGTTTAATCACAAAGAAAACCAAGCAAATATATATGATACGTAATAATACTTTGGGCGGCAAAACCCTCGATTAGCTTTCAATCTCAAAATACTCACAAGCAAGTGGGGAAACGAGGCGGCGCGAAGCACTTAAGAGCCTTTTTCCTTAGGGTATATTTTATAATACCCGCCTTATACCCACCTTATAGTTTGTATTTTTCAAAATCGAGCTTCATGAAAGTGTTTATCTATTTTTGTCTTTTTCTTTTTGTTTGAGATTCGAATACAATAATTAGGAGATCAAATCCCAATTAAGGTTGTGTTTTCACACTTTTGGAGATATTTTGTATTTATTGTGATACTTAATACAATATAGTAATAACAATTTCACAAGAAAAACAAAAAAAACCGATAATACGTATTAGTAGAGTTCTACTAATACAAATATTATTTATGGTTAATATTAAATACAAATACTAGTTTTCAATGAAATATTATGGTTATATGAATATTACTTGGGTAGTTTTATTTTCTTGAATAGTTATTATCAAAAATACTAAAATTGGATTTTGTAAATTCTTTTACAATGTATTAATGCAACGTTACACCGTAAACATGGTTTATTCATTTATTTATTGATCTACAACCGTAAGGTATGAGGATAGAGTCAATTTAAGATAAAAGATAAACCTAAACTCTTTTCCAAGAGTGAAGAAGGAGTAATAAGAATTTTAGAAATGTCTAATTTTAAATACATACATAACTCATAGCAAACTTTAATAGTTAAGAAAAGTGCATATTTTGAGTTATTAAATTTTTAGAATGGTTACCGATAATTGGCTAAAGGAAAACTAGCATATTTTATCTAGTAGTTGTGCTTTGACCATTTATAGGCACAATATACCATCGTGGGGTTGGTAGACCTATTAAGGAAGAAATTGCATGACAAATCTTTCAAGTTAAAAATATATTAATGGATAAGTCATCATTTTCGAAGTAGAGTACACTCTTTAACATTACAAGTAATTGTTACGAATGTGTTTTCAAAAGTGTAAGAAAGTAAACAACACACTAGTATGTTTCACCGATTATGAAACATTCACACTGTTGTATTACTGAATTTGAGATTATTAAAACATTCTCTAACTCAGTGGGAGTTACAAGCTTTGTTGTCTTGGTGATAACCCAAACTATCTCTAGAATGTACTAAGATAATTACTTTTGAAATTTCGACACTAATATCTTCAAGGATAGTTATGTACTGATTCCTGTTGATTAAGAGGTCATACATCTACTTGTAAAGCTAATATATATGACACAATCATATTTTGTATAGACGGACGTTAGACGTGATGTTTATCTAATATATGAGGTTGTTCCATGCACAAGTGGGATAAATTGAATATTATGTGCAAGAAACAACTCATAAAGATATGATTCTTGATTGTGGTAAAATACGACCTTTTAGGAAAAAGGCGTAAAAACGGTAAGTATTAAACAAATGACTTAGGAAAATCAAGTGTTAATGACCCAATTAAGTTCGTTTCCCAAGGAGGTATATGTGTGTGACTAAAATGCAATGAGATTTGAGATTAATATTTGAAAGAAGGGGATGAGATAATAGAATGACGAAGACGTGAAAATTATTACTACAACGACTAAAATTAAAACCGTAAAAAGAGCTAAAATAAAAATTAATTCTAAAAATTCCCAAAAAATTACCAAAAATCAAATTAAATAAACTAAGAGTTTACAAATGATCAAAACTTTTTCAAACCTTTTAATTAATTAAGTGTTAATTTTTTAAATGCTAATTAAAGCCCTAAAAATCAAAATAATTATTAAAAAAGCCCAAATAAATATTTTCACTTTATAAACCTCTAAAATGACTAAATAAGAATAAAAACTATTTTTATTAATTTTTAAACTAAATAAAACTATTTAAAATGATTGAAAACTATTAAAAACTTAAAATAACTCTAGAAATTAGAAAAATGAAGATAAAATTAATCTAAGAGTTGCAAAAATCCTATTTTAATGTAATTAACCTAATAAAAATATAAAAAGTGCAAAAATGTGAAATTTGAAATTTAATAATAAAATAATATTAAAATAATATTAAAATAATATTAAAAATCCAAAAATTATAAAAAAATTCTAAAAACTTGCAAACTAGTATATTTTAACCTAAATAAACAGAAAATGAAAGTGAAATGACCAAATTACCCCTAATGGGCCCCCAAATGGGCTAAAATAGAAAACATTCCAAACTAATGGGCTTTTTGGCCCAAAAACTCAAACTTGGCCCAAATGACCTGAAAAAGCCCTATCTGACTCAAAATTTAATTCTAAACACAAAAGTCTGAAGGCTCAAAAAGTTGGTTTTAAGCTTATCATAGCTTAAAAGGTCAACAACTTATTCTTATTGGGCCAATAAGCCCATTAAGCAATAAGACAATGCCTTAAGCTCTAATTGAACACACAAACTTCTTTTGAGATGCCTAAGAGATCTGTGAAAAGAAATTTTGAAAAAGCAAACCAAATAAGCCAGAAATAAGCAGTAGAATTTCACTAAAAGATAAAATAGTCGGGTTAGAGTTCTAGGACGTTTCGGAAGCTGATTCTTTTTGAAAAAGCTCACAAATAGCTTAACTAAGAATAATCAATCATAAAATTCACAAAAAGCCAAGTAAAATAAGCTGTAGGAGCAAATAAGCTGGCTGAAAAAGCTAAATAAGCTAGTTTTCTAGCAAAAGCTTAACCAATTGACTTGTAACTTTCCAGATTTGATATTAAGCCGAGAAAAAGACACCTATTACAAAAGCCAAGTTGTTGCATGTACCAATAAGCAGTTCTCAAAAATAAGCCAAAATGTGCTTGTTTGACCAAAAGTCAAAGTCCACCAAAATTAACCAAAAGCTCAGGGATTGTTTGTAGGCTTGTTTTAAGCAATTGTTTTGAAGAACTCAAGGTAGAGCCCTTGTGAATCAAGTGGTCAGTTGACCAATGCTTGACAGATTTTGGACAATTTAGGCCAATAAGCCAGTTAGCTTATAAGCACTCAAATAAGCAAAGCAAATAGCCAAATAGTCTCATAAGCAGCACAAAAACAAGTTCCAAGCAACAAACAAGCAGGGCATACACTAGATAACAAAATGCAAGGCAAAATTGAGGTGGTCACTTTGCTGATGCAAATGACCACTTCAGCCAACTTTGATAAGCTCTAGCACCCACAATAAGCCACCAAATTCAACAAACATATACTACACAGATTGCTTATCACCAAAACTCTTCCCAAACCAGATTTTAGACCTTAGATCCAACAAACAAAGAATTTATTGGATCTGATGTGTTTGACCAAATTCAAACCAACTTTATCAAATTTTTCCAAAACTTGAAATCCCTTTTCCAAACCTGTTGAGCCTTAACCAATGACTAAAACTTGTTGCATATGACTTGTTTAAACTCCCCAAACCCTAAGAACCAAGGGCACAAGGCCACAAGGCCTTATGATCCCAAAATCCCAAACAGCCTTGTTTTAGTCCTTTTTTAAACAAACTTTTTATTCAATCAAACAACCTACTGATTTTAAGGTTCATTACCTCAACTAGGTGACAACTAACAGAAACCAACTATAAAACACAAAGCACAAACACCAGAGCAACAAATCACATGGCAAAGTACACATCAGAAATAAACATTAAAAATTTTAGAGGAAATTTAAAAAAAAGTTATACCTATCCCCCACAACTTCCTAGAGGGATCAACTATGCTCCTTGGACCACTCTCAACAACTAAAGAGTGACCAAGGTTCTTGAACAAAGGAGATGAGATGTGCCTTGGTTGATGGTTCAAAGAAGAACCTTAAGGGCTTGATTTCTTCAACACAAGCAGCAAACAACCTATCCAAATGTTGATAAACCTTCACTAGCTTGGTGTCAACAAGCTTGCAAGGGCTTATAGCTTTTGGATAAGGGTTAGTACAAGATAAATGACCAAAACAGATGACTGATTTCAAGGTTTTTTCAACTTTGAAATCCTTACCAAACATAAATGTGCTTAAACCACAAGATCTAAGCACCTTTATAACATCAAATGGAACTCAGAATTACCCTTAAATAACACCAACTTTCAAAAACATAAAAAGGAATTACAATTTTCTTAAAATACCAACTTTTATAAATTTTAAAAAGGAATTAAAATGTTTAAAGAGTAAAACTGGAACAAAGCCCTCTCACAGGTTGAGGAGTCCTTGTATAGGCCACAAGGGCTGAGATTACAATGAAAACCCTAGCTACAAAGTCCCTAAAATGCCCCTCGAATCTTCTAGACGAATTTTGTTGATGAGCTATTTAAATGCATCCAAATCGTTCATTTTAGCTTTGTATACAAGCAAGGAGTGTGGGCTGTTGATTTGGCCACGTGTCATTCCTTGTAGAGGAAGTTGGATTGTGATTGGTTGACGTGTGAATGGGTGGGGTCCTTTGGTGAGTGGAGATTGGGGTTTTGAGTGTGGGATGGGTTTCTGGGCATGTGAATCAAGCATGTGCCTAGGTAATTTTGATTTACCCTTTATTTTAAGAGGGATAGTAACTGGGTTCATCACGTGAAACAATAACTCTTTTGATCTATTTTTTGTGGGATAAAAGTGTTTGGCGCGTGTTTGTTTGGTTTGAACTTCCAGTATTCACAATATGAGCCCTTGTGTTTTGGTAAAGTGTGTAAACAATGTTTATTTAGCAAAACAAACGTTTTCCTTCGTATTTAAACTTTCCAATTTCACACTTTGGCCACCAAATTTTGCAAATAGGGTTTCAAGGGTTGTTTTTGACAATTTTGCATAGTTTGAGGATAGATCTTGGACATTCTTGATCTTTAAAGATCTTCAATGTATCTTTGACTTCATGAGGGACCATTATTGACAATTTAGAATTGTTAAGGGACTAAACTTGCCAATTCTTCAAAGTTGAAGGACCTTTTTTGTAATTTTGACAAACTTAAGGGACCAAACTTGTAATTATGAATATACAAGGGTATTAAGTGTCATTTCTTCATAAATTAAGGATCAATCTTGTACATCTTCAAATCTTCAAGGGTTTTTCTTTGAGAAATCCATAACTAGGGCCTGGTTCTTTGTACGGCTTCGTTTCTCGTGTCCGTTTTTCCTTGTTTCTTGTGATCTTTTGTCTTTTTCACGATATCCATACTGTTAGCCTCAAAATATTGAGTCAAACAAGAATGCTCGGTCATAGGTTATTATTGTAACATTAGTTAGAACGTTGTAATAGGTAGTTAATTAGTCGTGGTTTACGGGCTTGTATTTAAACTAATTTAAGTCCAAAAGACAAGCCCGACCCAATATATAGCCCATTAAAGCCCGCATGTGGGTGGACTATATATACTACCCTCCTAGCATGTTAGGAGGGTTGGTTGTTCATTTTTCTCACTTCTAATCTAATATTCCCAAAGTTAATCCTCTCTCTCTCTCTCTCTCTCTACTTTCTCTCACTACTTTCTCTCTCTAGGAATCCATCTCTTCTTCATCTATTTTCTTTCTTTCTTCCTTGCTTAATCATCACAAAAATAAGGGACAACAATTGGTATCTGAGCCATGGGGTAGTTTTGTGATTCGTTGTTGATTTTACTTGGTTCGTGTGATTTTCTATTATAATCATCTCGAATTCAAGATTTTTTTTTGTGTTTTCCATGCTCTAAATCTTGATATAAATCTTCTACATAGCTATGGTAGGGATTTGGTCGCATTTGGTTGGTTCAAATCACGGATTTCTTGTCGAAAATATCATTTTTTACCTCAAAATCTCGTAACAGTGCTATTATTCCGATCAGTGCAATCGGAAAAAAGATTAGTGGTTCCGATCAGTCGCATCGGAAAAGGGTTTTAACATTCCGACCAGCTTTTCCGATCATCATTCCGACTGGACTTAAAATATTCCGATTGCATTCCGATTTGGTTTTCCGACAAGGTCTTTCCAATATCATTCCGACAAGGTATTCCGATTGCATTCCGATTAGGTCATTCCGACATCAATCCGACAAGGGATTCCGATTGCATTCCGATTAGCACATTCCGACATCATTCCAATGAAGGGATTCCGATTGTATTCCGATAAGTGATTCCGACGACATTCCGATGATGTGTTCTGCTAAATTTTGTTTGAGTTTTTTTTAGACTTAGCCACCATCTAGACTAGAAGAGTTAAAATTTTTCCGTCAATTAATTTCAAATTTTTTCCATACTAGTTTTAGGACATTTCTAGCTCAATTTCAAAATTTGGCGATACAAAATTTTTTGGTCTACCGTTTTTGTCAGACTGGAGAATTTATTGTCGGACTGGAGAAAAATTGCAATATTCGGAATTTAAACCACAACAACAATCACATCAAATCTACTTAAGATCCATATTCACTTCATCATTTCAGAGAATATTGAGATGGATTCTACTGCCGAATATCGTGTGACGAACAACAACATAATGGTGGCGGGTAACAAAGAGAGACCACCAATGCTTGTATCTAGTCGGTATGCTCAATGGCAATCACGTTTCATACGATACCTTGATACAAGACCTAATGGTGATGCCTTGAGGAAATGTATTACTCATGGACCATATATATTCAAGAAGATCTCAATTCCTCCAAGAGCAGCCACAGATACTACTGATCCAATACCTACAAGTGAACGTGATGAAACAAGAGCTGATCTCACACCTGAAAATTATGCTTGACATGATGCAGAGAAGGAAGCCATCTATATGGTTTTAAGTGGGATTGGAGATGATATTTAATCCACGGTTGATGCATGCCCGACAGCACATGAAATGTGGACTGCTATTGAACGCTTGCAACAAGGAGAATCACTCAACAAACAAGATGTCAAAACAAACTTGTTTTGGAATTTTGGCAAGTTTACTTCAAGGGATGGAGAATCAATTGATTCATACTACTCCAGGTTTTATAAAATGATGAATGACATGACAAGAAATAACCTGCAAGTCTCCACCATGCAAGTCAATGTTCAGTTTCTTCAACAACTTCAACCCGAGTGGACACGATTCGTCACTTTAGTGAAACAACAAGAAAAGTTAGACGAGGTCTCATATCATCGACTCTTTGATATCTTGAAGCAATTTCAAAATGAAGCAAATGAGATTCGTGTTGAACGTTTTGCCAAGACGGCTAATCCACTTGCTTTAGTGACTACAAGTCAACATGTTCAAGGTCATAACTCTCGCGCTCCTAAGTCATATTCCACTACATCATCTTCACCACGATCTTCCACATCATCTAAGTCTTCATCATCCACAAGATCTCGAGGTAAAGTGCCAAGAGCACCATCACCACCATCTGAGTCATCATATGAAGGAGATAGTGATGAAGATCAAGCTCAAAAGAATCGAGAGATGAAACAACAAATTGCTTTCATAATGAAGACTTACAAGAAAATCTACAAACCCACCAACAACAATCTTCGCACATCATCTAACACCAAGAACCGATATATTGAGAGTCCTCCAAGGTATAACACACGTCGACGTGGTGAAAGTCCTTCTAGGTATGATCTACATAATCCAACGCATGTTGAGGGTTCTGCAAGGTATGATCGACAAACTGCCAAGTATGATACTAAGAGGATTGCTGCTGCTACTGGGAATAGGGAAACGGTTGGAAGTCATGTGGTTCAGCAGAGTGGGATTCAATGTTTTAATTGCCAAGGTTATGGGCATATGGTAAAGGAATAAAGGAAGCCGAAAAGGGTTAGAGACTCCAGCTATCACAAGGAAAAGATGCTGCTATGCAAGAAGATGGAAGCAGGGGTTAAATTGTCAGCTGAGGAAGAAGCAATGCTTGATGATACTGATGATGAAGATTCTGATCAAGAGCTCGATGCACATTACTCGTACATGGCAAAGGTTGAAGAAGTTCTCAAAGTCACTGAAGATGAAAATGGCCCTATCTTTGACACTGAGCCAATCGATAAGGTACACACTACTGATGAATATAATGTGTTTGGTGATAATCCTGAGCATAGTGATCTACCTAATGCCATTAATGACACGTGTATGATGGGAACGGTTGATAGCAATACCACACCCGATTCATCAGACATGTGCAATAATGAGTCTGAGGATGATCAACATGCAAATGAATATGATGAAGAGGAATGTATTGCGCTTGCTAATTTAATTGCTACTTTACAAAAAGATGTCACTGAAAATAAAAAGAGTCAAAAGCAATTAAAGAAGGCAAACGCTACGCTCACTCAAAGTTTTGAAGAATGCAAAGCTGCTCTTATCAAATCTACTGAGATGACTGAAAGCTATAGAGATGAGCTCCTTCAGAAAACCAAAGAGCTTGAGGGGTACAAGGGAAGTGCGTTAAAAAGTCAAAAGGACGATTTTGAAAACAAATATAATACAACTCTTGAGTTATTAGCAAAATAGAAGCGTCAATATAATGTTTTCTTAATGGATGAACGCCAAAAAACGTACCTTGCCAACACCAAAGTTAATGAACTTGGACAAAAGCTCTCTATGACCACTACTGATTCTGCTAAAATTCTTAAGGATAAGAAACATGAGGTAGATGCGTTAAAACAAGACTTCAAAAGTAGATATGATAAAGAAACTGAAAAAGTAACGAAACTAGAAGCACAAGTCGAATTTTTGAAGAAAGTTGTTTATAAAACGCATGATTCTATTCAATCCGTAAGAATGCTAGCACTCCCTTCCATGTTTAAGGGTCAAGCTAGCTTTGCAAGTCCTGAGTACCTTGCCAAAGCTCAAGCTGCGAACCTGAGTCTTTATCTTGATGAGACTAAAAGGACCAATCTTGATTGCATGCCTGTTAGTGCCGATAGTGAAGAGACTGACCTTTGGGATGATGATAGTCAACCTCTTGTCAATAAGGAGTTTGTAAAACCATATAATTATGCTTATGAGAATAGTCTCTATGGTCTTTTCAACAAACAAACTCAGAAAACTAGTGAGGAAGTGTTTCTAGAATGCAAACAAAAGAGAATTCAATGGAAGAAAGCATTTGCCCCTAAGAAATCTAATGTTTACAAATACATAAACTACCTCCCTCTAGATGAATCTAAAATCAAGAGTAGGAAAACATTAGGTATTCTTAAACATCACATAGATAATGTTAAATCTATTGTTGAAAGAGACTGGGTAAAACGTGAAAATGCTGAGTGGACACGTCCGATTCCTCAAGTTATTACCTTGCTTGTCAAAGAACTCTTAATTCCAAACACGACGTTGATTAAAGAAACTGTTCTTCAACTTGAGGAGTTCATTCGGACTGAAATGTATGATGATTTAAAATATGTTGAATCTCTTGAGAAACACATTGATGATCTTCAAATGGAGAAGTCTGATTTCTCAGATGAATATGATTTACTCTTGCAAGAATGCGTTTGATGTTATGTGTGCTTATTTTACATCTTGTGCTGATATTGATGAATATTCTGAAGTGCATGCCAATATCTTGATAAGATCAAAGAATGTGAACGTCTTGAAATTGAGCTTTCGAAACGTAAAGAAAATGTTGACAAAAAGGCTTTTGAGTTACTTCAACACAAAACTGATTTCCTTAAAAAACATTGTCATTCACTTAAACTTGCTTTGCAAAAAGAGGTTGGTCGTTTTCCACATGATAATAAATTGCAAGAAAAACTTTCCCAAACATTTCGAGAAATGAATGAACAGAATTTGGAAATTAAATGGTTGAAAGCTCAATTACAAGAAAAGGACAGAGCGATAGCAGAGTTGTAGAAACTCGTTGCTAAAATGGGTGGGAAAATCGTGGAACCTAGCATTAAGAAACCTGTTGTTAGACAACCCAATGCCTCTAAAGTAAATAGATCCTCTATCTTGGGAAAACCATCTGCTTTATCAAATTCCTCGTTTGCAAAACCTGTGTTTGCCCCCAAGATGGATGGAAAGGAAAGGTTACCACATAATCAACCCATAAGGAATCCTATAGCACCAAGCGTTAAGCACAATAATGTGATTAAACCAGGGATGTATAGAATGTCCACTAAGCCCACAAACACAGATACTCACTCGCCTCAGACTTCTAGAAACACTAATATTCGTGTGTCTTCTACTACAGGAATAGTCTCCACTACTAGTGTTAGCCGGCCTCAGCTTAAGAGCACTCAAGTGAATGATAAGGTCTGGAGACACAAGAATCAAGGGAAGATGAAGCAAGTAGAAGAACACACTAGGAATTTGAATGCTTTTAAGAATAAAAAGTCTGTTATCGCATGTAATGACGATTTTAATGCTGTGAATGCTTTGAATGCTATGAATGTGAAATTTGTTTGTGTCAAATGTGGAAAGTGTGCTAATGCTAATCATTCCATGTGTGCTAGGAATAAAGTCAAAGACGTAGATACTAGAACTAAGAAGCAAGTTGCAATGCCTATTAGAGCTAGTCAACCCAAACGTAAGATGAACCATTCTGGTGCCACCCCCACTAATAAAAGTAATGCATCAGACTCTACCACTAAGAACCCTAGAAGCAAAATTAAGGAATTATATGAGTCTGCTAGTAAGTCTTGGAAATGGTGGTTTGCTAATCAATGTCCTCCCGGATATAAATGGATGCCTAAAATTAGGACAGAAAATGTGACTACGAGTGTTAGTATGCCTTTAAATGTTTCTAAGGACACTGATGATTCTATAATCACAAATACTGTGGTATCCAATTTAGCAAATGCTCCATCGTGTTCTAACTCTTCTGCAGGTGATACAAATAATTCTCTTCATACTGGACTCCGGATGCACGAAGCACATGACGGGGAATCTCAAGCTTCTAATTAACTTCGTGGAGAAGTTCCTGGGTACGGTCCGATTTGGAAATGATCAATTTGCACCGATCCTAGGATATGGAGATTTGGTTCAGGGGAATATTACGATTAAAAGGGTATACTACGTCGAAGGGCTCAATCACAATCTTTTCTCGGTTGGTCAATTCTGTGATGCGGATTTGGAAGTTGCTTTCAGAAAGAAGACATGTTTTGTTCGTGATTATGATGGGAATGACTTACTTACCGGTACACGGGGTACCGATCTTTACACAATTTCACTTCAAGACACAACTTCATCAACTCCAATTTGCTTCATGTCTAAAGCTTCAACGACGCAGGCATGGTTATGGCATCAACGTCTTTCTCATCTCAACTTTGATACCATTAACTTGCTTTCCAAGAAAGATATTGTGAGAGGCCTTCCAAGCTTGAAATTCATCAAAGATCATCTTTGTTCTTCTTGTGAACTATGTAAAGCTAAATGAAGTAGCTTCTAAACAAAGACCACGCCAAGCTCTAAAGGACGGTTAGATCTTCTTCACATGGATCTGTGTGGTCCCATGCGTGTTCAGAGTATCAATGGAAAGAAATATATTCTGGTAATTGTCGATGATTACTCAAGGTACACATGGACTCACTTCTTTAGGTCCAAGGATGAAACACCCGACGTTCTCATCAGCTTCCTTAAATTGATACAACGTGGTCTTCAAGCTCAAGTTAAAGTGGTTCGTACTGACAGAGGTACAGAATTTTTGAATTCAAATCTGGGAAAGTATTTTGAAGCCGAAGGAATTGAACATGAAACATCTATTGCTCGAACACCCGAACAAAACGGCGTTGTTGAAAGACGAAACCGTACTTTGGTTGAAGCTGCTCGAACATTATTATCCGCTTCAAAACTTCCACTATACTTTTGGGCCGAAGCCGTGTCAACCGCATGCTACACACAAAACCGCTCCTTAATTATCCCAAGACACGAAAAGACACCATATCACATAATTCATGATCGAAAACCTTCACTCAAACACCTTCATGTTTTTGGATGTACCTGTTACATTATCCGAGATGGTGAAAATTTGGATAAGATGAAAGAAAAAGGTGATGCATGTATTCTTGTGGGATATGCAACTCAGTCTAAGGGATACAGAGTATACAACAAGAGAACAAAATTGATTGTCGAGACTATTCACATCCGATTTGATGAATTACAAGAAATGGCACTTGAACAAAACAGTTTAAGTCCCGATCCACAACGACAAACGACTTCCGTTTACAACCGCACGGAACTCGGAACTCAAGATCACAGCAATGAATCGTCAAGTTCAACGCTAGTTCCAGAACATGTTCCTAGAGCTAATATGACAGTCGACACGACAATTGAAGAGTTGTAAATGTTATATGGACCAATGTATGATGAATATTTCACGGGGGAGAAACAAGTTGTATCGAAGTCTTCCGCTGTCACTCATGATAAGAATGATGATATCGATCATCGTCAACAAAAGGATACAACTTCATCTACTTCAACACTGGTTGCTGCAGATTTACCTCCTCAGAATATCACTTCAACAATCGATCCTACAACATCCACAACTACTGTCATTGCTCCAGAGAACACAAATCAAGCAGACAATGCATTATCTGACGAAGACGAATTTATCAACCCATTCGGTACACCGGTACACAAAACTGGAGAGTCTTCTACTCGCCATGTTGATCCGTCAAATATGCATACGTTCTACCAACGACATCCTTCAACACATCATTGGACCCGAGATCATCCTTTGGTTCATGTAATTGGAAACCCTTCACAGCCCGTTCGTACAAGACGACAGCTTCACACCGATGTTGATGTTTGTATTTTCGCACTCGCCGTGAGTTCAGCTGAACCGAAAAACATCAAAGAAGCATTAGCTGATCATGCTTGGATTGAATCGATGACGGATGAACTTCAACAATTTGAAAGACTTAAAGTCTGGGAACTTGTTGACAGACCATACGATGTAACACCTGTTGGGAATAAATTAAGGCCAGATCACTTGAGCGCTGACAAGAACAAAACAAGCGTTGACAAGAACAAAACAAGCACTGACAGCTCAAGCGTTGACAAGTTAAAGTCAAGCGTTGACACATTGAAGACAAGCACTGATGGAAGATATATTCTACGCGTGTATTATATTCTAGATTACTTCTAGTAAAGATAAGAACAACAATGTATTTTCTATATTTATCTTTACCTAGAATAGTTGATACGTAGATTATTGTACAAGGCTTCTTATGTCTATAAAAGAAGGCCTTTAGGTTAATGTTTATGATAAGTTTTATATAAGTTTTCATTCGTAAACATCTTTCATTGTAAGCAAGTTTGATATTGATAATCAAAGGGAAAGTTTGTTTATATCATTGTGTGTTCTTGTTTAAGTGTTAAATTCCGCATAACACTTAGATTCACAAAGCATATACAAAGGTTTCTCTACGTGTATTACTTGATCTAATCTCGTATACACAAAGCTAATCGATCTAAGTTTGGGATCAACAAGTGGTATCAGAGCTTGTTGAGGAACTTTTGATCTTAAAGAACACCAGAACCCTAAAATCACCAAAACCTAATTTTCTCAGAAACCCTAACAACATCATGTATAAAGCAATAACCTCCTCCTCCTCAGCCTTACCAAACATCAATATTCCCATGCTTGATGCAACCAACTTTGACTTATGGAAGTTCAACTTTGAACAATATCTGGGGATCTATGACTACACACTCTGGGAGATTATTGAATATGGAAACACTTTCAATAAAGCTCAAAAGATTCTTAATACCATTGCTCAAAAAACAGATGTTGCTGGTTGTCCTGAAGAGGATAAGAAAGAAAAACCTGGAGATGGTAGAGCTGTGGCTGCTGATGACATTGCAAAGAAAAGGGTTGACATGAAAGCCCTAAATATTCTGAAAGTATCTTTGGGACAAGAAAACCAGCATAAATATAGAGGCTATGAATCTGCTAAGGATCTTTGGGAAGCTCTTGAAGTTGCATATGGTGGCAATGCAGACACTAAGGAGGAAAAGAAAAAGCAACTTCTGCATGATTATGCTGTCTTCAAAGCTCAACCCAATGAGAAACTGAGTAGTGTGAGAAGCAGATTGCTTGACATTACTAGCAAGTTGTCCTTCATGGGGACACAGGTTGGTGATGTTGACATCAATGCTACCTTTCTTAAAAGTCTTGGTGAGGCATGGAAGATTAAGGCAAGATCTATTCTTGCCAACAATACTTACAAGAGCTCCTCGTTTGATGACATCTACAACAAACTAAGGCTGTTGGAAGATGAAACTCTTTTAGAGCATGGAAGCAAATCTACCACCAGCAACATGGCCTTCTTCTCTCATAGTGAAGGACAATTCAATCAGAAGGACTCTTATATGCATCCAGTTAAAGAATCATCATATGTCAGCGCTGGAACAAGTCCTGTCAACGTCTCCTATTTAGACGCTGACACATTCAAGAATGACTCCCCAAGAGTTAAACCTGTTGGTTTGGATTTGGATACTGTTTGTGCCTACATTGCTTCTTTGCCCAATGGTTCAGTGATTACATATGAGGACCTTGAGCAGATAAGTGATGAGCACTTGGAAGAGATGGACATCAAGTGGAACATGGCTCTTGCTAGTATAAGAGCAAATAGGTGGAACAGAAGGTTTAAGAAGAAAATGACCTTCAATGCTAAAGACACAGCTGGATTTGACAAATCCAAAGTTGAATGCTACAACTGCCATCGTATGGGGCACTTCATGAGGGAATGCAGATCTCCTAGAAGATCTGATGCTGGTAAACCCTCAAGTCAGATTGTTAAAGCTCAGGATTCCAAAGCCATGGTTGCAGTTCAAGGAATTGATGGTATGGGATGGGATTGGAGCTATCTGGCTAAGAATGTTGAAGAGGATAAAGCTTTGGTTGCTAATATTGAAGAAGAAGAGCATGTTGAATATGCTCTCATGGTACACTCCTCCTCTTCATCTGATAATGAGGTATATGATGACGCTTTTTGTAGCAAAGGTTGTAGGTTAAATACTGAAAGACTTAACAAAGAGGTGTTAAAATTAAAAGATGATATGAGTACTGAAAGATGTAAATTGTCTAATTACCAACTAGCTCTTACTGAAACTGAGAAAACCGTTTCTGAATACAAGAAAATGGAATTTGACTTAAAAGATAAAATCAATATCTTAAAACATGAGTTAGAGGGTAGTATGGATATTAGAAACATCATGGAAAGGGTTAATGGTGAATTACAGGCTAAGTTAGATGAGGCCATTAAAAATAAAGATAATGTTGGCCTCAAAATTCAAAGATTTGATAGAGCCACCCAAACCCTAGGAGACTGTGTAGCTAAACAAAGGGATCCTAAGGACATGACTGGGATTGGGATGAATGATTACTCTTTGGTTCCACCACCAGCTGGTGACTTCTATGGTGTCCAACAAAGGGACTTATCTTGGACTGGTTTGCCAGAGCTCCAAGAGGAGGAATTCATTCCTCCACCAAGAGTTGTCACTCCAGTGGAAGAGTATCAACAAAAATTGACTGACCTAATTGAGTGGAAGAAAGCTAACCCTACTTTATTTGTTAAGGGAGGTTTGCTATGTGAAAATCCAAATGAGTCTACACCCATTAAGGTTACTAACCCAATCACTGGTAAAGTTGTTGACCTAGGCTCAAACACTGTTAGAAGACCTAGCATTAAATATGCAGAGATGTATAGGAATACTAGGTCACCCAAGAGTCAAGTTAGCAATCATGGAACAAGCTTCTTCTCCTCTAGACCTAAGGTTGTGTCTAGAAAAGCTTGTTACACGTGTGGTAGTTTTTCACACTTGGCATACAAGTGTGTCAATGCTCACAAAGCCAGCGCTGACAGAAACAATTTCAACGCTGACAGGAACAAAGTCAACGTTGTTAGGCAGTCAAACGTTGTCAGACCCAAACCTTGTGTGCAGCAAAGTCCACAAGTGATTAGACCTGCCCCATTCTTTTCTAGAAGGTCTAACACTCATGGACAAAGACCATTTGAAAAGACAAACACCTGGTCAAATAGGCAATGGGTTTCTGTAGCAAACCCTAGGTTCAACGCTGACAAGGGTAATTTCTGCGTTGAAAGGACAAATTCTAACGCTGACAGAAACGTGACCAGACCTAAATATTTGCAGCCACAAGGTAAGGGGTCTAAAGCTTCTTCAAGCTTAACATGGAGACCTAAGAAAGATCAAAACCCTAATGATAATGGGATTTCAATGACTTGCAATAGATTTAATTACATTTCAAAGGTCATTACAAAACCTATTGGGGTTAACTGGGTATTTCATCCTAAAAAGGATGAGAATGGGGTTGTTGTGAGAACTAAGTCTGTTCTTATTGAACAACCAGATGAATCCAAGTCTTTTGAGACTTGGGTTCCCAAAGAAAACTAATTTGTTTTCTTTATGTGCAGGGCATTCAACGACAGGTCAATGATTATGGATGATGGTTGGAATGTTTCATTCCTATCTTGACATAAATTTTTTTTATGTTCATGCATGATTTTAGCAAACTTTTTGTATTATAGTTTAAAGGGAGGTTTTAGGAACCTTTAGGATGTTTGGGTATCCATATGATACTCTTATCACAATTCTAGATTGTGTCCACAGGTGAGTATGAGTTAGTTTCTACTAAATCATGAGGCACTGTAGCATGCAAAGTTGATATACTATGCATGCTGCCAAGACATTTTTGGCCTAGAATTGGTTGTGGTCTGTTGGGAGACTTGGGAATGATTTTGATATGGGATTTACCTGGGAGTAACAAGGATTTTATAAGGTAACTTGGTTGTTGAGAGTTTTGGTTAGCAAGGGACACTAGAGGACTGTTATGTCTATCTTGCTTATGCAAGTGTGCATAACTGGACAGTGCTTTCCGCCCTATAATAATTATCAGCTTTTGGTTATCTTCTCTAGGATAAATTGCTTGTTAAGGTCATTTTTCACTTTTTCAAATATTTTTTTATTTTTGGACGCTGACAAGAATTTTCCAAGCGTTGTTGTGACCAAATTGGACGCTGACATGGCTATAGGCAAACGTTGACAAGATTATAGCCGTTGGGCGTTGATAGGTTATTTTTGACCGTTGACACTCAATGGGACCTACCCAGTTGTTACTTTTTGACAAATTTTTAGGCCGTAATTTTAGGAGTTGTTACTTTCATTTAATGCATGAGATAACTTATAACTTTTTCAATATTTTCATGATTGATTTTTGAAAATACTTGCCTATTTTGGGCCTATCGCATGCATTCTTTTTCTCCTATAAATTTGGCTCCTATTTTAAACAGGGTATCTATAATTCTTGTCTAACAATTTTCTCATATCAACTTCATCTTCTTCACTTAAAATTAACAGCTTTCATCAATGGCACCAAAGTTTAAACCAACAGAATTGGAATTGGGGTTCAGATCTCAACACAACATGATTGCATATCTTGTTGCTGATGATACTCTGTTTCCTCAATACACACAAATTGTGGCGTATTTGAACGCATCCCCATTAAGGTATGCTCTTTCTCATGCACCACTCATTCCAGTCACAAACATTAAGCAGTTTTGGAACACTGTTAGTTCCTCAACAGTTAATGGAGTGACCACATTGACTTCTATTGTTCATGGGAGACCTTGGGTGGTTACTGAGGCCTTGGTACGCCAGGCCTTGCATCTTGATGATGTTGATGGTATAGCCACCCTTCCCATAAATGAAATAGAACAAGGGCTTAGGGCTTTGGGATATCCTTTTCCTGATGAAGGTACTCTAAATAAGTATCATAAGCAGGAATTTCCCCCAGCCTGGAAGTACCTCATACATGTCCTCCTTCAATGTTTGAGTCCCAAATGTACTGCACACAATGAGATCAATAGATCCATTGCCAGTGCTATTGTGTGCATTGCAACAGGGCAACAGTTTAACTATTCTAAAATGATTTTTGAGGGGATGTGTAAAAACAAGGGGAACAAAATGACTTTAGCTTATCCTCGTTTTCTGCAAATGGTTTTTGATGTTCAAGGTTACTGCTCAAGGGATCACAATGATTTTTATAAGATCCCTGAGCAAAAGAAAGCTATTTTTATGAAGATGAACTCACCACCCCATAGAGACCTACCTTTAACCCAAGCCATGCTTGTTGTTATTGAAGCAGCACAACCCCAACCAGATCCCCAACCTCAAATTGACCCTCAACCACAACTTGAACCAAATTCCTGAACCTTTACCTTCACCTGAACACATGCAACTTGACCAAGAACCCTTCGACGCTGACACATCAAATGTTGGCGTTGATGTGCCTATTTCCAACGCTGACACACAACCTTCACAATCCCAAACACCCCTTAACCAACCCACCTTCACCCATTCTTCCACACCATCTTCCACACCCCCTGAATATAGGTTGATGAAACGCCAAAGGATCACTGGAGTGTTCTCCTCTGGTGGTCCTAGCCATGTAGCAGAGAGAACCACCACCACAAGTGTGGTTGGTGACGTGGATGAGGCTGGGACTATTGGTTCTGGCTTAGATGCTGGCCAAGGCAGTCCCACCATCATTAAGTCCTCATCCATGCCCAATGAATCTGACTTGGGAGGTCAAATCCCCATTTTAGAAGAGGGCAGACTGGAACCAATGACTCTTATGGAATTGACGGCAGTCTGCATACGCTTGCAAAAGCAAAATGCAGACTTAGTACAACTTGTCAGCTCACAAGGCCTTGAACTCAAGCAATTGAGGGAGAGGATTGTTGTTTTGGAAAGTGATCGTGCTTGGAGGGGTATGGAGGAATCTTCCAAAGGGGAGGAAGATCAAATAAATCTGAGTGATAAGGGCAGCCAGGATGGTCAATCAATGGATGTTGCTGAGGCCCTTACAACTTTGAAGAAACAAACAGGTTTTGATACGTCCTTAGTCTCTCCTACCAACTTAAATTTATCATTTACAGCTATGTTGAGAGAGGTTACACAACGCGCTGAGGGAAGATATTTGAGCGTTGACAAGGAAAATTTGAACGTTGATAGAAGTATTTTGGGCGTTGACAGACCTGCACATGAAGGTGATGTATCCCAGTCATCATCTATCATCAAGGAGGTTTCTACTCAGGTATCACCATCTACCTTACCAACCATTGCACCATCAGATAAGGGTAAGGGTAAAATGGTAGAAGAGATTGTTCCAAAGGATGCAGCTCAAGTTGAATTTAATAGAAGATTGGCTG
This sequence comes from Glebionis coronaria, assembly GCA_025667525.1. Classification (NCBI taxonomy): domain Eukaryota; kingdom Viridiplantae; phylum Streptophyta; class Magnoliopsida; order Asterales; family Asteraceae; genus Glebionis; species Glebionis coronaria. The sequence continues at coordinate 397,444,302 of CM046881.1, forward strand.
CACAAATCATGGAATAGGATGAAAAGGAAACATCACCATTTGTTGTGACTTCAGAAGAAGGAAGTGATGGAGCTAGCTCAGACTCAAGTGTGATGATTATAGAACCAGAGAGGCTTGAGTATGGTGATGAGTTTGCTAGGGAAAAGTTGAGAGAATTGAAATTACAGGTTGACTTTGACATGCCAGAGGTGGTTCAAATGTATCATGCTTGGGAAGACAGATGCATGGAGAATCCAGACTTGACTATTTCAGATCAAATATGGGGTTTGGAGCTCCTACTTAGAGTTCAGAAGGATTGCCAGGTAATTTTGAAACACAAGGCAAGCAATATTCTCTCAGAGTTGAAAAGAGATAGAAGGGAGCTCTACTTTATGTTGCTCAGATGTCATGGAGTTGGATGGACATATCAGAAGTTGAAGGCTTTGACATTTGATGAGTTGGAAAACAGGGCTTATCCCATTTGGGTGAGAGTGCAGGAAGCAAACACTCTCAGACTTCTTTCAGGTGAAAGAAAGGAGGAACTTGCAGAAGAAATGGAACTCAAGAAAGCTATGATTGTTCCCAGGCCAGTGAAGAAGGGAATTTCATTTGAGTTTCCAAAAGATATGGATCCACTATATCCAAGTGAAGCAGTTATAAGAAAGAGCCTCAAGCTCTCCCCATTAGAAGCTTCAGATATGGTGCAAGTGTTACCATTAGGTTCTAGGAACCCAATTGTGAGCTATGAAGAAGATGAATGTGGATTCTGGAAGATTGGCAGATTTGGCAAAGAAGTACACACTTTTACCACTCTCATATCTTTGTTTGCAAGTTGTGATAGAGAAGACTTGGTGGACCTTTGGAGGTTGCTGGAGACCAAGTATGAGGCTGAAGCACCAACTTCAGCTAATGGAATAAAACTTTGGACCACATTCAAAAGAATGTGTGGACCAAAAGATGAGGATCCTGCAATTTGGAAGGATCTTGAAGATGACCTCAGTGGTCTTCAATGGAGGTTATATTCAGCTGCTGGTGTATACCATTTGAGCTCTACAAAGTTTACTGAGTATTTACTTGTGGATGCTCAGTATTTCATATCCAAGGCTATTTTAGAGAAGATGAAGGATACTCAGCTGAAAATAGATTATTCAAGTGACGTGGCAAAAGATTTGATCAGATTTATTCACTATCAATATGAGAAGGTTTGTAAGATTTCTCCTAGTCCTTAATGCTTATTCAGAAACTTGATCATAAGAGTGGATATCAAGTTTAGGGGAGGATTGTTGGGAATAAATTAAGACCAGATCACTTGAGCGCTGACAAGAACAAAACAAGCGTTGACAAGAACAAAACAAGCATTGACAGCTCAAGCGTTGACAAGTTAAAGTCAAGCGTTGACACATTGAAGACAAGCACTGATGGAAGATATATTCTACGCGTGTATTATATTCTAGATTACTTCTAGTAAAGATAAGAACAACAATGTATTTTCTATATTTATCTTTACCTAGAATAGTTGATACGTAGATTATTGTACAAGGCTTCTTATGTCTATAAAAGAAGGCCTTTAGGTTAATGTTTAAGATAAGTTTTATATAAGTTTTCATTCGTAAACATCTTTCATTGTAAGCAAGTTTGATATTGATAATCAAAGTGAAAGTTTGTTTATATCATTGTGTGTTCTTGTTTAAGTGTTAAATTCTGCATAACACTTAGATTCACAAAGCATATACAAAGGTTTCTCTACGTGTATTACTTGATCTAATCTCGTATACACAAAGCTAATCGATCTAAGTTTGGGATCAACAACACCATTAAATCTTCGATGGATCTGGAAAAATAAGATGGATGAAGAGAACACGATCATCAAGAATAAATCTAGGCTAGTGGCTAAAGGGTATGGACAGAAAGATGGTATTGATTTCGAAGAATCATTTGCACCAGTAGCTCGAATGGAATCGGTCAAGATTTTCCTTGCTTATGCTGCACATAAGGGATTCATCGTCTATCAAATGGACGTAAAGACGACGTTTCTTAACGGTCCTTTGAAGGAAGAAGTTTATGTCACGCAGCCGGAAGGATTTGTCAATCCTCATTATCCTGACAAGGTGTATCGTCTCCACAAAGCACTTTATGGACTCAAGCAAGCTCCAAGGGCGTGGTACGACGAGCTCTCGAAATTTCTGGTCTCCAAAGGTTTCTCAAAAGTTTCCATTGATCTAACTTTGTTCACTTATAAATATGGGGATTACATTTTGCTTGTGCAGATTTATGTTGATGACATTATTTTCGGGTCTACAAACCCAAAACTTTCAAAATGGTTTGAAAAAGTAATGCACAGCAGATTTGAAATGTCTATGATGGGCGAACTAAAATTCTTTCTAGGAATTCAAGTTCACCAATCCCCAAGTGGTATCTTTATCAACCAAGCTAAGTATTGTCAAGAGATAATCACAAAGCATGGTATGACATCATGTGACCCCGTTGGGACACCATTATCAACCACATCCCTAGATGCTGATTTAGAGGGATTACCCATAGATCAAACGAGATATCGTTCCATGATCGGGTCCCTCATGTACTTGACAGCAAGCAGACCTGATATTCATCATGCTACATGTTATTGTGCACGATATCAAGCACGACCCACTGAAAAGCACCTCAAGGAGGTTAAACGGATCTTTCGGTACCTTAAGAATACCATTCACATGGGACTCTGGTATCCGAGGGAAACCGGTTTCTTTCTAACAGCCTATTCAGATTCTGATCATGCAGGGTGTCTTGATACACGAAAAAGTACTTCTGGTGGTGCACAATTTCTAGGTCAAGATAAGCTTGTGGGATGGTCTTCCAAGAAGCAGGATTGCACGTCACTTTCATCAGCCAAAGCGGAGTATGTGTCTCTATCTGCGTGTTGTGCTCAAGTTCTTTGGATGAGAACACAACTCACGGATTATGGCTTCCATTTTGATAAAGTACGTATGTACTGTGACTCAAAGTCGGCCATAGCCATCTCCTGCAATCCGGTACAGCATTCCCGCACGAAGCACATTGATGTCAGATATCACTTCATTAAGGAACAAGTTGAAAAGGGTATTGTTGAATTATACTTTGTTGGAACTGATTACCAATTAGCTGACTTGTTTACAAAAGCTCTTTCGAAAGAGAGGTTTGCGTATCTTGTTAGGCGAATTGGTATGAGATGTTTGACTCCAGCAGAACTGGAGATTCTGGCAAAGAAGCCTGCTTGATTCATCTATCAAACATCTACCTGTAAATATTAATCAAAAAGCAAAATACAAAATTAAAAAATCTTTGATAATCCAAAAATATTCTTCTCGACATATCTTTCAGTATCGATAATATGGACGCACCTAGAAATGTCGATCAATAACGACACGGGTGTGTACATAAAGCTCGAATGAAAGTTGTACATATTCTTCAAAACATGTCATATCTATCTTTTTTAAAGGAAATTGTCAATTTTGGACAATATTTCCAAAAACGGGTAGAGCAATCTATCTTGGGTTGAGCTTGTCACAAAACATTCCACGTTTTGAGCTCAACACAATGGCTTGTAATCACTTTCAGATTGCAACCCGGATCTAAATTCACGGGGGAGTGTACGATTTTGTACTCTTACCCTTAGCAAAAGAAGTTAAATCTTCTTACACTTGAGTGGATTCGTCAAGACATTCAAAGTCTATGAACTCAAGTTTATGCTTTAGAAAAACCTTTTCGTCAAAAAGAATTGATTTTTCAAAAAGCGTTGAACACAATTTTTTCAAGAATTTCTCAATGATATTAAAAATCTTTCAAAAATTGTGTGTTCAACAACTCCTATCCTCAAATTTTTAATGTGGATCAAATCCTCGTAATGACAATTCCATTGGATCAATTTTTGAGGGGGAGCAATTCAACTTCATGCAAAAGATTAACACATCTTTCTCCCGAAGATTTTCAAGACTATTTTTCAAAATATATTTTAATCAAATTTGGTATCTCTAATATCAAAAGATTTTATATATTAGAGATAGGGGAGAAAATGTGATTAAAATGTGATCTTATATAAGACTCAAGCACTTTAACTCTTACCTACATGTGTGAAACACTTTCGATTATCGATGCACATGTGAAGGGGGAGCATTTCTGAAACGACAAAACTAGCAAGGTGTTAAATGTTTTTCAAACACTTTGTTAGAATTTAAAGTGGTTTTCATGGTTACGATCAAATACCCACAACATCTTTAATTCACGACGTTATTGGTGTCAAAAGGGTGGTTAGGTTTAAGTCCTATGATCCAACCAGAACCGGAGGGATCTTCCCAGGGACAATCCAATAGATGATTAGAAGTCCTTAGGAAAGATGGAGTAGAATGTGAACGTAGCTGAATGCCGACTAAGTACTGATGATAGCACTGGAACAATCACGACAAGGTGCTATTAATGATGTCTTGGTAAGCATTGGAGGGGTTGAAGAATGAAAAAGAAATGTAAGGATAAAGGGTGTAAAGAAAGAAGCCCTCCATATAACTTAGGCAGCAACCGGGTCAACACATCATGAAGACAACTCATCATGGACCCAGTGATGTGAAGCACAACCCTTTCCTAGCTACTCAGGCTTCTCTCAAAAGAAGTTTGTTTTATTGTCACAGAGATCAACACGACTTCTATTGACTTTCTCACTCCGAGATAGTTGATATTGAATAGGTGGCATCTGCTCCAACCTCCGACCACTAAAAGTGCACAAATCGAGTCTAGAGCCAAGAGATCAATAAAATCTCGTTAGGACACACGGATGAAGATCAAGAGAGTCCTACGCTATATCCTTGTGATATTGCTAGAACACTCAGAGTGATACTACTTAGTATTCACAATGATGAGTGGAAATCCTTCCAGTGTTAACATCAAACAGCACTGCGGTAGGTCATATGCAAGATTCGTTATGAATTGAACATATGTAAAACTGAAAAGCAACAGTGGTTTGATTCTGAATTGATTCAAACTCGTTTCAGGTTTCTACGCAATATCCTTATGGTCTTGCCAGAACATTCAGAGTGATATTCATTAATACTCACAGTGACGAATGGAAATCCTTCTAGCGTCAACATCAAACAGCGCTACGGTAGGTGACTTGTGAGATTCTTATGAATCAAACTTGTGTCAACTGGAAAGCAACAATGGTAAGATTCTTAATGAATCAAACTTGTTCCAGGAATTTGAATTGACGACTTTAATCATGCGGATATTTATCCAATTGATTCACTCTTTATGTTAGCAATCTTGCTTTGAGAGGGTCGAGTAAAGAGAACGGCTAGTACAGTCGCGAAACCCTGTCAAGGAGATTCTTAATTGAATCTACCTAATCACATGTACGATATTTAATATCGTATAACGGTCTTCACCGACCGGAGGTAAAACGCTACCAATTTAGGACGAATGTCAAAGCCATTCAGTCCGTGTCTATGTTTTGTCTCGAGAAGGTGGCGTCACGGTGTACTGAGCAAAGTCAAAGATTCACAACCACATATTCATGCCCAAAGACTTATCCAACAATTGATAGTGTGAGCATGTGGATAAAGACACAAGATCGCAAGATGGCAATGACAAGTCAAGGATGATTTGAAGATCTCAAGACTAAAAGACAAAGTCGAAAGACAACAACAAAGGCTCAAAGATCACAGAATGAAGGAATAAAATTACTTTTACACGTTCAAGGCTCATTTATGAAGAGATTTGTAATCTCTTTTGATCTTCAAATATCAAAATGGTATGACCTCACATTGGGGGAGATTGTTAGCCTCAAAATATTGAGTCAAATAAGAATGCTCGGTCATAGGTTATTATTGTAACATTAGTTAGAACGTTGTAATAGGTAGTTAATTAGTCGTGGTTTACGGGGGGCTTGGATTTAAACTAATTTAAGTCCAAAAGACAAGCCCGGCCCAATATATAGCCCATTAAAGCCCGCATGTGGGTGGGACTATATATACTACCCTCCTAGCATGTTAGGAGGGTTGGTTGTTCATTTTTCTCACTTCTAATCTAATATTCCCAAAGTTAATCCTCTCTCTCTCTCTCTCTACTTTCTCTCACTACTTTCTCTCTCTAAGAATACATATCTTCTTCATCTATTTTCTTTCTTTCTTCCTTGCTTAATCATCACAAAAATAAGGGACAACACATACCTAAAACACACAAGTAAACAAATACAAGCATATATATGGTATATTAATGACATTTTATGCATTTAAAGCCCAAAAAGAATGATGAGATCATGTATAAATACCATCTCATCAATTCTCTTAACTTCAAGATAAGAGACTAACGATCTAATTATAAATTAGATGAAAGTTAGAACATGTGTCAATATGATTAAAAGATTACTTAACCGTATATCATTCAAATTAAGAGACACTTGTTGTTTTGATTTACCATATGATAGCTTGGACTAAATTGTAAACACAAGGGTAAAATAACTACATGTCGTGAGATCGGGCATGGATTATCTTGTAGTTTCTTAAGATGGACAATTCCTGAAATGACATAAGATACATAGAGTAATCTTATACTACTAAAGTAATAAATATTTATGTATTCTTGGAATTACATAAATAGATATAGTAGTGAATTAACTTAAAAAGGCTAATGAAACCTAGTGGTGTTCATGATTATTTTAGTTATACATGTTTATGATTTCTTTATAAAGTCACAAACATAAAGTCTTGAAAGACGTATAATATAAAGTAAGGCGTTAATGTATTATCTCTTTTGCTAATACATATACATGGAGTCATTTTTAAATGACTTAAAATGTATAATGGAATTATAACTTTAATGTCGTAATTAAAAGACATGGAAATGAAGTGACTTTGTGTTAGAAGTACTTAAGTTATAATGCATGCAAAATGGTTAGGAGAATCTATTATACCATTAAGATGATTTAGTTGGTATATAGGTAAGCCAAAAGATATATATTTATCTTAAATATTGTTAGATTGACTTACAATACTAACCCTAATGAAATTCAACATAGTTATGGTATGTTCATTAGGAGAATGGAACTCTCAATATGATGATTAATTCAAGCTAACTATATCTTCCTTTCTTCCAAAAAGATATCAAGGTTAGAAAGTTGAGTATGACTTGGACTAAGAAGATTAATAAGACACCATTATATATGGAATGTGATGAATCACGTTATGTCTTAAAATGAAGTTCAGAATTTGTTAAACTACTTATGAAGTGGGTTGTTAGCAAATAAAGAGTTAGGAACTGTCATTATGTTTTGTAACGTCCCAATAGATAACGTTGGAGTGTTGATCTATTTGCTATGTATTTAAAGATTAACTTTCAATTACTAAAAGCACGTGGGAGTTTTGATCTTGAAAGATAAATTATAAAATACATAATCTTCTAAAATACACTTGTAATTATCATGAGGTATGCGTGAAATGCTAACCCTCAAGATGAAGGAATTTAAGTCATAGGTCCGCGAGGATATCTCGGAGATACGAGTAATATGCTGAGAATTATGAGTTACAAATAATCGTTATGATTTGTTACCAAAATATTGACTTGGGAAGCTACTCATACTATGAATTTAATAGATGTTGTCCAACAAGATAATCAATTTTAGATTTGGTTTATCTTAAATAGTTTGACTAGAAATTAAAGATAAGTTTCTTCATAGAAAGGTAGAAACGACCATTGTGGTGGTTTAAATCCTTGTGTTGAAATTATATGGACGAGATTGTACACATATTTAATGTATGTATTATGAATAGGTTATTAATCATACTTAAGTAATTAATTGTGATTTAATATTCTTTCCTATACACATTTAATATATATATATATATATATATATATATATATATATATATATATATATATATATATATATATATATATATATATATATATATATATATATATATATATATATATATATATATATATATATATATATATATATATATATATATATATATATATATATATATATATATATATATATATATATATATATATATATATATATATATATATATATATATATATATATATAAAGATTTTGGTGGTCACATTTTAATTGACAACTTGAATATATACGGACTCTTTTTTGAATGATTACTTCGGCAAGGGCTTAAGTAATCGAAAGGAGTTTATTAATTCAAAATAAATCTTTAGAAAAGTACAAAGTGCAATTATCCATGAATGGATAAATGCGGCATCTAGGAGATTATTCTTATGTTTAATTTGAAAATCAAAGATTGGTTTTAAAATTGAAATAAGATGATTTATGAGTATTCCTAAAAGCTAGTGGGAGTATTATGGTTATTTTCTAAAATTATATATGTTGAATATACATATAAGAAAGTAAATTTCATTCAAATTAAATATTGATTTTGGTTTAAATTTGAAATGAAACTTTATTTTGGAGATTTAGAAAATAAGATATATATATATATATATATATATATATATATATATATATATATATATATATATATATATATATATATATATATATATATATATATATATATATATATATATATATATATATATATATATATATATATATATATATATATATATATATATATATAACCTTGAAACAAATAAATTTATTTATGTGGTAGAAATACAATATATATGCCATGTAGTAAGTTTATATGGATATTTAGAACATGAAGAAATCTGAATCTGGTTTGAGAAATTTTCATGTGTATCGTGTTGTATTTATATCATGCTTAATATACAAGATAATTTGTACATATTAATCTATTTGAAAGTTATTAAATAACTTGTGTAATGAATATTTTGAAGGAATATGTTTGGATATAGAATGACATCCTTGTCTTGGATCAGCTTCCATATTCTATAGATTAATAATTTATCAATAGTTGTGCAAATTATCATAGCCAACAAACTTGGATGTTTGGTTAAAATCAAACATTAGATATTATTGTTTACGTACTTATATCTTTAATGACAAGTTGTCGAACTTGAAAAGATATAATTGAGGTAACACTCAATATTAGTCATGGTATCATTAGAGATGACATGTTAATTAAAGTTGCATTATACATTAAAGAATTAGAATACTTTAAACTTAAAATGTGGTTTTGGAAGTTTAGTATAATAAATTGGTGATCAAAGATGTCTCACAATTTTGATACTATGTGGCATATCAAACTATTTGAATGCACATGTATAAGAAATTTAATAAATTTAATTCTTAAATAAAGTATTCTTAAAATTCCAAAAGGCCAAGATTGGTTGATTTATGCTTTGCCAAACAAGTATGAATGTCATTACTAGAGGCATGATGCATCGATAGTTTTATGCATTGATCTATTTAGTATTTGGATAAGGGATATTAGACAATTATTATAATAAAATAAATTACTTGGTAAGTTTATTTATAATATGTTGTATCCTATATTTGCATGTTTAATCCATGAATAATTTAATTATTCTAAATTTCCATTGTTGTTTAATAATATGGGAGTGTTATTAAATTAAGAAAAATCAAAATAGTGATAGAGTATACTTGAAAGTATATATTGATCAATTTAGGATGATATTCAATGAATTGAGTATAGGACTTATCCCAACTATATGATTATACTTTTTGGATCTTTGTCATCAAGTAAATCATAAATAGTTATCCTCAGACCTGAGATACTAGGAAACTGTCGTGGATCTAGTGCATTTTTGTGAAATAATCTAACGCTAAACGTAACTGGCGGCTATAAGGGTTATTTTCAGAAGTGTTGCAAAATTCATAAGTTTTGCTTGTAGTCAATATGGAATTTGTTTCCTTCAATTTATTTTGGAGTTTAATACAGCTGGGCCCCTCGTGGGATTAGTAAGATGTTTGTATGGCCGTACCCAAAGTCTCTCTAAACTATGTTTAGAAGTTTTGGTAATCTTGCTTGAATCTGATGAACGAGAAACAAAATGGTTAATGAAAGGAATGACTAAGATCCATATCCTTATTAACGTTGTATTAGAAACAAAAGGATAAGAATAATAATGATGAATCATTAAAAGGTTTTTCCAAGAGACCTTACTCGAGATCGTACTAGAGGCATTGGCGTGCATCTAGACGCTAACTGATGTGATCACACTATCAAAATATGTCCAAGTGGGATTTGTTAGTTTATGGACTTTAATTTTAATAAGTCGTGTGTTGGGATCTAACTAGGGATTACGGTATTGCACACAATACGTATAGAGTTAATTTATTTAATAAATATATTTATATGTTTATTAAATTAAATCGAGTTATAACTATAACGAACGTTAAGAATTAAGAGTTAAGGTTTAATGGTCGTTGTGGAATTAAATAGAAGAGGAAAAGAAAAGTCCGGAACAACCCAAGGGGTGTGTTTGGGCGTCGGCTAGAACAAGAGGGGGGAGAAGGAAAACTTTCCTTAAATTTGTTTACTTGGGCTACACGGATAATTAGGCATATATAAACAACCCCATACCCTCATGATTCTGCACATACTCATAATCTCTCTTCCTCTCTCTTTTGCGATCGCAAGCCAAACGCACCTTAGGGTTTCGTTTAGTTTTCGGTTTAGCTAATAATCAAGTCCTAGCCCCTCTCTAGGGTTGTTGGGTTGATTTTCCACTAGACGTTGAAGCTCGGTTTACACGTACTAGCATTATGGTTAACTCGTTGTAATACGTGTGTACAAGAACGTAATACAATCGTACTTTAGATTGTATCTTGGATCGATTAACAAAACGGTAAAGGGTTAATCATTGATCTGTTATAAACCCTAATTGGAGGTTCGTTCTTATCTTGTGGACTCGCATTAGCTAAATGTACGTAACCCTAATTCGATTAATTATAATTATGTTAATTATGATCTTGTTAATTCACTTCCCTATATGTGCTTTGATCTTTTTTAGGATTTTGATAATTATTATGAACTATATAAATCTTCAGTGTAGTGGCCATCACCTAATTGTTCGTTAAATGAGAGATTTTTGAAGTGAAACTGCTCCAAGTCGCCACCATTTTTTGTGTCATTCTTTGTTAAATCAATGGCCACGCAACTTTTTTCAAACTGAGTCTTTGATGAACTTTTTCCAAACTGAGTTTCCGGTGTCTTTTGTGAATACAAAAATACAAGTATGCAACGACAATAGGTGGTGATGGTGGCTCGTCGAAAAACTAGTTCGTCAAGAATTATGTCGGAGAAGAAGGTGACCGGTTGGTGACTTGCTAACCTGTAAATTGTCTTAGATTGCAACTAAAAAAAATTGATATATTAAATTGAGAAAAAAATAAGTGAAATACATTAAATTGAAATTATGAATAAGTTTAATACACTTTTATGCAATTTGCTCTTTATTATTTATATAAATATTATATAATTTCTATTTTAAAAGGATAAAAAGTTTTTTTTAATTTATATTTTACTCATATTCGAGTTAATTTGAACCCAAATTGACCTGACCCAGATTCGATTAACTCGAGTTGAAATATGATCGGATTAAAATATATTATTATTAACTTTGAATCGCATTGAACCCAACCAATCCGCCTCTAGGCAACGTCATCTTGTTTGGATTGCTTGTTTAGATTTGGTCATGGCTTTGTTAAAAAAAAAATTGGCCATGGCATTTTCTTTTTCGGCCCGACCCCAACCAAGTTGTATTATATGCATGGAATATGGAGTATGGGCGTGCATATCTATTTGACTATATTACGAATTATAGTCTATTGCTTTTTCGTTCGTTTTTATTATCTCAAATTGTGATTCATGAGTTTATATAACGTGTATGAAAGAGAATTAACATGTAGGTCCGTATGAACTCATACATTTGATCTATTTCGTTTTTGCATTAATCTAGATTCTTTGTATCTCAAAATTTCGGGCTGTCATGTCTCATATAACTTTCTTTTTTCATGTGGGCTTTCATGTTTTGTCGTTATCATATAGTCGGCCGATTGTATGGAAACATCAAGTTGACCATATTATAATAGTTGGGCAATGTCACGAAAAAATTTGGTTTGTAGATGGGTTTAGGATTAAAATTAGGTTTGGATTTAAACTTGGGTTTTGGGATATGGATTGGTAATACGAGGTTTTTAAGCTCGTATGAAAGTTCGTTAATCCGATCTTTTCGAATTGATTACCGATTAAAAGTGCGACTCAGTCGTTCTTGGTGGAAAGTAAAAGGGGATTGGTTTTCTATGCTACTAAAAAGGTAAATGCGTGAAGTAAATAAAGATAAACTAAAAAAAATTAATAAAAATAAAACTTGAATTAAAACTTGAATTAAAATAAAACAGTTAAATACCTTAACTCAGAAAAGTTACTGATTCGAAATAAAATGCTTGACCCGGAATAAATTAGTCAGAAACCTTCATTCAGAATATAACTCTTCATCCGGAATAATTAACACAAAAGCTTAGTTCGGAATATCTTGCTTCATTCGGAATATTACTCTTCATCCAGAATAACTTTGCTTCATGCGGAATAACTTGCTTGATTCGGAATACTTCTTGAGAAAACCTTGATTCGGAATAAAAGTTGCTCATTCGGAATACCTACTTCATCCGGAATATTTGGACAAAACCTTCATTCGGAATATTAAGCTCGTTCGGAATAATTTGAAGAAATGCTTGATTCGGAATAATTGGTTCACCCGGAATAAAAACTCATCCGGAATATTTTGCTTGATCCGGAATATTTTCTTTATCCGGAATATCTAGACTGATCCGGAATATTTTCTTTATCCGGAATATACCCTTGACTCGGAATAAATTAACTCATCCGGAATAACTAATGAAAATGCTTCGTTCGGAATAACATGCACTGACTCGGAATAATTAAAACAAAAGCTTCGTTCGGAATAAAAAGCTTTATCCGGAATAACTAATCCAAAACCTTCATCCGGAATAATCTTAAACTAACCCTTCATTCGGAAAGAATGCTTCGTTCGGAATAATCTGGGTAACAGGAAACGCGAAGAACAGGGGAAAAAACAAAGAACGAATCTAAACTAAAATCAACCAAGTTTTTAACTAAAACTTAAACCAAACTAACCACTAATCATCTCCTAATGATAAACATCGAATCAAATCAACAAAAACACAAAACCCACTTACTTTTGAAGATCAAAATCAACCAAATAAAACTTTAAAACTTTAAATCAACAAGAGAAAGATGAACAAGATTAAATGAAAGATTATATTGAAAGATTAAGGTTAAACAATCAAAAGGAAAGATTAAGACTTACAAGATTTGTGAAAACAAAGATGAAAAATCACCAACACCTTAATGGTGTTGGTTTCCTACGAATATAAAGGAATAAAAAAAACTGGAAATGAAAACTAGTTCTAATATGTGAAGGGACTCCTATTTATAGGTCTTGAAGTTGGTTGGTGAGTGGGCTTTCTCCCTTTCTTCTTGTCTTCTCGTCTTTTCAGAAAAGTTGACGTTTTTGATTCTGATTCGGGATTTGTCGATGAATAAATTCAACTCGTCCTTTAATCTTCGTTTAATAGACTTGAGTTATTCGACATATGTAAATCTTCCATCTTTGGTCCTTTTCTTCGATAAATCTTCAAATAGGCCCATTGACTTCAAATCTTTTGCATCTCTTGGACAATAGACTTCGTCTTGAGTCTTTTTTCTTTGATAAAACCCGTGCAATCCCATGTTTTCTTCAATATTTATCCGGTTGGCTCTGAAAACACAAAAAACACACAAACCACGCATAATTCCAAACAAATGATATTAAATACGTGTTTTGATCTCTTTTTAGCAAGAAATAAGTGGTAAAAGGATGGGTGTTTTCACACCTATCAAATCCCCTACACTTGACCATTGCAATGCCCTCATGCAATGCATTAATTTTAAAGCACGGTTTATATTTCTCATCATAAATAACCCACCTTGGCCTTTATTAAATTCTAAACACTAAGGAAATCAAAAGAACAAAACAAGTAAAGAATTTAACGACTTACATTGGGGTTTTAGGTTGTCGTGAATGTTCATCATTCTCAAGTTTCACGTTCCCCATACCAAGCTTAAAAACGAGATCATTGTTATTATAAGTTAGCAAACTAACACGAAATCATGTGGCCCAATTATTCACTTACACTCCCTTATTCCTCGGTGTATCTCTTATATTTTAATATTGTCTTAAATGATCACGAGGATGCATTGTTTGACTTATTTCAATAGTTATTTAGGCTGAAAATAAAGTGGGACGATTTAATCAATAGTTAACTAAAGGACAAAATCTTTTAAAACTGCTTCTCGGGACCTCATAAAGTTCATATCTTGGCATAACTCGCTTCACGATTTGAGACCTTTCTCGGACCGATATTTGGCAGCGACTTCATACTTCAAATCTTTGAGAGACGTTCTTGAAATTATGGTCTTCTCTTCATAATAGGAATTTCTTCACTTGATGTTTTGAGAGATTCTTCATTCTTGGACCACGACTTCTTCATTTTTCTCCAATCTTTATTTTGGACTTTGATATACAACGATCCGCCTCCTTTTAGGACTTGGATCTATTTATCCTCATACCTGGCTAGGGTCTTTTCGGATAGACTTCTCCATGATCTTTTGGGGAGTTCTTGCTTTTCGTCGTGTGTCTCGATCCTTCATATTGATCTTTGATAAATGATTCTTCACATCACTTTTGGATCTTTAGCAACAAACTGTAGCCCTCATGCCTTGTTAGGGCCTTTTCGGACTCGCCAATCTTCGCATCCCGCTTCAATAAGTTATGCCTTGGCTATGAACTCTAATTAATACCGAGCAACTTTTAAACGATCTTGGGCTAGAAGCTAAGTAACTTTTCAAATCGTACAACCTTATTTATTGCAGATAAATTTATTAGCAAGCGATGGGAGAATAGGCTTATAATCAACTCACATAAATTCACGAAAGAATACCAAACTTATAATTGACTCTATCATCTCTCGTTCTCCACAATTTAAAATCTCAAGGAATGAGACTTGTGGATGCTTAGCCAATTAAATCACAGCTTTGGGTTTTCGAGTCATCTATAGGATCTTGCAAACTCTTAGACTTTTTCAAGTTTTAGAATTCGTATTTTAAAGTTCCCTTGATAAACGACTCTCTAGGATCAATTATAGGAACTTACGAAAAGTTCTTGTTCTTACCCCGTGAGAGTTAAGACTTTCGCGTTTTAAAGTTCCCAATATAAAAGCCTAGCAAAACTTGACTTAAACACGTTAAGGATACTAGCTAGAGTAAACTTAGATAAGTAAACTCGGGTTGAGTCAAAATATTCACGACTTTGAAAAATTTAAAACCACTTTATTGAAAATTTATTCTAGCAAGGAAAGAAAATAAACATAACAAAGGAAAATACAACTATACAACTAGGCCAAAATAGATTAAAATTTTTGAAAAATGTCGAAAAATCGAATTTTCCGGTTAAAATGAGGACAAATTCATGGAAATGCCCACTTACTTCGATAGAAGTCCCCCCTACACTTGATATAAACATTGTCCTCAATGTTTAAGCATGTGGGAAAAGTCTCCCCTACACTTCTGACATTGTGCACGTTGTTTAAATCTTGCTAAGGATAGGACAACTATAGTGATCAATTTCAAATGAGAGAATGAAGAAAATTGAATCACGATAGTTGAGAGATAGAACCAGATTGCGGATAACACGGGAGCACGGTTCTTCAAAGATTCCAAAAGTGCAATTATCCCTGTAATCACATCACCATACAAACACAAGCGACCTAAATAGGCCCCCCTACACTTAGGAGGTAAAATGGATAGGGATAGATACTCGGGTTGCCTCCCGAGGAGCGCTTGTTTTTGTTAACCGAGTCACGAGCCTGACTCGACCCAAACCTAGTTCATGGAAAACGTGGTGAGGGATGGAATCATCTCATGAGAGATGTCCTCACCAAAGTATAACTTCAAACGCTGGCCATTCACCTTAAAATTAGGCCCATTTGGCTGAGAAAGCTCAATGGTGCCATAGGGAAAGACGTTGGCGATGGTGAATGGACCAGACCAGCGGCTCTTCAACTTGCCCGAGAAGATCTTCAACCGAGAGTTAAAAAGTAAGATTTGATCACCAACGTGGAACTCTCGATTCTTAATCCTTGCATCATGGATAATCTTGGTCTTCTCTTTGTAGATCAATGAGTTCTCGTAAGCTTCATTCCTCAATTCATTAAGCTCGTTGAGTTGAATCTTGCGAATATCACCGGCTTTGTTGATGTCGAAGTTAGCCCACTTCAAGGTACAGTATGCCTTATGTTCCAGCTCGATAGGGAGGTGGCATGCTTTCCCCTACACAAGACGATAAGGTATACAACCGATCGTCGTCTTATAGGCGGTACGGAAAGCCCACAGAGAATCATCTAACTTATCGGCCCACGCGGCACGATGCTCTCCCACAGTACGTTCCAAAATTCGCTTCAATCCACGGTTAGATATCTCGGCTTGACCGTTGGTTTGAGGATGATAAGCGGTGGAAAGACGGTGATTGACACCATACTTAGCGATGACTCTTGCAAATTGATCATTGCAAAAATGAGTCCCGTGGTCACTGATTATAGCACGAGGAACACCGAATCGAGCAAAAAGTTGCTTCAAAAAGTTCACAACCACCCTCGCGTCGTTCGTAGGGAGAGCCTTAGCTTCAACCCATTTAGAAACGTAGTCAACGGCTACGAGGATGTACTTGTTCCCTTTAGATGATGGAAATGGCCCCATAAAGTCGATGCCCCATACATCAAAGATTTCACATTCTTATATGAAATTTTGAGGCATCTCATCTTTATGTGTGATCTTGCCTTGTCTTTGGCAAGCATCACAATGTTTAACCATGTCGTTAGCGTCACGATAAATGGTGGGCCAATAAAATCCAGAGTCGAATACTTTCTTCGCGGTGTAATTAGGACCAAAGTGACCACTGGTGGGTCCTTTATGGCAAGCGTCAAGGATTTGTACCGCTGCCGGCCCATCAACACATCGACGAATGACAAGATCCGCACATTGTTTGAAGAGGTAAGGGTCGTCCCAGAAATAATGTTCAATGTTTTTAAAGAACTTTTTCTTTTGTTGGGACGTTAACCCTTCCTTGAGAATTCCACCCGCTAAGTAGTTTGCAATGTCCGCAAACCACGGGGTGTCATCAAGATTTGGATTGATAGACATTAATGCCTCAAGGGGAAAAGAGTCATTGATCTCTTGATTCGGATGATCCCCTTGATAAGGATCCTCAAGTCTACTTAGATGATCTGCGGCTAGGTTTTCGGCTCCCTTCTTGTCACGAATTTCAATGTTGAATTCTTGAAGGAGCAAAACCCAACGAAGAAGTCTTGGCTTAGAATCTTGCTTAGTCATCAAGTACTTCAACGCGGAATGATCGGTATACACGATGGTGGTAGAAAGGACAAGATAGGGGCGAAACTTTTCAAAAGCATACACTACAGCTAAAAGCTCTTTTTCGGTAGTGGTATAATGCAATTGAGCCCCCGTCATTGTCTTGCTAGCGTAATGGATTGGTTGGAAGTGTTTGTTCACTCTTTGGCCCAAAACCTCTCCAATAGCAAAGTCGCTAGCATCACACATCAACTCAAAAGGTAGCTCCCAATTAGGGGTAACCAAGACCGGTGCCTTAGTTAGCTTATCCTTAAGAAGATTGAAGGATTCAAGACACTCTTTGGAAAAGATGAAAGGAGTATCTTTTTCCAAGAGGTGGGTCATCGGGCGAGCTTTTTTAGAAAAATCTTGAATGAATCGACGATAGAAGCCCGCATGACCGAGGAAACTTCTCACACCCTTCACGGTTGAAGGTGGAGGCAATTTTGCAATAACATCGACTTTAGCACGGTCCACTTCAAAACCGGCTTTGGAGATTTTGTGTCCTAGCACGATGCCTTCTTTTACCATGAAATGGCATTTTTCCCAATTTAGAACAAGGCGAGTGTCTTCACACCGCTTAAGCATGCGTTCCAAATTGGCAAGGCAAGAAGAGAAAGAATCACCATAAGCCGAGAAATCATCCATGAAGACTTCCATAGTTTCTTCAACCATGTCATGGAAGATAGCCATCATACACCTTTGAAATGTCCCAGGAGCATTGCATAAGCCGAAAGGCATTCTTTTATAAGCAAATGTTCCGTAAGGACAAGTGAATGTGGTTTTCTCTTGGTCTTTGGGATCGATGGGAATTTGAAAATACCCGGAGAACCGTCTAAAAAGCAGTAATAGTCATTACCCGCTAGACGTTCAAGCATTTGGTCCATGAAAGGAAGGGGAAAATGATCCTTTCTCGTAGCATCATTGAGTTTACGATAGTCTATACAAACTCTCCACCCTGTAACGAGACGAGTAGGAATCAACTCGTTGTTCGCATTGGGAACAACGGTGATTCCGCCTTTCTTAGGCACACAATGGACGAGACTAACCCATGGTGAATCCGAGATAGGATAGATCATTCCCGCATCAAGAAGTTTGATAACCTCTTTTTTGATTACGTCATGGATCTTAGGATTCACCCTTCTTTGGCTTTGAATAGTGGGTTTAAAATCGTCCTCCATGAGAATTTTATGTGTGCAGAAGTGAGGATCAATTCCACGAATATCGGAGATTTTCCATGCAATAGCTTTCTTGTGATTCTTCAACACGGCGATAAGTCGGGATTTTTCTTCTTCTTTCACGTCCTTAGCGATGATCACGGGTGACTTCTTGTTGTCTTCAAGGAAAACGTACTCGAGATGATGAGGTAGGTCCTTAAGCTCTAAATCCGAAGGATTTTCGATGGAAGGCGTAGTCAAATTCGGTTAATCGATAGAGATATCCTTAGGAGATGGTGGAGAAATATGGTCCTCATTGAGAAGTTTCTCAATGGTACGAATGTCTTCATCCCAATTGGAGGGAGAATCGTCATATTTTAAGTCCACATCTCCCAAAGTTGCTTCAAATTCTTTCAAGATGAAATCACTTTCTCCAAATGGAGTTAGTGATGGAGCAATAGAGGCAACGGTCTCAACAATGGGTAGAGAAGAAGAACCACTTTTACAAGCGTCTTTGAAATGTTCTTCACAAGCCTCATCAAGAACGTCAATAAAATTAACACTCTCGTTTTCCGAAGGCTGCTTAGAAAGTTTACCCATGTTGAAGACGATTTTATCGTCACCAACTCTCATGATTAATTCGCCCGCGGCTACATTGATGACAGTGCGGCCGGTCCTCAGGAATGAACGTCCAACGATTAATGGAACACGGGGGTCCATCTCGTAGTCTACGACAACAAAATCCACAGGAAAGGTGAATTTGTCGACGCCAACGAAGACGTCTTCGGCTATCCACACCGGATAAGCAACCGTACGGTTAGCTAATTCCAAAGTCATTCGTGTGGGGACTAGCTCGGGGAGAGATAATTGCTTCCAAACACTTAATGGCATTAAGTTAATACTAGCACCTAGATCGGCTAGGGCCATGCAATTCTCTACTCCCGGGAAGTTGCAAGGAATCAAGAAACGACCCGGATCACCAAGTTTGGTTGGTAATTTCCTTAAGAGCACTACGGAGCAATTCTCATTAAGTTGGGTCTGAGCAATATCGAGAAGTTTCTCCTTATCACTGAGAAGATCTTTAAACATTTTAGCATATTTGGGCATGTGAGCGAGAGCCTCAGCAAAGGAGATATTGAAACTCAGTTGTTTGAACATTTTAAGAAAGTTCGAAACCTGAATATCATCCTTGTTCTTCAATTTCTCTTTCCTCAACCTCGAAGGATAAGGTATATTGGGTTGAGATGAAGGCTTTGGGATATAATTCGCACTCACATCCGTGGGTGGTGGAGGGGTAGAAGTAGAAGGTGGTGGAATTGGAGAAGTAGAAGTTGGAGGAATAGAAGATGGAGGAATTGGAGGAGACTCGTTTTCCTTTGTCACAATCATCGGTGTAGGTGTAGGAAGCTCGGGTTCCTTTAAACCTTTTCCACTGCGATCGGTGATTGCTTTCATCTCCCCTCTTGGATTAGCAACGGTGTTACTCGAAAGAGAACCCGATCCAGAGGCTTGATTACTTGGGAAGAAACTAGCCATCATGTTCCTCAAGTCATTCGTTTGACTTGCCAAAGTATTTCGCATATCAGCTCGAAGATCATTCCCTTGCTTCACCATATCTGCTTTCATGTTGGCCATTTCCCGCTGAAGAATTTGCACGATCACATCATTAGTCCTCATGTAGGTTTCAACATCTTGGTGTAATGCGGTGGGTTGGTTGGGAGGAGGAGCATGGTAGGCGGGTGGTTGATAAGCAGGTTGTTGGTAAACTTGGTTGTTTCTTTGAGGTGGATATGGGTTTCTTTGGTTTTGATATAGAGTTGGAGCACGTGGTTGGTTTTGATTGTTGCGATTGAGGTTGTTCGGGTTTTGTGGGGGAAAACCGGGAGGTGAACGAAAGTTGTTTGAGCGATAGCTGAGCAAGTTGCGGTCACCTTCAGGACGTGCTTGATAGCCTCCCGTGGAATAGTTACCGTTGGCGGCATACACATTTTCCGGACTGTCATGAGTCGAAGGACAATCGGTGTATGAGTGAGATCCCCCGCATATATCACATGATTGAGTCATAGCATTGGGTTGGGCAGTGATAGCTTTGGTATTATTGGCTGCTTGGAGAGCAAGTGGTTCAACAAGCGAAGTAAGCTTATCAAGTCTCTTGTCGCTCTCATTAGTGCTAGCACTAGCCACATTGGTCCGAACACTCTTGGTTTGCACTCTAGACTTGTTCTCAATAATATCCCAAGCGGCATTAGAAGATTTAACCAAAAGATTACCCCCCCGAGGCACTATTTAGTGAATCTTGGTCATTCATGCTTAAACCATTGTAAAAAGTATTAATTTGGTACACTTCGGTAAAACCATGTTGTGGGCACTTTCTTAAAAGTTCTTTAAAACGGTCCCAAGATTCACTAAAAGTCTCATCGTACTTTTGTTCAAAAGTAATGATTTCATTCCGCAAAGCGGTAGTACGAGAGGGTGGGAAAAAGTAGTTTATGAATTTGGTCTCTAAGTCCGTCCACGTAAGAATACTTTGTGGCGGTTCCTTATCAAGCCAATGCCGGGCTTGTCCCTCTAAGGAGAAAGGAAAAAGTTGCAAGCGAATTACCTCTTGTGAAACCCCATTGAATTTGACCGTATTCGTGAGTTGAAGGAACCTTTTGATGTGGTCATAAGGATCATCAATGATACGCCCCAAGAATGGTTGAGCAGAGACCATTTGAATAAATCCGGATTTGAGCTCAAAGTTGTTGGCTGCAATCGCGGGTATGACAATAGCATCGTTGTTGCCCTCTACATGTGCTTGCAAAAGTTCGATCATACGACGATTTTCCGGTAGAGGTTCATTGTTGTTATTATTCATGTTGTTTTGAGGTTGATTATTATTATTGTTGTGTATACTGGCCATGTCTAAGTTATCGAGAGTCTCGGTCTCGGGATAAGACGTTGATCGAGTGCGCATACACTTGCAAAAGAACTAACAAAGCAGAAATATTTTTGGTTTTTTATGTTTTTTAATTTTTTTGTATTTTTAAAAATTTTATATTTTTTAGGATTTTTGAAAAAATTAAAGCAAGGAAAATAACGTTCAAAGAACGGATCCCAAAATCCAACGCGTCTCTCACTAAAAACCGTTAATCTTAACGAAAAGAGCCGGCAGCGGCGCCATTTAATACGAGGTTTTTAAGCTCGTATGAAAGTTCGTTAATCCGATCTTTTCGAATTGATTACCGATTAAAAGTACGACTCAGTCGTTCTTGGTGGAAAGTAAAAGGGGATTGGTTTTCTATGCTACTAAAAAGGTAAATGCGTGAAGTAAATAAAGATAAACTAAAAGCAATTAATAAAAATAAAGCTTGAATTAAAATAAAACAGTTAAATACCTTAACTCAAAAAAGTTACTAATTCGAAATAAAATGCTTGACCCGGAATAAATTAGTCAGAAACCTTCATTCGGAATATAACTCTTCATCCGGAATAATTAACACAAAAGCTTCGTTCGGAATATCTTGCTTCATTCGGAATATTACACTTCATCCGGAATAACTTTGCTTCATGCGGAATAACTTGCTTGATCCGGAATACTTCTTGAGAAAACCTTGATTCGGAATAAAAGTTGCTCATTCGGAATACCTACTTCACCCGGAATATTTGGACAAAACCTTCATTCGGAATATTAAGCTCGTTCGGAATAATTTGAAGAAATGCTTGCTTCGGAATAATTTGTTCACCCGGAATACAACTCATCCGGAATATTTTGCTTGATCCGGAATATTTTCTTTATCCGGAATATTTTCTTTATCCGGAATATACCCTTGACTCGGAATAAATTAACTCATCCGGAATAACTAATGAAAATGCTTCGTTCAAAATAACATGCACTGACTCGGAATAATTAAAACAAAAGCTTCGTTCGGAATAAAAAGCTTTATCCGGAATAACTAATCCAAAACCTTCATCCGGAATAATCTTAAACTAGCCCTTCATTCGGAAATAATGCTTCGTTCGGAATAATCTGGGTAACAGGAAACGCGAAGAACAGGGGAAAAAACAAAGAACGAATCTAAACCAAAATCAACCAAGTTTTTAACCAAAACTTAAACCAAACTAACCACTAATCATCTCCTAATGATAAACATCAAATCAAATCAACAAAAACACAAAACCCACTTACTTTTGAAGATCAAAATCAACCAAATAAAACTTTAAAACTTTCAATCAACAAGAGAAAGATGAACAAGATTAAATGAAAGATTGTAATGAAAGATTAAGGTTAAACAATCAAAAGGAAAGATTAAGACTTACAAGATTTATGGAAACAAAGATGAAAAATCACCAACACCTTAATGGTGTTGGTTTCCTACAAAAAAAAGGAAGAAAAAAACTGGAAATGAAAACTAGTTCTAATGTGTGAAGGGGCTCCTATTTATAGGTCTTGAAGTTGGTTGGTGAGTGGGCTTTCTCCCTTTCTTCTTGTTTTCTCGTCTTTTTTCAGAAAAGTTGACGTTTTCGATTCTGATTCGGGATTTGTCGATGAATAAGTTCAACTCGTCCTTTAATTTCTTCGTTTAATAAACTTGAGTTCTTTGACATATGTAAATCTTCCATCTTTGGTCATTTTCTTCGATAAATCTTCAAATAGGCCCATTGACTTCAAATCTTTTGCATCTCTTGGA
Source organism: Glebionis coronaria (assembly GCA_025667525.1). Taxonomy (NCBI): domain Eukaryota; kingdom Viridiplantae; phylum Streptophyta; class Magnoliopsida; order Asterales; family Asteraceae; genus Glebionis; species Glebionis coronaria. The sequence goes on from CM046881.1 coordinate 397,467,519, forward strand.
CAATAGACTTCGTCTTGAGTCTTTTTTCTTTGATAAAACCCGTGCAATCCCATGTTTTCTTAAATATTTATCCGGTTGGCTCTGAAAACACAACAAACACACAAACTACGCATAATTCCAAACAAATGATATTAAATACGTGTTTTGGTCTCGTTTTAGCAAGAAATAAGTGGTAAAAGGATGGGTGTTTTCACACCTATCAATTGGTTTTGTAACTTTTAAATTTGTTGTTTGGTTTCTTTTGGGTTTTGTTAGTGGTCATGAAATATGTTTGTTTTTTTTTGAGCAAAAATAAAATATGTTTTTTTAGTAATTATATTTAGGCATGTGGACATGATGAATGCTACCAATATAAAACTAACCGTAAACTAAAATTATACAATGCTTGTATGCTAAACAAAAAAAAACAGTAGACTTATGAATGTGGTACATCAGTAGTAGTAGTAGAATAGGCAGCTTTAGCATACATTAGTAGTAGAAAGAAAAACTAGTACACGTATCAATTTAACTGTGCGAGGAACAGGACACTAGCAAAAAAACTACACAACATACCATTTGATGCGCTAATCAAGGTTGTACGAACTTATAGAGGAGGTGAATGTGTGTATCCTTTTGCTTATCTATGTGCGAAACATGAAACCAGAAACAAGTTCACTGCTCCTTATTCAGCTCAGCAAAACGGTATTGCCGAAAGGAAGAACCATACCTTGAAAGAAATGGTTAACGCCATGTTGTTAAGTTATGGTTTGATCCGGGACATGTGAGGGGAAGCCAATCTAAAGGCTACTTATCTTTTAAACAAGATACCTCGTAAGGATAAAGATGAAACCCCATATAAACTGTGGATGGTAAGAAAACCAGCATACAAGTACTTACGACTCTGGGGGTGTCTAGCCAAGGTAGTTGTGTTGACACCTAAGGCCCAAACGATTGGACTTAATGTTAGCCTCGTCAAACAAGAATGTTCGGTCATAGGTTTATTATGTATCGATTATTAGAACGTTGTAATAGGTAGTAGGTTAGTCGAATTATATGGGCTTGATGGCTAGCTTAAAAGACCTCTTTCAAGGTACTAAGCATTTATTCAAGCCCAGCTGATACAAGGCTTTTACACCAAGTATGAAAAGTTATCGTCCGAATCTCTCCGAATTGATTTCCAGTCTAAAGTGCGACTCAATTGTCTTTTGGTGAACAAGAGAATGTTTTGGTTTAGTTTTCTAATTTAAACTAAAAGCAAGTATGAAAATGTCATTGAGTGAAATTAAAGCGTTTAAAAAAATTAAACTAAAAGCTATTTAGAAAAACTCTATGTAAAACTTTAAAACCTAAAAACATGTTCTATCGGAATGTTGCAAATCATTTCTATCGGAATGCACCAAAGTCATAACCATCAGAATAAATATCAAAACAAACCATCGGAATATTCAAAGGAACCATCGGAATACTAAGTTGAATACCCATCAGAATGTCAAATACAACTCTGTCGGAATATGGTTTGTCGCAATGATCACAATCGGAATGTCCTAGATCGCAATGTCAGATCGGAATAATCCAAATACCTTTGTCGCAATGTCCAGATTAGAAAGTTGTAAACTAAAATTGGGCAGAGTTTCGTTTCAAAGTAACCTTAGTCTCGTCGGAATATGCGATCGCAATGAGCGATCGCAATCCAGATCGGAATAAGGGGGAAGTACAAGTTATCGCAAAGTAGAACCCTTGATGGGTTATTGCGATAGAAACCAAAGCCCAATCGGAATGTGCAATACCCAATATTGCGATGAAAACAAGCAGTAGTAATCCGAAATTGGTGGTAAGCTTAAAACTCAATAAGCACGGATAATAAGCTATCTTAACCAAAACTTAAACAACTCAAAAAGCTTAAATTTGACAACTTCGTAAACATAAAAGATCATAAACTTTATGAAAGGAACTTTAAAGTGACTAAAACCTTTGAGAAATCCAAAAATCAATAAGCTAAAACTTGAAATAATCCAATAAGCATAAAGAGCTTATAGCTTATACGTGAGTGAGCTTATGTAGGAACAAAAGAAATGAACTTTCTAACCATACAACCTCAAATTCAATCATGGATCATGAAGGATTCGGATCAAAAGCAAAGTTTCGGATTAAGAAATGTAGAAGGAGATTAAAGAACACAAAGCTTAAACTTAAACTTTTGATTAAAGAAACTCAAATACAAAGATTAATGAAAGCTTAAAAGAAAGGAAGGATGAAAAACTTAGTGAGAGAAAGTTTAGAACTTTCTCTCTCTAAAAACTAGAAAGGAAAAATTAAAAGTGCAACTAGCTAACCACCCTCCTAATGTGATTAGGAGGGTATTTATAGGCTAAGTGGGAGGTGAATGTGGGGTGTGCTTCCTTCTTTCTTTTCTTCTCGACTCGATTTAATTCTTTGTCTTTCTCGACGTTGTCTCGGAATTTGAACTCGTCTCAATAATTTTCTTCTATAATTTAGACTTGAGTTCTTCGACTTCATTAAACTTCCGTCTTTATATTTTTTCTTTGATGAATCTTCAGAATAGGTCTTGGACATCCGTTCTTTAAGCACTCTTGATCTCTTGACTTCGACTTTTCTCGTTTTTCTTCGATAAAAGCCCGTGAAAGCCTGTGTTTTCTTCCTTTTTCATCTTTTGGTCCTAAAACACAATAAAAACACAAACCACGCATAATTCCGACTTTTACGACATAAAATACACGTTTCGGTCTTGTAATTATTGGAAATAAGTGGTAAAAGGATAAGTGTTTTCACACTTATTAAATCCCCTACACTTGACCATTGCAAAGCCCTAATGCAATGCATTAATTTTAAAGCACGGTTTACATTTTCCATCATAAATAACCCACCTTGGCCTTTATTAAATACTAATCATTTAAGGAAAATAAGAAGATTGAAAACAAGTAAAGAAATCAAAGACTTACATTGGTTTTAGGCGGCCATGAACGTTTATCATCCTCAAGTTTCACGTTCCCGATATCAAGCTTAAAAACGAGATCATTGTTATTATAAGTTAGCAAACTAATACGAATTCATGTGGGCCAATTATTCACTTAGACTCCCTTATTCCTAGGTGTATCTCTTATATTTTATTTTTGTCTTAAATGATCACGAGGATGCATTGTTTGACTTATTTCGATAGTTATTTAGGCCGAAAATAAAGTGGACGATTTAATCAATAGTTAGGTAAAGGACAAAATCTTTTAAAACTGCTTCTCGGGACCTCATAAAGTTCATATCTTGGCATAACTCGCTTCGCGATTTGAGACCTTTCTCGGACCGATATTTGGCAGCGACTTCATACTTCAAATCTTTGAGAGACGTTCTTGAAATTATGGTCTTCTTTTCATAATAGGAATTTCTTCACTTGAAGTTTTTGAGAGATTCTTCATACTTGGACCACGACTTCTTCATTTTTCTCTAATCTTTATTTTGGACTTTGATATACAACGATCCGCCTCCTTTTAGGACTTGGATCTATTTATCCTCATACCTTGCTAGGGTCTTTTCGGATAGACTTCTCCATGATCTTTAGGGGAGTATTTGCTTTTCGTCGTGTGTCTCGATCCTTCATATTGATTTTTGATAAATGATTCTTCACATCACTTTTGGATCTTTAGCAACAAAATGTAGCCCTCATGCCTTGTTAGGGCCTTTTCGGACTCGCCAATCTTCGCATCCCGCTTCAATAAGTTATGCCTTGGCTATGAACTCTAATTAATACCGAGCAACTTTTAAATGATCTTGGACTAGAAGCTAAGTAACTTTTTAAATCGTACAACCTTATTTATTGCAGATAAATTTATTAACAAGCGATGGGAGAATAGGCTCATAATTAACTCACATAAATTCACGAAAGAATACCAAACTTATAATTGACTCTATCATCTGTCGTTCTCCACAGTTTAAAATCTCAAGGAATGAGACTCGTGGATGCTTAGCCAATTAAATCAAAGTTTTGGGTTTTCGAGTCATCTATAGGATCTTGCAAATTCTTAGACTTTTTCAAGTTTAGAAATCGCATTTTAAGGTTCCCTTGATAAACGACTCTCTAGGATCAATTATAGGAACTTGCAAAAAGTTCTTGTTCTTAACCCGTGAGAGTTAAGACTTTCACGTTTTAAAGTTCCCTATATAAAAGCCTAGCAAAACTTGACTTAAACACGTTAAGGATACTAGCTAGAGTAAACTTAGATAAGTAAACTCGAGTTGAGTCAAAATATTCACGACTTTGAAAAATAAAACCACTTTATTGAATGGAAAGAAAATAATCATAACAAAGGAAAATACAACTATACAACTAGGCCAAAATAGATTAAAAATTTTGAAAAATGTCGAAAAGCCAAATTTTTCGGTTAAAATGAGGACAAATTCATGGAAAAGACCACTTACTTCGATAGAAGTCCCCCCTACACTTGAGATAAACATTGTCCTCAATGTTTAAGCATGTGGGAGTAAACTCCCCTACACTTAGGACATTGTGCATGTTGTTTAAATCTTGCTAAGGAAAGGACAACTATAGTGATTTCAATGTGAACATATAGGATATGAAATATTGAATCATGAGAGTTTAGGATAGAACCGGGAAGACGGGTACACGGGATCACGGTTCGTCAAAAGTCATCGAGGTGCTCTTTGAAGCTTGAATCCCTGCACAAAATAAGAAACAAGACAACCAACACATACGGGGCTCCCCCCTACACTTATTATAAAAGCAGTAAAGGATAGATCACGGGTTGCCTCCCGAGAAGCGCTTGTTTTTTATAACCGAGTCACGAGCCTGACTCGACCCAAATTTAGTTCATGGGAAACGTGGTGAGGGATGGGATCATATCATGAGAGATGTCCTCACCAAAGTACAGCTTCAAACGTTGGCCATTCACCTTGAAATTGGGCCCATTTGGCTGAGAAAGCTCAATGGTACCATAGGGAAAAACTTTAGCGATGGTGAATGGACCAGACCAGCGGCTCTTCAACTTGCCAGAGAAGATCTTTAACCGAGAGTTAAAATGTAAGACTTGATCACCAACGTGGAACTCTCGGTTCTTGATTCTTGCGTCATGGATGATCTTGGTCTTCTCCTTGTAGATAAGTGAGTTCTCGTAAGCTTCATTCCTCAGTTCGTTGAGCTCATTGAGTTAAATTTTGCGAAGATCACCGGCTTTGTTGATGTCGAAGTTAGCCCACTTCAAGGCCCAGTATGCCTTATGTTCCAGCTCGATGGGGAGGTAGCATGCTTTTCCGTACACAAGACGATAAGGTGTACAACCAATCGGGGTCTTATAAGCTGTACAAAAAGCCCACAGAGCATCATCTAACTTATCGACCCACGCGGCACGATGCTCCCCCACAGTACGTTCCAGAATTCGCTTCAATCCATGGTTGGAGATCTCGGCTTGCCCATTGGTTTGGGGATGATAGGCGGTGGAAAGACGGTGATTGACACCATACTTAGCCATGACTCTTGCAAATTGATCATTGCAAAAATGAGTCCCGCGATCACTGATTATAGCACGAGGAACACCGAATCGAGCAAACAGCTGCTTCAAAAAGTTCACAACCACCCTCGCATCATTCGTTGGGAGAGCATTAGCTTCAACCCATTTAGAAACGTAGTCAACGGCTACGAGGATGTACTTGTTCCCTTTGGATGATGGAAATGGCCCCATAAAGTCGATGCCCAATACGTCAAAGATTTCACATTCTTGTATGAAATTTTGAGGCATCTCATCTTTATGTGTGATCTTGCCTTGGCGTTGGTAAGCATCACAATGCTTAACCATTTCGTGAGCGTCACGATAAATGGTGGGCCAATAGAATCCAGAGTCAAACACTTTCTTAGCGGTGTAGTTGGGACCAAAGTGACCATCGATAGGTCCTTTATGGCAAGCATCAAGGATTTGTAAAGCTACCGGTCCATCAACACAGCGGCGAATGATCAGATCAGCGCATTGTTTGAAGAAATAAGGGTCACCCCATAAGTAAGTCTTAACATCTTTAAAGAACTTCTTCTTTTCTTGGGAGGTTAACCCTTTGATGAGAATACCACCCGCTAAGTAGTTTACAATGTCCGCAAACCACGGGGTGTCATCAAGATTGGAATGCATAGACATTAAGGTCTCAAGGGGAAAAGAGTCATTGATCTCTTGGTTTGGATGATCCCCTTGATACGGATCCTCAAGTCTACTCAGATGATCCGCTGCGAGGTTTTAGGCTCCCTTTTTGTCACGAATTTCAATGTTGAATTCTTGAAGGAGCAAAACCCAACGAAGAAGTCTTGGCTTAGAATCTTGCTTAGTCAACAAGTACTTCAACGCGGAATGGTCGGTATAGACAATTGTGGTGGAAAGGACAAGATAGGGGCGGAACTTCTCAAAAGCATACACTACAGCTAAAAGCTCTTTTTCGGTAGTGGTATAATGCAATTGAGCCCCCGTCATTGTCTTGATAGCGTAATGGATTGGTTGGAAGTGTTTATTCACTCTTTGGCCCAAAACCGCTCCAATAGCAAAGTCGCTAGCATCGCACATCAACTCGAAAGGTAGCTCCCAATTAGGGGTAACCAAGACCGGTGCCTTAGTTAGCTTATCCTTGAGAAGATTGAAGGCTTCAATACACTCTTTGGAAAAGATAAAAGGAGTATCTTTTTCCAAGAGGTGGGTCATCGGGCGAGCGATTTTAGAGAAATCCTGAATGAAATGACGATAGAAGCCCGCGTGACCCAGAAAACTTCTCACACCCTTCACGGTTGAAGGTGGAGGTAATTTGGCTATGACATCCACTTTAGCACGGTCCACTTCAAGACCGGCTTTTGAGATTTGTGTCCTAGCACAATGCCTTCTTTTACCATAAAATGTCATTTTTCCCAATTTAGAACAAGGCGAGTGTCTTCGCACCGCTTAAGCATCCGTTCTAAATTGGCAAGGCAAGAAGAGAATGAATCACCATAAACCGAGAAATCATCCATGAAGACTTCCATGGTTTCTTCAACCATGTCATGGAAGATAGCCATCATACACCTTTGGAATGTCCCAGGAGCATTGCACAAGCCGAAAGGCATTATTTTGTAAGCAAATGTTCCATAAGGACAAGTGAATGTGGTTTTCTCTTGGTCATGGGGATCGATGGGTATTTGAAAATACCCGGAGAAACCGTCTAAGAAGCAGTAATAATCATTACCCGCTAGATGTTCAAGCATTTGGTCCATGAAAGGAAGAGGAAAATGATCCTTTCTCGTAGCATCATTGAGTTTGCGGTAGTCTATACAAACTCTCCACCCTGTAACGAGACGAGTAGGAATCAACTCGTTGTTTTCATTGGGAACGATGGTGATTTCGCCTTTCTTAGGCACACAATGGACGGGACTAACCCACGGTGAATCTGAGATAGGATAGATCATGCCCGCATCAAGAAGTTTGATAACCTCTTTTTTGATAACGTCATGGATCTTAGGATTCACCCTTCGTTGGCTTTGAATAGTGGGTTTAAAGTCGTCCTCCATGAGAATTTTATGTGTGTAAAAGTGAGGATCAATTCCACGAATATCGGAGATCTTCCACGCAATCGCTTTCTTATGATTCTTCAACACGGCGATAAGTCGGGATTTTTCTTCTTCTTTCTGGTCCTTTGCGATGATGACCGGTAACTTCTTGTTGTCTTCAAGGAAAACGTACTCGAGATGATGAGGTAGGTCCTTAAGCTCAAGAGTAGGAGGATCCTCAATAGATGGTGTAACTAACGATGGATCATCATTAGTCACCTCTTTAGGAGAAGGAGGAGAAAACGGGTCTTCATTGAGAAGTTTCTCAATTGTACGAATGTCTTCATCCCAATCGGTGGGAGAATCATCATACTTAAGATCGAGAGGACCCAAGCTAGCTTCAAAATCATCCAAGTCACTTTCTCCAAATGGAGTTAATGACGGAGCAATTGAGGCAACGGTCTCAACATTGGGTAGAGAAGAGAGATTACTTTTGCAAGCATCATGAAAGTGTTCTTCACAAGCCTCATCGAGAACATCAATAGCATTTACATTCTCATATGAATAAGGTTGCTTAGAAATCTTACCCATGTTGAAGACAATTTTATCGTCACCAACTCTCATGATTATTTCGCCCGCGGCTACATCAATGAGAGTGCGACCGGTCCTCAAGAAGGGACGTCCAACGATTAATGGAACACGAGGATCTATCTCGTAGTCAACGACAACAAAATCCACCGGGAAGGTGAATTTGTCAACGCCAACGAAGACGTCTTCGGCTATCCCCACTGGATAAGCAACCGTACGGTTAGCTAATTCCAAAGTCATTTTGGTGGGGACTAACTCGGGGAGAGATAATTGCTTCCAAACACTTAAAGGCATTAAGTTTATACTAGCACCTAGATCGGCTAGGGCCATGCAATTCTCTACTCCCGGGAAGTTGCAAGGAATTAAAAAGCGACCCGGATCACCAAGTTTGGTGAGCAATTTCCTTAAGAGAACGGCGGAGCAATTCTCATTAAGTTGGGTCTGAGCAATGTCAAGAAGCTTCTCCTTGTCACTATGAAGATCTTTAAACATCTTCGCGTATTTAGGCATGTGAGCGAGAGCCTCAGCAAAGGAGATGTTAAAATTCAATTGTTTAAATATTTTGAGAAAGTTTGAAACCTGAATATCATCCTTGCTCTTTTGCTTCTATTTCCTCAACCTTGAAGGATAAGGTATATCGGATGAAGAGGAAGGCTTTAGGGGAGTGGGATCACTCACAACCACGGGTGGTGGGGGAATGGGGGTAGAAGGCAAAGGAGGTGAGGCAAGTTGCTCTTTTTCCTTGTTCACAATCACGGGTGGAGGTGTAGGAAGCTCGGGTTCCGTATAACCTTTTCCACTACGAGTGGTGATTGCTTTCATCTCCCCTCTTGGATTCGCAACGGTGTTACTCGGAAGAGTACCCGAAGAAGAGGGTTGATTACCTTGGAAGAGCGAACCTAAAATATCACGTAAATTATCCGCTTGGGTGCTGAAAGAGTCTCTCATGTCGGCACGAATATCATTGATTTGTTTTACCATGTCATTCCTTAGCTCGGCTCGAATATCGCTCCCTTGTTTCGCCATTTATCCCTTCAAGTTGATGAATTGACTCTGAAGATTCGTCACTATCTCTCTATTAGTCCTCATAAACGTCTCGACATCTTGATTCAATGCCATCGGTTGATTGTGAGGTGGAGCTTGGTAAGCTTGAGAATTTCCTTGAGGTGGGTATGGGTTTCTTTGGGATTGATATTGATTGTTAGCACGAGGTTGGGTTTGGTTGTTTCGGTTATAGCTTTGTTGTTGGTTTTGGTTTGGAGGAGTAAAACCGGGTGGATCAAGATAGTTGTTTGAACGATAACTTAGCAAGTTACGGTCTCCTTGAGGACGAGCTTGATAGCCTCCCGTGGGATAAGTACCGTATGCCGCGTTAACGTTTTCAGAAAAATTGCCTTGAGTAGAAGGACAATCATTGTAAGAATGGGGACCACCGCATGTGTCACAAGAAATAGCAACGGCTTTAGCTTGTTGAGTTTGGTTAGAGGCCAAAATTTGCATACTTTTGCTCATTTCAAGAATAGCACGTTCCATGGCGGACATGTCGGTGGTGGAAGAAGTAGATGAAACATTTACTCTCAGATTAGATCTTGAGGATGCGGATGAATCCCAATTCTTGTGGTGAGTAGTCATGTTTTCAATCAACTCTCTACACTCCTCCGGTCTCCTTTTCATAAAGGTACCACCGGCGGCGGCGTTGATCGTGTCACGATCACGAAAAGTGAGACCATTGTAGAAAGTATCAATGAGAGTGACGGGGAGCATGTTATGGTTCGGACAATGGTCGATCAAATCATTGTAGCGTTCCCAAGCATCAAAGAGCGATTCATCATTGTCTTGCAGGAATCCACTAATTTGGTTACGAAGGCTTGTGACCATGGATGGTGGGAAGTAGCGCGACAAAAAGCGTTGAGTCATGTCATTCTAAGTATGAATAGAATTCTTTGGGAGACGGTCAAACCATTTTTTGGCATGGTGAGAAAGCGATTGGGGAAATAGTTTAAGGCGAAGGTCATCCATAGAAACACCGGGTGACTTCATGCTTTGGGTGATGATAATGAATTTGTCGAGGTGTTTGTTGGCATCATCATCCGGAATTCCGCGAAATGGATTAGTTTGCACTTGTTGGATCATGTGATGCTTCAACGAAAACTCCTGAGCCGTGATGTGCATCGGCGCAATCGGGCCTCCGCGTCCGTTCATGGTGGGTTGGCACAATTCCTCCATTGTTCGTAAATCAGGTAGGGGAACATTGTTGTTGTTGTTATTCAAATTGGGTAGAGGTGGGTTATTATTGTTGTTATGAACACCAGCCATAATCTTCACGAGTCTCGGGCTCAGAATAGTTTAAAGATCTAGTACGCATACACCTGTAGAAGAAAAATATACAGAGAGAATATCTATATAATCTTTTTGGTGCAAACCTTTGGAAAAGAAATGCTTTTTATGATTTTTCAATGTTTTTGTATTTTTGAAAAGTTTTGTATTTTTTTAGGATTTTTTTTTAATTTTAAAGCAAGGAAAATAACGTTCAAAGAACGGTTCCCAAAATTCAATGCGTCTCTCACTAGAAACCGTTAATCTTAACGAAAAGAGCCGGCAGCGGCGCCATTTGATACAAGGATTTTACACCAAGTATGAAAAGTTATCGTCCGAATCTCTCCGAATTGATTTCCAGTCTAAAGTGCGACTCAATTGTCTTTTGGTGAACAAGAGAATGTTTTGGTTTAGTTTTCTAATTTAAACTAAAAGCAAGTATGAAAATGTCGTTGAGTGAAATTAAAGCATTTAAAAAAATTAAACTAAAAGCTATTTAGAAAAACTCTATGTAAAACTTTAAAACTTAAAAACATGTTCTATCAGAATGTTGCAAATCATTTCTATCGGAATGCACCAAAGTCATAACCATCGGAATAAATATCAAAACAAACCATCGGAATATTCAAAGGAACCATCGGAATAATAAGCTGAATACCCATCGGAATGTCAAATACAACTCTGTCGGAATATGGTCTGTCGCAATGATCACAATAGGAATGTCCTAGATCGCAATGTCAGATCGGAATAATCCAAATACCTTTGTCGCAATGTCCAGATCCGAAATTTGTAAACTAAAATTGGGCAGAGTTTCGTTTCAAAGTAACCTTAGTCCCGTCGAAATATGCGATCGCAATGAGCGATCGCAATCCAGATCGGAATAAGGGGGAAGTACAAGTTATCGCAAAGTAGAACCCTTGATGGGTTATTGCGATAGAAACCAAAGCCCAATGGGAATGTGCAATACCCAATATTGCGATGAAAACAAGCAATAGTAATCCGAAATTGGTGGTAAGCTTAAAACTCAATAAGCACGGATAATAAGTTATCTTAACCAAAACTTAAGCAACTCAAAAAGCTTAAATTTGACAACTTCTTAAACATAAAAGATCATAAACTTTATGAAAGGAACTTTAAAGTGACTAAAACCTTTGAGAAATCCGAAAATCAATAAGCTAAAACTTGAAATAAGCCAATAAGCATAAAGAGCTTATAGCTTATACGTGAGTGAGCTTATGTAGGAACAAAAGAAATGAACTTTCTAACCACACAACCTCAAATTCAATCACGGATCATGAAGGATTCGGATCAAAAGCAAAGTTTCGGATTAAGAAATAAGCAAAATTCAAGAAATGTAGAAGGAGATTAAAGAACACAAAGCTTAAACTTAAACTTTTGATTAAAGAAACTCAAATACAAGATTAATGAAAGCTTAAAAGAACGGAAGGATGAAAAACTTAGTGGGAGAAAGTTTAGAACTTTCTCTCTCTAAAAACTAGAAAGGAAAAATTAAAAGTGCAACTAGCTAACTACCCTCCTAATGTGATTAGGAGGGTATTTATAGGCTAAGTGGGAGGTGAATGTGGGGTGTGCTTTCTTCTTTCTTTTCTTCTCGACTCGATTTAATTCTTTGTCTTTCTCGACGTCGTCTCGGGATTTGAACTCGTCTCAATAATTTTCTTCTATAATTTAGACTTGAGTTCTTCGACTTCATTAAACTTCCGTCTTTAGACTTTTTCTTCGATGAATCTTCAAAATAGGTCTTGGACATCCGTTCTTTAAGCACTCTTGATCTCTTGACTTCGTCTTTTCTCGTTTTTCTTCGATAAAAGCCCGTGAAAGCCCGTGTTTTCTTCCTTTTTCATCTTTTGGTCCTAAAACACAATAAAAACAAAAACCACGCATAATTCTGACTTTTACGACATAAAATACACGTTTCGGTCTTGTTATTATTGGAAATAAGTGGTAAAAGGATAAGTGTTTTCACACTTATTACCGGCCCAAACAATATAGCCCATACAAGCCCACATGTAAGGCTCATCTATATATACCCCTTCCTAGCATGCTAGGAAGGGTTAACAAATTCATTTCTCTCAATTTAATATTCCTTCATTTTCACAAACACTTCTCTCTAATTTGTCTCTGTACTTTCTCTCTCTAAACTTCATCTATTTTCTTCTATATTTCATCTATTTTCTTTAGATCTATCATGGTGAAGTGATTAATATATGAGAACAACACCTAAATCTGTGGAGTGTATATTATTACATATGCTAAGAATAACAGTGCTTATTGTTTCATTGTACATGATTCAAAAAATCCAAATATACAAAAAAACACAGTAATGGAATCAAGGAATTGCTTCCTTCTTTAAAAACATATTTTCTTTTTTAAAGTAGGAAACTAGAAGCACATCTACAATAGATGATGGAGTTGTCCAAGATAAGAGACAACGAGATGATAATGATCTCCAAGATGAGAGACAAGATCAACCTGAGGAAGAAGAGGTTGAACCTAGAAGAAGCAAACGGACAAGAACCGTGAAATCATGTGGACTTGATTTTGTCTCTTTTATGGTAGAAAATGAACCCACTTCTTATCAAGAAGAGGTGAATTCCTCAAAAGGGCCTCAATGAAGAGAATCTATTAAAAGTGAAACATATTCTATTTTATAAAATCATACTTGGGAGCTCGTGGATTTACCTCCTGGGTGTAAACCACTAGGCTATAAATAGATTTTCAAGAAGAAGATGAAAGCTGATGGAACCATTGACAAGTATAAAGCAAGATTGGTGATCAAAGGATTTAGACAACGTGAAGGTCTAGATTACTTTGATACTTATTCTCCTATTACGCGAATAACTTCTATCTGAATGATATTTGCAATTGCCGCATTATGAAATTTGGAAATTCACCAAATGGATGTGAAAACGACTTTTCTAAACGGATATTTAGAAGAAGAAATAAATATGAACCAACCTGAGGGTTTCATAGCTCTTGGACAAGAGAGCAAAGTTTGTAGGCTTGTTAAGTCTTTATATGACTCAAAGCAGGCTCCCAAACATTGGCATCAAAAGTCTGACCACGCCATGTTATAGAATGGATTCAAAATTAATGAATGCGACATGTTTATTTATGTCAAAGACACAAATAGTGGATATGTAAAATCTTGTGTTTATATATCGATGATATTCTTATCGTTGGTAGTAACGACAAGATGATCAAGTCTACAAAAGACAGATTGAAATCAAAGTTTGACATGACAAATATGGGTTTGACTAGTGTGAGCCTTGGAATAAAGATCATACGGACTCAGAGTGGACTTGTGTTAAGTCAAGCACATTACTTGGACAAAATTCTTAATACTCCACTTTTCCATGTAGTTTTTCCTTGTTTTCATCCTGTCTAGATGTAGTACCACTAACCAATTAGCTTAGAATGCAGTCTAGATGTAGTACCACTAACCAATTAGCTTAGAATGCAGTCACGGTATGTATTTTGTATAAAGCAAGACCAGAGTATGCCAAGAAAGAACGAACAACAAGTTTGCTTAAAATGCCTTTTTGTAAAATGTTTTAACTGCTGGGATTTTTTGATATATAAGAGATATATAGCAGGATTGGCTTCATATAGTATATTTTAGGACAAATTAACAGGTTGTGCACATATTTAGATCATTTCAATACATAATTAATTCTGATGCATGGTTAAGGTACATCTAAAAAGTAAAGACACAGAAATTAAGGAATGTAGTTCTAAAAAACAAATTTCGTAAAATTCGTGGCAAACTTGCTCCATAAGATGCATTTATGTCGTTAGGAATGATAATTCTATTCTAAGCATTGACACAACTTTTTAGCTATCAAACTTTTGGTGACTTTGTATGTAAAGTTTTTTTATTATTAGTTGGCACTAATTTTGTGAAATTTGCAACTCGAGTTCAAATTATATGCGCAAATTTATGTATTGTGATCTAGCTTATGGATATATGGCTTTTTATATGATTAATCTTAAATTGTTAAGAGTTACGTGCTTACATTTATTTTTATAATTGATGAAGAAGTGCTTCTAGGTGACATGTACCATCATCCACCAGGTCGAAATGGTATGAATTGTAACGACTTGTCGTTAACGATTATTTATCTATAATGTAAATTATTGCTTATTTTAAATCTTGGTTTGTATGAAATCAATAAGATGGTGAAGATCTGTTGTATTGTAGCAGGGTATGTTGGTGGTCCAACCATGGATGTCATAGCACTCGAAGTCTTTCTTCTATTCATGTGGAATGTCATCAGAGTTTTGAAGGAAAATCTAACTAGTTGGGACTTTAAGGATTGTTATCACACATTAAATACTCCACCTGATCGGTTATGCAGCTTTTTAAGTTTCTGTATTTTATATACGAGGTTCGTGTTCCTTTTTTTTCAACCTTTCCTGCATATAAAATCTTGGTATTGCTGCTAAGTTTGACAAGACAGTTCTAAGGGAAATACATTGTGACCTTCTGCCCTGCAGGTCACTCGCTAAAAATGATAGAAGTTTCGACGGCTTCAAAGATGAAGTTGCTTGAGCACATAATGGCATAGATGATGACCGAGGTTACTATCGTTCGGGTATGTACGAAGTAAAATCGTTCATTAACAGATTACATTCTATGAGGATGATGATGTATGAAATATAAACCGTTCTTTTGCTTCTTTAAAGTTAAATGCTAACTATGAACTGATGAGATTTATGAACAGAGTTTCACTGCCATGTGAGATCCTTGGGTGAACTATGACTAATGGTGCTGTTGTGCTATTATAATTTGTCTTGCGTTTGGAATTTTAGTATACAGCAACTGCTGTAATGAAATGTCACCTAAAACATGTAACGCATTATGTATCTACATTAAACTCCTTCTCATGTGTCTAAAGCAACACAAGGAACATCACCCCTGGAGCGAAACGCGGGTTAAGGTCCTCGTATTAAATCATAAGAAATTGGCTAAAATCTTAAAATGGAAGAATACTATAAAGAAAGAACACCCAAACACCACCGACAATATTTCTAAACATGCCACATAATGGTGATTATATTTTAAAAGGTAATTAACTTGTCAAAAACTCCAAACAAGTAAACACACATTCTTATAAAAATAGTTACGGGTGAAATGTCATAAACTTAAATTGCCTCTCTTAGTTTGTTAAAAGCAATGTTTTCAAGATCGGGATCTTACCTAGGATCGTTTTCGTCTTTGCAAGATCGAGATCGTAAAGTAGGATCGGGATCGTAAGATCCTACTATAATGTAATTTTCTTAGTTGTTTTGGCAATATTTTACAAATTTACAAATTAATATACACGTAAACACAAAATCATATGAATATTTCATAAAATGTGATCCTAATTTATGATTATGAAATGTATAAGAAGGTTTACATGCTGTTTTTTAGATTATACGAAATAGAACCTATAAATTTGTAGTTTTTTAGTTTGTCGTTCGACAAAAAGTAAGATCGGATCGTAATAGATCCTAAGATCTTATGATCAAGATCGGGATCCTATAAGATCTTAAACATGCAAAGATCCTACGTAAGATCCGGATCGTTTTTGCTTTACAATATCGTAAAATCGTAAGATCCTAAGATAAAGATCGAGATCTTGACAACCTTAGTTAAAAGAGCCTCGTCCAAAAGCTTACCATGCCATTTGCTGAGGTAGTTACCATTAATACGTTTTGGTAATTTGGGAAAACTGCCATGCTAGTAACCTGCCAACAATAAAGTAGATTATTTGGTGTGAAATTAAGAATATAGAGAACGAATGGACTTATTTGGTGTAGACAATAAAAAGGTACATTTAGCGATTTTACTTTAAATATACGTTAACACTAGGCCATATTGGGGATCGTTAATGCCAACTAACATATTTCTTCAAATTTGAAAGTGCAGACCCCTTAAATGTCAAAGTAATGCATTAAAAAATGTTAGGCTTGGCATCACTTTTTGTTTGGCTTTTCAAGTAACAAGTACGTAGTACAAATTTTCTTTTCTTATTTTGCAAGTAAGATTCGTATCTCAGTGTACTTATTTGTTAATGATTTTGGTCAGCAAACCATTCTACATGTTTACAACAGTATTTTAAATGAATCATGCATAATATTATATAAGAAAAACCGAGAGAAACTTACCGCTGATATGTGAGCACGAACGGATTCTTTTATCCTAGCACTAATCGGATCCCAAAAGTAAGGTAAGCCATCTTTGGAGCCTCCAACGACTCTAGACCTTAGCATAAAATCATCGCAATCGGTTTTTTATGTCTGGTCAACAAAACTACATCAGCATCTACCCGAGAAATATCATGATTCTACCCGCCACTAGTTAAATTCTATTGAAAGAGCATGTCCTTACCTCACATACATGACCTCTTTATTCGTTTATTATTTTCCCATCACCATCACCCCTACAAAGTAAAGAAAACTCGGTAAAAATAATCTTTTTAGCTAGCTAAGAGCATATGCAATGCTTGGTTTGAAGAATGACTTTTCACTCTTTTGAAAAGTTTTTCAAAAACTTTTTGCCATTAAATAGAATGACTTTTAGAAATGTTTGAAAGAAAGACTTGGCTAGTGCCAAGTCTTTGAAGAATATAGCTTTTCACTTTTTATACATGTAATAAATGCATCCTAGACAAAATCACTTTATTATGTATGTCATCAATGCTTCAAGTCATTAAGGACTTGAAGCATTGTGGATGCTCTAAATAAAAAGAAAGGTGTTGGAAAGTGATTTAAACTTGAGGGTTTGTTTAGTAAATTTGTTTAGCTTGTCCTACAAGCTTTGTTATTTTTAGCATGTTTTTGTTTGGTAAGTTTTAGGACATTGGTTCTTTATAAATAGAGGCCAATGTCATTAGTTTTCTTGGTAGCTTTCGAATTGTAATTTAGGGTATTGAATAAAAGCTTCCGCTTAGTTTGTTCGACTTTGTTTGTTCGTTTGAATTGTCCAACAAGTGGTATCAGAGCGAGGTCGATTCGAGATGAAGAAAAAGAAGAAAAAAAAGGTTCGTCTTGTTTTGGTTTTGATAATTCGATCGTGTTTGGGTTTCGTTTGTCGATTCTTTTGTTTATCATTCCTAGAAGTTTTCGATTGTCCGAATTAGTAATTGGATTTGCTAAGTTTTGATTTGCTCATATTTTGTAAGTGGATCGGTGGATAATATGTGCATGGCAATTTCGGCTCATTCGTTTGGTTAGTCAACTTTGGTATATACGTTTAGGTTTGATTAATAAATCGAGGTGGAGTCGTCTTTTGATTCGGTATTAGTTTGTTGACTTTTGTCCGTTTGGAATTTTAAAGAATTTTGTTTTTTCGAATTCGTATTTGATTTGAGAATTCAAAGATCGGTTTGGACTTTGATGAGTTGAGGACATTGATTCGGATTTGTCGGTTACGGTGGAGTAAGATTCGGAATATTGGTTTCGGTGGAGTAACTATTTGGTTGACCGTTTTTAGGTTCGGTCGTTTGTTTGGTTAACCGTTTTCAGGTTCGGTCGTTTGTTTGGTAGATCGTTTTCAGGTTTGATCATTTGTTTGTTTGTTTGGATCGTTTTCAGGTTCGATCATTTGTTTGTTTGTTTGGATCGTTTTCAGGTTCGATCATTTGTTTGTTTGTTTCGATCGTTTTCAGGTTCGATCATTTGTTTGTTTGTTTCGATCGTTTTCAGGTTCGATCATTTGTTTGTTTGTTTGTTTGATTCGATCGTTTATTCGTTCGTTTGGAATTCCTAATTAAGACGGAATGTTCGTTTGGTTTGAAGTTTCGAATAGAGTTGAAGTCACGGTGGAGATTGTTCGAAAAATGACTTAAACTCTCAAGGGGCCTTTGAAATTTGGTATTCGGATATTTGAATTTGAAGACCAAGATTCGTTTGTTTTGAAGTTTCGTATGAAGTTGAACTCACGGTGGAGATTGTTGGAAAGTGAGTTAAACTTGAGGGTTTGTTTAGTAAATTTGTTTAGCTTGTCCTACAAGCTTTGTTATTTTTAGTATGTTTTTGTTTGGTAAGTTTTAGGACATTGGTTCTTTATAAATAGAGGCCAATGTCATTAGTTTTCTTGGTAGCTTTCGAATTGTAATTTAGGGTATTGAATAAAAGCTTCCGCTTAGTTTGTTCGACTTTGTTTATTCGTTTGAATTGTCCAATATTGAAAGAGCATGTCCTTACCTCACATACATGACCTCTTTATTCGTTTATTATTTTCCCATCACCATCACCCCTACAAAGTAAAGAAAACTCGGTAAAAATAATCTTTTTAGCTAGCTAAATAAAAAGAAAGGTATGAGAGTTTTATAAGTCTAAAAGCAGCAATTTTGAATCCATGCAGCTTGCCAGCATATGATTATCATTTTTCCCATAGAAAAAGACATGACCGGACTCTTCACCTTATGAGATTTTAAGATACTAAAGATAAAAGGATTGAAAAAAAACTAAACCTTTGTCAAGTGTATTTGGTAAAGGGAGCATATAATGATGTAGACTACTCTCATGTACCTACGAGTTCGAGAGTCAATTTTTCTTACCATCCCATCAACACATCCTGCTACGATGTTGTTGGTACTTGTTAAAGACACAAATATCACATTCGTCTCGAGGGCACGAATCTACAAATCATTAAATAGTAAACATCGTGCTTAAGGAGTGTTTTTTTTTTCTTTCATCAACACATCTTAGATTTGTATGCTAGTCTCAAGAGTAGGAAAAAAACTTATAAATTCTTTACTTCAACACAAAACAACAAGAGTATAAAAAGGGGGTTTTTTCATGTTGGAGGGTAAAGTTTAAATTACGAAAGATGCAATCTTCTCTTTTCTTCTTTTTTTGAAAGATTATTAAAAGTTTAGAAAAGAAAGTTATGTAATAACAACCGGAGTAATGGGTTATGTATCTTAACAGATTGACCCGATAACCCGATAAAAAGCTAAGTGAAACCCTAACCCGACCTAATTAGGTTATCGGGTTTATCTAGTTGACCCGATAAGCAAAGTTAAACTCGAATCAACCCAAACCTATAAGACCTTATCGGGGTCAGATTGGGTCAAGTCAACCTATTTGACACCCCTAGTCATAACATTGACTTTGGCAATATAATTTTAGGGCGTTGTTTGTTGGGCCAATGAAAGTTTTAACAATGGCCCAATCTAGATTTGTTTAATTAGACTAAGTGTTTACTGATCGCTGAGAGGACCAGCGACATAGACCAGACCAGTGGAAGGCAAAGCCTCAGCTGGCACACCAGGAACATTCAAGTCAAAAACAACGTCATAGAAGTCGAAGACAATCTGAAGTCATACTCACCAGCGATTATAGATAGCTGGGATGTTGAAGGAATGTGCTGGTGTTCAAGGATCTCTGAGTTGACAACACTCAGAGATCACTTAAGAACCCTAGAAGTCTGGGACAAGCAAATCTTGTCCAATCCTTTTATAGATTAGGCGGGAGAATATACCAAGTGTTTTGAGCGGGACAAAACAAGAGATTCAAGATAAAGCCTAGTACGACCTAGTGGGACAAAATGTGAACAGTTGGCAGAACTGTTCACCTAAAGTTGTTTAAAGGTATGTCTCGATTTGGGCATGCATTTAATACGTTGTACTCTTCCATTCATAAGGTGACACGTATCAACTACTCCCACTAAGGAAGCAACCTCGTACACTATAAATAGGAGTGAGAAAGGAGAATTAAATCAACCTTTGTGCTTGGATAATTTATCTAAGTTCTTTCTCACCTTGGAACCGCTGAGCCCTCAGCTGTCTACCAGCGTCTCATTGGTTCCCTTGTAAACTTGAGTCTCGAATCTAGTTTACTTGTTCTAGGGTTCATTTCTTGTTGTCATTTAACGAGTGTATTCATAGCACTTTGTAATACTTTGTTTATAATACTTAATAAAGCATTACGCGTTTGAAAAGTATTTCATTGTGTTTCGGTTACAAGAGTTATAGTTTATCAACAATTTTCATATTAAGGAACTTTCAATTGGTATCAGAGCGGTTTGATTTATAAAACTTTTCATAAACCGTTCTTGTTTTTAAAATCAAGATCTTAATATGGCTGATACTATACCTCCTCCACCTTTTGGTCAAACCAGTCTAGGTACCACTTCGACCACCGCACCGGCCACCACATCTACTACCATGCATACACCAGTTGTAAGCACTTGTAGTAATGATGACGACCTTCCCCAACTACTTGATGTTCGAGGGGGGTCACATGTGTCCAATGTTCCAGCATTCGATGAAGAGGATTTTTCAAGTTGGAAAAGTGAATTTCTTATATATTTAGATGGCTTAGAACCCTTCTTGATAGAAATATTAGAAAATGGTCCCTATGTACCACTGGTCATTTCCTCTACCCCTGAGAGACCCATTAAGAAGCCTGTTAAGGAATGGTCTCCAGTGGATAGACGTCTGGCTAACCAAGACAAGAGACTCAAAAGTATCATAGTCTCTTTCCTACCCAAGAACATTATGAAGTCCATTATTAAATGCAACTCTGCTAAGGAGATGTGGACTGAATTAGTTCTAGGGTATGAAGGTCCAGAGGAAACAAAATAAACCAAAATCCAAGCCCTTAGACTTAAGTTTAATGCTTTTAAAGCTTTGGAAATAGAAAATGTTGCACAAACTTATACTAGGCTTAAGATTTTGTTGAATGATTTGGGAAACAAAGGAGTTGTTCTACCTAAGGCTGAGGTTAATGCTACTTTTGTCAATAGTTTACCTAGAAAATGGCTTAGCCTAAATCAGACCTTAAGAGCAAACAATGCTATAAAGAATGATACTTTAGCCCAACTGTTTGGTAGATATAACTATGAAGAAGGGATAATTGACTCCATTTACAAATCAGAGACTGACAGGTTTACCACCAATATCACTGGTTCAAAAGCTCTTGTTGCTAACCATTCCTTTCAGGACAGCGACTCTGACATAGAAGAGGACACCAGAAGTAGTCAAGAATTTCTTGATGAATTACATGCTGAGTTCCATGACAGAGCTCTTCTAGCTGACCAAAAGAGGTACTACAAGAGATATGGTAGAGTTGGAGCTGCAAAGGTTGATAAATCCAAGGTGTCATGCTACAGTTGTGGAAAGACTGGTCACTATCAGAAGGATTGCTGGTCAAACAAAACCTCCTCTCCAAGCTTCCCTTCATCCAGCAACAACAGCAGCAAGAAGAAGTTTTCCACCTCACCTTTCAAGCAAATCTCTCACTCTGACTCAGAAGGGAAGAAGGACTACAAAGTTAAATATAAAGCCTTGAAAGCTGAGCTGCTAAAACTCAACCAGAAAGTTGATGATGCAGCAAAGAAAAAGGATGTTAAAAAGACTGAAAAAGGTCTGATTACTGCCTCATTTGACTGGGATGATGAACCCCTCACATCTGAGGATGAAGGTACTACAACCGTCAGAGCCTTTATGGCTATCGCTGATGAAGAACCCGTTGTGGGTAAAAGTGCAGCAAGATCTGGTCAATGGGTGGACATCACCATGAAAAAGGTACAAAGAATGTTATCTATGGCTGAAGGTCCTGATAGAGACCATGTCAGTAACTATACCTTGGTTGACCTCCACTTTGTGGACGAGCAAAGAAAAAACATGTTAAACAAATTTTATAGTCTTAAAACAGAGTTAAATCTTTGCCAATCTGAATTAACAAATCATAAACCATTTGTAAATCTTGCAAATCAACTTCAAAATGAAGTAAGCAAGTTATCCATTGAAAATGAGTCTTTATCTGATGAAAACTCTGAACTTAGAAAAACCATTGAAAAATGAAATTTGGCTCAATCCACAGTGGAAGAAATAGTCGTTGAATCCATACCTGGTGATGTGGTTCAGGCTATTGGGGGAAAGGGTAGATACAAAAACCATATACCTGTTCCCAGTGTCAAATTTGTCCCTTCAAATGTTTCTTCTCCATCTTCCACCTCTGTGGATGAGAAAAACTCTGACAAGAAATCAGAGGTACCAGCCCCACCAAGACTCGTTGGTGCTAACCCATCTGATTCCTTGCTTGGCCCAAAACCTCCTACCAAAACCCCTGGGAATTTAATTCTCAAAGTCGCTGATAAAGCGAACAAAAAGGTTTTTGTGGCCAAGGACTCCGACAAACCCACTCCTCCCCCTGAAGAGAGCTTTCACCCACCAAGCAACTTCTCCTCACCTTGATGGAAGAAGTAAAGGGGTTGAAAGAACAAATAAACCCCAGAGTTAATAGTCAATATGTTAACTCTCTTGGTGAAGGATCTAGTAGCTCTAAGGGGAGAGATTTGTTCAGACCTTGCAAGCATTGCGGTTTCAGGAATCATTCCTCTGAGGATTAAGAAACCAAAATGTATCACATGCGAGTCTACTGAACACACTTCTAGAGAGCATTAGGAGATCATTGCGGTTCAAAGAACCAGAACTCAAATGAGATCAAAAAATCCTCACATGCCCTAAAGAAAGGCTGAGCCTAAACCCAGAGATAACTCTCAGGGTTACAGACCTAATCCCCCCTGCAAGTACTGCGGCTTCTTCGACCATCACTCTGATGAGTGCGAGCATTATCCCGGATGTGACATCTGTGGAAGCATGCGTCATGAACCCAGGAACTGCAACCAAAGAGGGGAGGAAACCAGAGAAGGACCAATGTCGCTTGTCAGCGACAGCATGGACCCACTGGAAAGTGGGTTCATCATAGAAACTAATTTGGCTTTGTTATATATGTGTAGGAATATCTGAAGAAATCTGTTTGGTATCTGGATAGTGGGTGCTTCAGACACATGACAGGGGTTAAACAATATCTGCATATATATAAAAAGGAGTCTGGTCCAAAAGTAGTCTTTGGAGATGACTCCTCAGGGGCTACTGAGGGTTATGGCTCAGTGGATTGTAATGGAATAACCTTCACAAGGGTCGCTTATGTCAATGGACTGAAGCACAACTTAATCAGCATCAGTCAACTATGCGATGTTGGCTTCAAAGTTCTGTTCACTAAGACCCAAGGAACAATCTTCAAT
Organism: Glebionis coronaria; assembly: GCA_025667525.1. Classification (NCBI taxonomy): domain Eukaryota; kingdom Viridiplantae; phylum Streptophyta; class Magnoliopsida; order Asterales; family Asteraceae; genus Glebionis; species Glebionis coronaria. The sequence continues at coordinate 397,490,966 of CM046881.1, forward strand.
CAAAATGATGATGTTGTTCTAATTGCACCCAGAAGAAGTGATGTGTATGTCATCGACATGACATCTTGTCCATAAGGGACAAACACTTGTCTCTATGCCAAAGCATCTGATAGTGAAAATTGGCTATGGCATAAGAAACTCTCCCATCTCAACTTCAAAAACATTAACAAACTGGCCAAGAATGATTTAGTAGCTGGGCTTCACTCTCTGACCTTCACCAAAGACAGAACATGCTTAGCCTGCGAGAAAGGGAAGCACCACAGAGCCTCATTCAAGACAAAACAATCATTCTCCATAAATAAGTGACTCCATCTTCTTCACATGGACTTATTTGGACCAGTAAAACCTCAATCCCTTAATCACAACAAGTATACACTAGTCATTGTAGATGAATTCTCCAGATTCATATGGGTATTCTTTCTCAAAAGAAAGAGTGATGTTGCTGAAAGAATAATGTCCTTCATCAGAGAAATAAAGAACCTCAATGACTGTAGAGTTAAGGCTATCATAAGTGATAATGGCACTGAATTCAAGAATCATGCCATGGAAGCATTTTGTGATGAAAAGGGAATATCAAAGAACTTTTCTAACCCAGGCACCCCTGAACAAAATGGTGTCGCTGAAAGAAGAAATAGAACCCTCATAGAGGCTGCTAGAACTATGCTCAGAGAATCAAGACTTCCTAAACAATTTTGGGGTGAAGTTGTGAACACAACCTGTCATACACAAAACAGATCCATTATAGTGAAGAGACACGGCAAGACCTCTTATGAAGTGTATAGGAAGAGAGCCCCTGATGTAAGCTATTTCCATGTCTTTGGTTGCCCTGTTTTCATTTATAACTACAGAGATCACCTGGGTAAATTTGATGAAAAGTTTGATGATGGATTCTTCGTTGGCTACTCTCCCATCTCTAGAGCTTATAGAGTATTCAACATCCGCAGAAAAGAATTAGAAGAATCTATCCATGTCACCTTCAATGAAGCAGATGCTGTCATCAACCACACCAACTCAGAAGAATGTGACATTGATTTCAATGAAGTTAAATCATATCCAGAGGATGATTTCTCAAATCCCAAGGAATCATCTAAGGGTTGTCACAAGGACTTCCCTTTATGTTCATGCATTTGATCTCCTCGAACCAATCTCTCCTTTTGATGAAGAGATTATGGATGAAGAAATAATATGTGAAGATCCCTCAACATTCATTAAACCTGCTGTGACTCCTGAACCCACAGAGACTCCTGCTCCTTAGTCTAAATGGAGTAGGAACCAAGATATTCTTCTGGTGAATATTCTTGGTGAACCCTCTGAGGGAGTCACCACCAAAGGCAAATTGAGATCTCTGGAAACCGCCTCAGCGAATGAATGCCTTTTCGCTGATTTTCTCTCTGAGGATGAACCTAAGAATGTGGCTACTGCGCTTCTAGATGAAGGGTGGGTTGTTGCCATGCAAGATGAGTTGAATCAGATCAAGAGGAACGGGGTGTGGACTCTGGTAAAAGCTCCGGCTGGGAAGTGGTTGGAACTAAATGGGTCTACAGAAGCAAGAGGGATGAAGCTGGCATGATTTTCAAAAACAAGGCTAGGCTTGTGGTGCTGGGATATAATGAATCAGAGGGGATTGACTATGATGAAACGTTTGCACCAGTAGCCAGATTGGAAGCTATCAGAATCTTCCTAGTCTTTGCAGCTTATATGGGGTTTACTGTATACAAGATGGATGTGAAGAGTGCTTTCCTAAATGGGAAGCTTGCAGAGGAAGTATATGTCTATCAACCCCCAGGGTTTGAAAGCAGTGAGTATCCTGATCACGTCTGCAGACTTCACAAAGCACTCTATAGGCTGAAACAAGCGTCTAGAGCTTGGTATGAAACCCTATCAAAATTCTTACTTGAAAATAAATTTGTCAGAGGTACCATTGATCAAACCCTGTTCACTTATAGGTCTAAGGGTGATGTCATTTTAGTACAGACTTATGTGGATGATATAATTTTTGGTTCAACCAATATTACATTGAGCAAACAGTTTGCCAAACTAATGACCAAAAAATATGAAATGAGCATGATGGGGGAATTTACTTTTTTCTTGGGTTTAAAATTAAACAAAATTCAAAAGGAATTTCCATTTGTCAAAAAAAATATGTTAAGGATTTGCTCAAGAAGTATGATCTGTCTGATGTGCATCAGTGAAATGCCCCATGCTTCCTCCCAACAACTTGGGAGCTGATGAATCAGGGGTCTCTGTTAATGAGACCTTATATAGAGGCATGATTGGGTTACTGATGTACCTCACAGCAAGCAGACCAGACATACAATTTGCCACATGTCTCTGTGCTAGGTACCAAGCTAACCCCAAGGAATCCCACCTTGTAGCTGTCAAAAGAATTTTCAGGTACTTAAAAGGATCTCCCACATTGGGTCTCTGGTATCCTAATGGATCAGGCTTCGACCTCAAAGCCTACTCAGACTCTGACTATGCTGGGTGCTGTCTTGATAGAAAGAGCACCTCTAGGAGTTGTCAAATCCTTGGAGGAAAGTTAGTATGCTGGAGTGCCAAGAAACAAAACTATGTGGCCATGTCATCAACTGAAGCTAAATACGTAGCGGCCGCTGGTTGTTGTGCTCAAGTTCTTTGGATGAAAAGTCAGCTGGCTGATTATGGGATCATTTATGAAAAGGTTCCCATATTCTGTGACAACACAAGTGTTATAGCCATCTCCAGTAATCCGATACTTCATTCCAGAACTAAGCATATTGACATCAGGTATCACTTTATCAGAGACCATATTTTAAAAGGTGATATTGAGCTTCATTTTATACCTACTGAATACCAGCTCGCTGATATATTCACCAAGCCTCTGGCTGAGCCAAGTTTTACTAGGTTGGTTGCTGAGTTGGGTATGCTCAATGTTGGTAAACAAATCTAATAAATGATCTCTAATCTCTGTCTCTGGGCATTAAAGGGAATTGAATGTAACGAGGTAGTTACATTCCAATGGGAGTTAATATATTCTCATATTTAATTCAAATGATTAACCTTTATTGTCAACAACTTTCCCGCTTTCCAAGGGAAAAAAAAATCACATGAAGAGTCAAGGGGTCCCACTTTTCTTAAAAGGTAACTTTTTGCATTAAATGCTTTAATTGTAAAAAGGCTAATCCTTTTATCAAAACCGTTGACTCATTTTTCAAACTTCACATTACTCATTACTTTCACACACACATACTATTCATCTTCTCCAAAACCTTCATTTCTTCCTCACGTCAACAATGGCGTCTTCATCAACAAACACTGCTTTCACCGTCCATGCCGCCTCGAACATTGATTTTGGGATACACGATGGTAAAATTGCCTTGAACAATTGTGTAGCTCTCTTCGAACACAACAATAACCTCTACCAACCATTGTTCTCCTTCCTCAAGAACTCCACCATTTTTGAAGCCATAACCAGAGTACCTTCCACATGCTACCACCAATACTTGAAGGAGTTCTGGTATAGCGCCGAAGTTGATCAAACCTCTTCACACATCACCTTCAACCTTTCCACACATCCCCAACCTCTCACTTTTGATCTTCACACCTTTGCCAAAGTCATTGGACTTCCAGTCAATGAAGGCATGTCCGCTGTGCCTGCCAGCGCCACGGTAAAGAAGGCTCTGGCTAGCCTTCGTCCTCATGACGACAATGATAAACCTTTCACCACCCAAGGTTTCTAGAACAAATCATTGATCAAAGTGAACTACTTTTCACCCATCTGGAGGACGTTGATGCTGTACATTGTGAAATGTTTGGGTGGAAACCAGGGGTCTCATGATCAACTTAATGGAGCCCAGCAAGCAATTGCTTACAGCTTAATCTGGGGGCCAGATATAGGGATCGCTCACATACTTTACTCTAACCTCATTGCTAAGCTAGAAAACAAAGGGAAGAAGAACAGACTAGCCACCACCTGCTACACAAGATATCTCTCTCTTCTCTTAGAAGATATGCTAGGTGAAGGCTAGACAAACGATGAACTTCTCTCCTTATCTGTTTATCACATCACTGCTGCTTCACTAAAGACTCCTTTGGAAGATGAAGTGCCTCTCAGCAGGCACATGATACAGGTCGTTGGGCTACTTGTTGCTGATGGAGAGCCCTTGATCCCTCACAATGAGGTGAATGCTGAAAGACTAATTGACAAGTCTCTGTTAAAGACCTCTATGCAGTTTTCTTCTCAGCCCAAGGTGCCCAAGGAAAAGAAGAAGAAGAGGAAACACATCCCCCTTTCCTCTGAAACCCCTTCTGTTAATCCTTCCAAGACCAAAAAGACTAAGAAGAACGCATCCCCTTCTCTGGAGGATGTGGTTGAAGAGCCCACCGCTGACAAACAACCTGAGTCTAGCGTCTCCCAGTCACCAGAGACGACTAAGAACCTTCTCAACGCTGATATCTCTCAGGTATTAGTTTGCCATTTTATTCTCTTGGAGGTTCACATACAATCACTCTCAACATTCTGTAGGAGAGAGTGATGAAGTCTTAGGGTCTACCTCAACCCATAGAGTGTCTGTGTCAGCACCTAGAACTTTTAGGATTATCTGTACACTATGTCTTAACACAAGGATATGATTCATTTGTGCTCATAACGCACCCTGATGATCCTTCACCCTCTAGACTGTGCTCTTGTCCGTAACAACTTGATCATGCTATAGGTCCCGACCCAGAGTCTCTGCACTTCACGTAGTCTCTGGGTCCCCTCATATGAAAAGAGTCCCAAATAATTTATTCTTTTGGGGGACTGAATAATCACCCTCAGTCTTCCTAGGGGCAGCGATAAAAGGCGACCATTACCTTCAAATATGTCACAACTAAAAGAGTCCCAAGGAATTTATTCTTTTGGGGGACTGAATAATCACCCTCATTCTTCCTAGGGGCAACGATAAATGGCGACCTTTAACTTCCATGAATTCACAATTAAAAGAGTCCCAATGAGCAATCCTTCAGGGGGAGCTGGATAATCACACCCATCTATCCTAGGGGCAGCGAACGGCGACCATTCACCACCTAATTTTCAATAATCAAAAGAGTCCCAATGAGTAATCCTTATTGGGGAGCTGGATAATCACACCCAGCTATCCTAGGGGCAGTGAATGGCGACCCTTCAACATAACTGTTTCACACTAAAAAGAGTCCCAAGGAGGAAATCCTTAGGGGGGGCTGGATAATCACACCCAGCTTTCCTAGGGGCAGCGAATGGCGATCTATAACTTCATATTTTTTCACAATTGGTTACTAACAAATATCATAACAGGCTCATAATCTTCATGAAGAACAACAGAATGATGATGCCTATTCCATTGCTGGTGATGAAAATGTTGAAGCCCCCTACATAGATCTCGATGCCATGTCAGACATTGATTCCATGCCAGAGGATGAGGTCTTCATTATTGAAGATGACTTGACCATTTCAGATTATGCTGATATGGATGCTGATGATGACCAAGTTACATCAGAGTTAAAACCCATCTCCTTCCCATCAATGCCAAATGTGCAAGAACTGGCTGCTAAGCAGCTGTTGGACCAGAGGCTCTGTACACCTACCCCAGTTCCCTTCCCAACTTTACCAAATGTCATGGAATTGGGGGCAAAGCAACACTTAGAACACTTACAAAACCTCAAGCCTGTCCATGTTCCTCGAATGAAAGATGTTCAGGAACTCGCCAATGAGGTTCTCTGGGTTAAGAGGGGTGACATCAGTAAAACCAAGCCCAAAGTCACAAATGATGTCATTCTCTCTTAATTGCAAACACTCACCCATGCTGCTGAGGAACTCACCACCACACTCGAGACTTCACTAACTTCATCTGTGGAGTCCTCTATGAATGCATTGCTTCCTGATGAGACTGCTTTTATACATAGTCTCATCGTCCAAATCGGGCTTAAAATGCATAAAATATCATTAAAACTGCCAAATATATGCTCGTGTTTGTTACTTGTGTATTTTTAGGTACGGATATTGAGGAAAAGGAAAAAGATCACAAGAATCATTCAATAACGAACACGGGAAACGAAGCCGCACAATGAACCGGACCCAAATCTGGAATTTCCAAAATGGACCTTGAAGTTTTGAAGATTGGCAACTTTAGTCCCTCATTTTTGAAGACTTGGCAAGATAAGCCCTTGAAGAAATCAAGATTGTCAACAAAGGTCCTCCATGTTTGAAGATTATACAAGTTTTACCCTTGAAGAATCCAAAAATATGCATTTATGGTCCTTGTTTGAAGTTTGGAAACAATATGTGCCAAAAATGACAAATTGCCAAAGATAAATACAAAGGGAATGAAAGTTTATGCTGTTTTATATAACATGAAAAGAGTGTGAAACTTGGGGGGTCATTACTGCCAAACAACCATACTTACTCACCCAACCAGAATGTGACACCTCACCATAACCCACCCATTTACCCATTTACCCGACCCTACCTACTAGCCCAACAACACCCCACCAGCCCAACTCCCTTATTTAAATAAAACCCGGTTTTAACTAAACTAGGTCAAACCCCCCCAGTCAACTCACCCTTTTTCCCACCAAACAGATTTTTTAAATCTGTTTTTACCCAAAATGGATTAATCAACTCCCTAATCACAAGATAAACCCTAATCCAACCCAACTTCAATTACCTTTAAAACAAGGGGTTTTTGATCCAAACTTTCCAGATCCCTAATTAACAACTTTGTCACCTAATCCCACACCTCAAACCACCACAAGACACACCCATGTGTCTTGTGGGACCCTCCCCTGCACCCGTCCCTTTCCCTCAAAACCCTACACCCGACCAAACCAACGTCCCACGTGTTCCCCTTGGTCCCCAAGCACAATCCAACGTCCAAGATGAAGCTACAACAGCTGGCTACTTCACATGAGCATTTTGACCTAATTTTCAGTCAAACCAAGGGCAAATTCGGATTTTCCAAGCATTAGGGTTTTAGTTGTTTATTATTTCAATCCTTGTTCTAGAATGATCAGTAGTGTAGTATAAAAGGAGTCCTTGGCTTGTAAGTGACCCTTTGTTCCAGTTTTTCTAGCAAAATTGTGTAATCCTTTTTTTAAATTTATAAAGTTTGGTATTTTATTGGTAAAAGTAATTCCTTTTATAAGTTGTAAAAATTTGGTGTTTGTTTTGGCTAGAATCTCTGAGTTCCATCTACATTTGTGTAACACCTTGTGTGTTACAGTTTTCAAAAAGGTTTTATATTGGCTCAAATTTCAGAAACTTAAGACTCCAAAGAAGTGAAAGTGGATTTGGAGTTTTAAATTTGTGAATTTGTTCTTGGTTCAAAACCTTCTCATTGGTTTAAAGGTTTTTCAGTTTGTGAAAAAGGTTTATAAGTCTTCAAAAAATCAGAAAGTATACTTTTGCTTGTGTTTTTCATTTTTCTTAGCAGGTCTTTGGAGATTTGTTGTTCAAGTGTTCAGCATAGGCCCGGGCCTATTGGAGAAGGCTAAGCAGCCTTGGTTGGACCTGGATGTAGGCCCAACAAGGTAGTCCCTTGTTCCTATTTCAATTTTTAGTTTTTATGAGATTTGTGTGAATTGCATGAGAAGTGTTTAAGTGTTGTTGTTATTGGTTTGATTCTACTGTTTAGGAGTTGTATGCATGATATTAAGTGATTAGAGTCCATTTGATTAGGTCTTGAAAGGAGTTTGTTTGAAAAATTGATTTTCAGAAATTTTAAGGGGTGTTTGGATTAAGGCTTAAGTAGGGTTGATTGTTGTTAATCCTGGCTTAAAACCTGTTAGATTCTCTCACTAGGTTGTATTTAAGTGTTATATGCTCTTTGGTTTCAGTTTGGGTAGGTTTTAAGCACTTTTGCATGTTTAAAAAAGGTAAAACATAGCCTAATCAGAAAACTTGTTTGGTCTGCTAGATTTTGTAAGAATCTTTGCCTCAAGTTTGGAAATCTGTTAGGAGATAGGTCATTTAGGATTGTGTATTGTTTGTTTGCTATATTGTGAACTTATATGCAAGATTTGAGGCCTTGAAATTCATTTTTATGCATGTAATATAGGGTCATTGTGCATCAGAAACTCATACGGCTTTATCAGAAACTATTTGGTGACATTTGTGGTTGATTTTTGTGCATACTTGCTTGTTTTGTGTGTTTCTTGTTGTTCTTGACTTCCCACAACCCTACTGGTTGTGGGAGTGCCCCTATTGTCCAACAAAACAGCATCAAACTCAAGAATCAAGCCCTCTTGATTCATCATTTCACATGTGAAGATATACCTTATCTTTGTGTTCATCAGCAATCATAACTGGGCACGTTTTTGTATTTCTGTTGGATTAATCTTGTTTAAATTGGATTTAGATTTGTGTTGTTGAGGCTTAAAGAGTATAAGGTTTAAGTTTTTAAAGTTTAAAAAAGAAAAAAAAAAGTAAAAAGGACTGGCCAGGACTCGAACCTGCGCCATCCTCCTCACAACATACACATCTTACCATTGCGCCCTAGGGTCTTTGACTGCTAGGGTTTCATTTCAAAAGTTACTTAAGACGTTTTTGTTTGGGCTTTTGTTAAATAAGCCGTAGCTTAATAAGCCATTCCAGGCTTATTGGCTTAGCTTATTAGCTCATTTTCATTTTTCCTAGGATAGTTATATAGTTTAGGATTTTTCTACACCAAGTTTCATTTTTTCTCTTTCTTTATTTATTTTTTATTCATTTTTATTTAGCCGTATTTTATTAATTAGTTTAAAAATAGCTAAAATAGCTTTTAATTTTTATAAAAAATGTTTTTAGGTTTTATTTAAGTTATTCGAGGTTTACAGCTAAATTTTTTTTCAAAAAGTCTTATTTTTGATTTTATAGGATTTTAGGGTTTTTAACCAACTTTAAAATTTAATATTAAATTATTAAAAAGGTTTTAGAAACTTTTGATTGCATTTCTATTCTAGTTACATTATTTAGGATTTTTGGTAATTTTTTAGAATTTTTTAGTGAACTTTGAATTTTTTTGATTATTTTATTATTATTTTATTATTAAAAATTGAAAGTTTGTTTTTTCTACTTTTTTCATTTTTCCTAGATTAAAGACACATAATTAGGAATTTTGTAACTTTCCAAATCTTTTTAGGACTTTTCATTTATTTTCTAGAATTAATTTAAGTTTTAATAGATTTTAATAGTTTTTAAGTGTTTAAAAATAGTTTAATTTGGTTTTAAAATTTTTAAAAATACTTTTTAGCTTAATTAGGTTATTTTTGAGGTTTATAAACTATAAAATCTTGTTTAGGGCTTTTTAATAATTAATTGTGATTTTTAGGGCTTTAATTAGCATTAAAAAGTCATTATTTAATTAATTAAAAGGTTTTAGCAAGTTTTGATTTTTTGTAAACTCTTAGAATAATATTGTGGATTTTTAGTAATTTTTAGGAATTTTTAGGTTAAAATTTTAATTTGGTAGTTTTTACGGTTTTACGTGAACGCGTTTTCGTCTTAGCTCGATCCGTCTTCGTAACCGTCTTTCTTTTCTTTCTTATTTCTCATTTTCTCTTTTCTTCTTAATATAATAAAATCAATCATAAATCAATTCAATTCACAACACACGTGCCTCCTTGGAAAACGAACTTGGACTTATTTGGTCATTAGTGCTCGGTTTTCCTAAACCGACACTCGATACTTGCCCTATTTTACCTCCTTTTCCTAAAGGTGTGTAAAAACTCTAAATCAAATAAGTCCAAGTTCGTTTCCCAAGGAGGCATGTGTGTTGTGAATTGAATTGATTTATGATTGATTTTATTATATTGAGAAGAAAAGAGAAAATGAGAAATAAGAAAGAAAAGAAAGACGGTTACGAAGACGGATCGAGCTAAGACGAAAACGCGTTCACGTAAAACCGTAAAAACTACCAAATTAAAATTTTAACCTAAAATTTCCTAAAAATTACTAAAAATCCACAATATTATTCTAAGAGTTTACAAAAAATCAAAACTTGCTAAAACCTTTTAATTAATTAAATAATGACTTTTTAATGCTAATTAAAGCCCTAAAAATCACAATTAATTATTAAAAAGCCCTAAACAAGATTTTATAGTTTGTAAACCTCAAAAATAACCTAATTAAGCTAAAAAGTATTTTTAAAAATTTTAAAACCAAATTAAACTATTTTTAAACACTTAAAAACTATTAAAATCTATTAAAACTTAAATTAATTCTAGAAAATAAATGAAAAGTCCTAAAAAGATTTGGAAAGTTAAAAAATTCCTAATTATGTGTCTTTAATCTAGGAAAAATGAAAAAATTAGAAAAAACAAACTTTCAATTTTTAATAATAAAATAATAATAAAATAATCAAAAAAATTCAAAGTTCACTAAAAAATTCTAAAAAATTACCAAAAATCCTAAATAATGTAACTAGAACAAAATGCAATCAAAAGTTTCTAAAACCTTTTTAATAATTTTATATTAAATTTTAAAGTTGGTTAAAAACCCTAAAATCCTATAAAATCAAAAATAAGACTTTTTGAAAACTTTTTTAGCTGTAAACCTCAAATAACTTAAATAAAACCTAAAAACATTTTTTATAAAAATTAAAAGCTATTTTAGCTATTTTTAAATTAATTAATAAAATACGGCTAAAGAAAAATGAATAAAAAATAAATAAAGAAAGAGAAAAAATGAAACTTGGTGTAGAAAAATCCTAAACTATATAACTATCCTAGGAAAAATGAAAATGAGCTAATAAGCTAAGCCAATAAGCCTGGAATGGCTTATTAAGCTACGGCTTATTTAACAAAAGCCCAAACAAAAACGTCTTAAGTAACTTTTGAAATGAAACCCTAGCAGTCAAAGACCCTAGGGCGCAATGGTAAGATGTGTATGTTGTGAGGAGGATGGCGCAGGTTCGAGTCCTGGCCAGTCCTTTTTACTTTTTTTTTTCTTTTTTAAACTTTAAAAACTTAAACCTTATACTCTTTAAGCCTCAACAACACAAATCTAAATCCAATTTAAACAAGATTAATCCAACAGAAATACAAAAACGTGCCCAGTTATGATTGCTAATGAACACAAAGATAAGGTATATCTTCACATGTGAAATGATGAATCAAGAGGGCTTGATTCTTGAGTTTGATGTTGTTTTGTTGGACAATAGGGGCACTCCCACAACCAGTAGGGTTGTGGGAAGTCAAGAACAACAAGAAACACACAAAACAAGCAAGTATGCACAAAAATCAACCACAAATGTCACCAAATAGTTTCTGATAAAGCCTTATGAGTTTCTGATGAACAATGACCCTATATTACATGCATAAAAATGAATTTCAAGGCCTCAAATCTTGCATATAAGTTCACAATATAGCAAACAAACAATACACAATCCTAAATGACCTATCTCCTAACAGATTTCCAAACTTGAGGCAGAGATTCTTACAAAATCTAGCAGACCAAACAAGTTTTCTGATTAGGCTATGTTTTACCTTTTTTAAACATGCAAAAGTGCTTAAAACCTACCCAAACTGAAACCAAAGAGCATATAACACTTAAATACAACCTAGTGAGAGAATCTAACAGGTTTTAAGCCAGGATTAACAACAATCAACCCTACTTAAGCCTTAATCCAAACACCCCTTAAAAATTCTGAAAATCAATTTTTCAAACAAACTCCTTTCAAGACCTAATCAAATGGACTCTAATCACTTAATATCATGCATACAACTCCTAAACAGTAGAATCAAACCAATAACAACAACACTTAAACACTTCTCATGCAATTCACACAAATCTCATAAAAACTAAAAATTGAAATAGGAACAATGGACTACCTTGTTGGGCCTACATCCAGGCCCAACCAAGGCTGCTTAGCCTTCTCCAATAGGCCCGGGCCTATGCTGAACACTTGAACAACAAATCTCCAAAGACCTGCTAAGAAAAATGAAAAAACACAAGCAAAATTATACTTTCTGATTTTTTGAAGACTTATAAACCTTTTTCACAAACTGAAAAACCTTTAAACCAATGAGAAGGTTTTGAACCAAGAACAAATTCACAAATTTAAAACTCCAAATCCACTTTCACTTCTTTGGAGTCTTAAGTTTTTGAAATTTGAGCCAATATAAAACCTTTTTGAAAACTGTAACACACAAGGTGTTACACAAATGTAGATGGAACTCAGAGATTCTAGCCAAAACAAACACCAAATTTTTACAACTTATAAAAGGAATTACTTTTACCAATAAAATACCAAACTTTATAAATTTAAAAAAAGGATTACACAATTTTGCTAGAAAAACTGGAACAAAGGGTCACTTACAAGCCAAGGACTCCTTTTATACTACACTACTGATCATTGTAGAACAAGGATTAAAATAATAAACAACTAAAACCATAATTCTTGGAAAATCTGAATTTGCCCTTGGTTTGACTGAAAATTGGGTCAAAATTCTCATGTGAAGTAGCCAGCTGTTGTAGCTTCATCTTGGACGTTGGATTGTGCTTGGGGACCAAGGGGAACATGTGGGACGTTGGTTTGGTCGGGGGTAGGGTTTTGAGGGAAAGGGACGGGTGCAGGGGAGGGTCCCACAAGACACATGGGTGTGTCTTGTGGTGGTTTGAGGTGTGGGATTAGGTGACAAAGTTGTTAATTAGGGATCTGGAAAGTTTGGATCAAAAACCCCTTGTTTTAAAGGTAATTGAAGCTGGGTTGGATTAGGGTTTATCTTGTGATTAGGGAGTTGATTAATCCATTTTGGGTAAAAACAGATTTAAAAAATCTGTTTGGTGGGAAAAAGGGTGAGTTGACTGGGGGGTTTGACCTAGTTTAGTTAAAACCGGGTTTTATTTAAATAAGGGAGTTGGGCTGGTGGGGTGTTGTTGGGCTAGTGGGTAGGGTCGGGTAAATGGGTAAATGGGTGGGTTATGGTGAGGTGTCACATTCTGGTTGGGTGAGTAAGTATGGTTGTTTGGCAGTAATGACCCCCCAAGTTTCACACTCTTTTCATGTTATATAAAACAGCACAAACTTTCATTCCCTTTGTATTTATCTTTGGCAATTTGTCATTTTTGGCACATATTGTTTCCAAACTTCAAACAAGGACCATAAATGCATATTTTTGGATTCTTCAAGGGTAAAACTTGTATAATCTTCAAACATGGAGGACCTTTGTTGACAATCTTGATTTATTCAAGGGCTTATCTTGCCAAGTCTTCAAAAATGAGGGACTAAAGTTGCCAATCTTCAAAACTTCAAGGTCCATTTTGGAAATTCCAGATTTAGGTCCGGTTCATTGTGCGGCTTCGTTTCCCGTGTTCGTTATTGAATGATTCTTGTGATCTTTTGCCTTTTCCTCAATATCCGTACCTAAAAATACACAAGTAACAAACACGAGCATATATTTGGCAGTTTTAATGATATTTTATGCATTTTAAGCCCGATTTGGACGATGAGACTATGTATAAAAGCAGTCTCATCACTCCCCCATACTAAACCATTGCCGTGCCCTCACGCAATGCTAGAATAAAGTATCATAGCATCTCCAAAATTCAATTTTATTCACTTTATTGGAATGATAAACTAGCTACACTACTACTACTTGCGTTTTAGACATAATGTATGATTTTCATCGCAAAATGGGACGTTTAGGTTCATAGAATAAGAACACGTGAATGCTTCGTTAGAAATAATTTCGTCGTCCTCGATTTTCACTCCAATTCCATGCCAAGCGTGCAACGAGATCATTGTCATTATAAGTTAGTAATGCTAACACTACTCATATGCCCTAATCACGTACTTATTCTCCCATTATTCCTAAGTTGTATCTCTTATATTTTATTTTTGTCTTGAATGTTTCACGAGGATACATCATTGACTTATGCGATAATAGAGATTTAGGTCTAAAAATAGAGTCCTAACGGTGTAACTAAGACCATCAAATCAATAACCCCTCCTAATAGACAACGATGTTAAAAAATTAAGTTGACAAGAAGAATCGATAAACACGGTTTTATAACGGTTTTGAACATGAGACTTATTACCAAGACTTTTATACGCCCCCTAACGGAAGGGCCTTATTATCTTTGGTTTACCTCCATCTTTTATTCAACTTCGCCATGAAGCTTTTATTATGACTTCGGTCTTGCCTTGCCTTTTATTATCCGCCTCATCAGTGGTTTTATTAGCCAAAGACGTATATCCTCACGCTAAAGCGAATTTTGGATCTTTAAAGCTTCGAAGATTAAGGCTTGACTCACTTTCAATTTGGGCATAGATTTTTCGGCCTTGTGAGCTTCAAATTTTTTCTTAATTTAGGTGAGCACTTGAAATCTTATTATTAGGTGAAGCTTTTGATTATTAGGGTGCCAATACTTCAAAACCGTGACGCTGGCGATACCTTAATGTCTTCCCAATTTAATTACACGGAAGCTACTAGAAAAGACTAGAAACCCAACAATCCTAACTAAACCGCTAAGTCAATATTTATTAAGCAAAAAATATTTACAAGCGAAGGGAGAATAAGCAAACAACGAGAACACATGAGTTTTTGAAAGAATACGAGTACTCTACATTTAGCATAGTAACTTATAATTAACTCTATCATTTCTCGTCCTCATTTAAGAGACTTAGCCTAATGTGTAGTTAAGGAACCAAAGCTAAGTGCTCAACACGCACGGTCGAGTCAAAAATTACTCTTATTCTCGCCATCGGAAAATCTACATTCGTGTCTTCAAACACTTATAAAACATGAGAAAATTTTAAAATTTGGCCATTTTAGCCTTATTTTGCAACAAAAACGATAAACAAAAAGATAAATTTTGGAAAGCGTGAAGGTTTGGCAAGGCAAGTATATATTCACCCCCCCATACTAAAGTTAAACATTGTCCTCAATGTTTCGAGTCTAGGGGTGCAAACACCCCCACACTAGAGACGTAGTCGAATGCTTAAATCTAGCATGGAAAGGGTGTAACCAATAAGTTAATAGCCGTTTATGAAGTGTGCTAAAAACCTAAGGTTAGAACATCAAAGGATATATCATATGGATATTGAGAAAGTCTTCAAAGCAAACGATCGAGTGCTCCCATAAAACGGACACGAGAGGCTCCAATCGTGAAGATCATGATCTAAAAACCACAATGCACAAACAACCACGGAACAAAGGTTGGAAGGGCACAAATCCCCTCACATTACATTAATTAGAAAGCAATAATATATACATGGATAAGCATGGGACTCCCCCACGAGGCACCTTGTTTTTGATAACCGAGTCAAAAGCTCGACTCGAATCCCCATAAATATGATCATTTAGGGATAATCATGGTATGGTCAATTTTTAGTGGGGCTTACATGATAAACAAGGCCCAAAAACAACCGGTATTAAGGACTAAGTCCTTTGATGATGCAAAATACCGGGATCGAAGATGGCGTTCTCGTTTTCATTGGAAAAACAAACCAACGCCACTTCATCGTAAGTCAACAAAAACTCAAAGAGTTTCAAGAAAATAGGTGAGAAGAAATAGAAGGGTGGGACAATTGGTAAGTCTCTAAAAACATGAGCTACTCGAGGTAGACTCGCACCAATCAAATGAAAAGATTTTCCATTTATTGCATCGGTGGAAGACCGAGATTTCCCTATATAAGCAATTCCAGGATCAAATATCTCGTCCTCGGTGGAGAAAGGGGAGGGAACATAAGGGGATTCCCCCACGCTAAGTCCACACAAAGCATCGTCAAAAGGAGAAGACGAGCTTGTAGCACTCAATACACGTGGTGATGACGGAGTTAGAATTGTAGAAAAATCTTTTAAATTTAATTCAAAGTCTTTTCCTTTTTCATCTTTTAAACTCTCCTTGTGAAAACCCGATTTAATTATGTCAAAAATATTTGGTGTATCTAAAGCAATGTTAGTCACACTAAAAATTCTCACATTTTGAAACCGTTTTGGCAAAGGTGGTGGTAAGTTTTCAAATCTTTTGTCAACAAAGAAAACTCCCCCATCGGGATCAACATATTCATCATCCGAAGAATCACTCGAGATTGGAATTGTAGGCTTAACACTCTTAACCTCCACCGGCGGAGGGGACGGAACTTCATTTTTATCAACAACTCCTAAAACTCTATTTGAAATCTTTTTGCAAATGTTTTTGATGGGATTGACATTGCACAAAGACGTGATAGAATACACATCAGAAAGAGTGGAGTTTTGGGTTGCATTAATGACGAGTTCTTCCTCATTGAAACGAAGAGTGATTTTCCTTGCATGCACATCGATAAGTGCTCTCGAGGTATCCAAAAATGATCGACCTAAAATTAACGGAACTTTAGGATCGATAGGAATGTCAACAACAATAAAGTCTATAGGATAGTAGAACTTTCCAACTTTCACAAAGACATCCTCGGCAACTCCACAAGCTAGAATCGTAGAATGATCGGCCATTTCGATTGACATTCTTGAAGGAGTGAGATTGGGAAGATTGAGCGATTTAAAAATCTCAAGAGGCATCAAATTAATACTAGCACCAAGATCGGCCAAGGCGTAGCATTCTTCCATGTCTTGTATTGCACATGGGATTAAAAACTTTCCAGGATCACCGACTTTTTGAGGTATGCGGCTTAGAAAAACCGATGAACAACTAGACGATTTTTGCAATTTTACTTTGTTATTCAACATACTTTTGAAGTTCGCGGCAAATCGAGGCATCATGACTAAGGCGTCGGCAAAACTTATATTAAAATTCAAGTCACGAAACATTTTCATAAAGAGTTCAAATTGATAATTATTTCGTTCTTGTGCCTTTTCCTTGTCTCGTCTTGAAGGGCAGGGTAAAGGTGGTGTGGGTTGGGGCATAGTAGGCATAGGCAACGGCCTTGGAATCTCGGGTTCCATGATTGGTGTGGGTTCAACCGTAGGTGTGGTTTGAGCGGTACTTCGTGGGCTTGGATTTTGCTCCTTTTCTACCACAACCTCGGGTTCTTTCTCTTTTTCCTTCTCCATAGAAGTACTTGGACGAGAAATGGGTTCTTTGAAAGTTTTACCACTACGAGTAGTAATAACCTTCAACTCTCCTTTCGGGTTCACGATGGTATCACTAGGAAGACCACCCGAAGAAGAGGGCTTACACATGATAGCTTCAAACATTTTAGCCATTCGGTCTTCAAACTTAGATTGCCTAGCATCCGCTTTTAACAACTCTTGCTTAATCTCATGTTGACCTTGCTCCATTTTTTGTTGATTTTGTTGGAGACGTGTGGCATTTCCTTCCATTTTATTAGCATGAGTTTTAAGTTCATTAGCAAGTTCGTTTTTAAGCTCGTTTTTCAACTCGGATCTTAAGCTAACCATTTCACGTTGCATATTATCAAACTTAGCATCATTAGCCTTAGCATAATTCAAAAATTCTCCTTGAAGATTTTTGGTGTGATCATTTTGAAAACCTTGAGTAGAAGTTTGAAAATCACGGTTTTGGTTTTGGTTTGAAATTTGCCCATTTCCACTTTGATAATTACCCTTGTTATAATTCCTTTGATTTCCTTAATAATTACCACCTTGGTTGTTGTTTCGATAATTATTAGCATTTTGATTTTGTGGAGCTTGATTTTGGCGGGAACCTTGACCGATTTGGTTATAAGTTCCCGTGGCTACATAAGCACTCGAAGTGTTACCAACCGCGGTAATGCACTTGGAAAGATCATGAGCTCCACCACACGACAAACAACTCTTAGAAACCGCTTTAACCGAAGCGGAATTCGAAGCTTCTTGAGCTTTCCAATGGGACATAAGGGTTGAAAACCTATCGAAAAACCGATTCTCCTCATTTGCTTCATCTTGCAAGGCATTAATACTACGAGACGATGATGAGCCCATTTTGGCAACACTCGGTGTGTTACGAGGGCTATAAACCTTAGACCTATTCTCAATTATGACCAAAGCTTCTTCAACCGTTTTACACAAAAAATTACCACCCGCGGTGGCATTCAAATAATCTCTTTCATGATCATTAAGTCCATTGTAAAACGTGTCGATTTGGTGTAAATCAGAAAAACCGTGATGAGGACATTCATGTAACATCTCCTTAAACCTATTCCAAGCCGTTGAAAAACTTTCATTTGATTCTTGTGAAAATTTAGAAATCTCATTTTTCAAATGCGTAGTCTTAGAGGGCGGAAAAAATTGGTTCACAAATTTTGAAACGAGATCCTTCCACGTCAATATAGAATTGGGTGCCTCTTTCTCTAACCAAATTTTTGCGGGCCCCGCTAAGGAATACGGAAAAAGCATCATCTTAATCGAGTCATTCGAGACATCCTTAAATTTGCACGTGGCGGTAAGACGATTAAATTGGTGGATATGGTTGTGAGGATTGTCCTTCTCATCACCACAAAATTTGTTGTTTTGGATCATCGACAACAAACCCGTTTTCACCTCAAAATTCTCCGCAAGGATTGCGGGAATCACAATAGCTTCTCCATAACCCTCGGTGGGTGCTTGAAGTAACTCCATCATAGTTCGATTCGCCATGGTTGGTGCTTCTCGTACAATGGGTTCGTCAATAGGAGACTCCTCACTAGAATGAGTTGGAGTGGGAGTTTTGTTCTTTCGTCTACGTGCACGTTTTGCTTGATTACGAGTTAGCATAAACGTCACGTATAACGAGGAGACGAGCAAAGAAGATTCTTTTTGGTGTTTTGTATTTTTCAATTTTTTTGTGGTTTTTGATGGTATTAACTTTTTTTGGAAATTGGTGAATGTATTAAGTAGACAAAAATCTACAAATCTCCTCCTTAATCAAATCTCTCGATTAAAGAAGCCTCAAGGAATGAAAACGATCACGTGGAGTGAACGCCTTCGATGACTTTAGAACGATGGTGGAACACCAAATCGTTCAAGAGGGTTTAATCAATAGAAACCAAGAAAATATATATGATATGTAATAATACTTTGGGCGGCAAAACCCTCGATTAGCTCTCAAAATCAAATACGCACAAGCAAGCGGAGGAAACGAGGCGGCGCCAAGCACTTAAGAGCCGTTTTCCTTTAGGTCGTGAAATACAACCGCCTTATACCCACCTTATAGTTTGTATTATCAAGATTAAGCTTCACGAAAGTATTTATCTATTTTTTGCCTTTTTCTTTGGTTTGAGATTCAAATACAATGATTGGGTAATGACCTCCCAAGTCAAGGTTGTGATTTCTCACGTATTTGGAGTACTTGTGAATTTATTGTTCTACGTATACAATATATTAATAATATTCACACAAAAACCAAAAAACGATAATACGTATTAGTAGAGTGCTACTAATACAAATACTAATTATGGCTATATAAAAAAAACAAGAATTGTTCAATCAAAACACAACACGCCTCCCCGGCAGCGGCGCCATTTTGATACGTGTAGAAATACGCGTTTAGGAAAACAACGTATAAATGCGGCAAGTATTAAACTCGACGATTTAGGAAAACCGACAAGTCGAACAAATGCGGGTTCGTTCTCGAGGAGGTGTGTGGATTAATGTGCCAAAATATATAATCAAAGTTTTAGGGTAGTGTCGTTTTTAGATGAGAAAAGAAGGAAAAACTAAGACGAACTACGTTTACAATTAAAGTACGACGAATGACGTAAAACGCGAACGTAAGTACGTAAAACGTGAAAATTTAAAAATTTTAAGCTAAAAACAAATTAAAAATGAAAAAGTAGTTAAAATAATATAAATAAAGATAAAAATCCAATAAAAATATTTTAAAACCTTTTATTAATTAAATAATCAATTTTTAATGCTAATTAAAGCCCAAAAATTAAATATAATTAAGAAAAAGCCCAAAATATTATTTTACTGGACAAATAACTCACTTATATTATTTATAAACTAAAAAGTATTTTTCCTAGATTTTAATTACTATTTTCTATTTTTAAAACACTAAAAACTATTCTAAAACTAAAATAATTATAAAAAATAATTAAATAATGCTAAAAATAATTTACCAATTTTAAAAATCCTATTTTACTCTAATAAACAGAAGAAAAATGAAAAAAGTTTGAAAAATAATAAATTTTTCACTAAAGACAAAAACAGTTTTAAATAAAACCCTAATTAAACTAAATTAATTATAAAAATTAATTAAAAAGTGAACAGTGAAATATTTTTAAACTAAAAATCTTAAAACATTTTTCTTAATCTATAAAAAATATTAAAACTGAAAAATATTGATTTTTTCCACTAAAAGACAAAAATAGGCTATTTAAAAGTTAATTAAAAATGAAATTTAATCAAGAAAATACTAAATGAACAGTAACAGAAAATTAAATTATACTGAAAAATCAAAAATTAAATAAGAAAAATAATGACACTAATTTGAAAACCTAAAACCTAAAAAAGTTCACTAAAGACAAATTAGATGCAAATTGAAAGTGACACTTGAAGAACTTTTTGTCAGTTAGCTAGGCAGGGGAAACCTTTACACTAGCAGTGGGAACTTGGTTCCCACTGACAGTTGTGAAAAACGGGTCTGGGCCCTTTTTTGGTGATAACTTGTTGGATAATGGGTTTTGCTTGGATACAAGGGCACCCCCACAACCAGTTGGGTTGTAGGGAGTCAAACAAACAAGAAAAACACAAACTTTTTAACAAGAATCTCACACAAAGGGGCAAAGAAGGTTGCTGTTATGCACCCTAGTAATCAGATGAACAGTATTTGGTTCAAATGGCAATAAAATGAATTTCAACTGCCTAAATCATGCACCCAATCTAACCCAATCATATGAAACTGATTAGCAACCCTAAATTACCTAATTATCTAACATATGACAAGCCATGGGGGCACAAATTTAACTTAAACAATCAAAGAAAGGCTTACTGATTTTCAAGCAGGTTTGCCATTTTTTTACATGCAAGTTACTGATTTCTCCTAACCAACTATAAGACAAATACTAAATGACCCTAACACTATCTATGTGGGTATGTTAAACCTGCTTACACTCACTTTTATGATACCAATATCCAAGTATTCAACAATGCCAAACACCCCTTTAACTGAACTCTTAACAGATTTACTAAGATTTGGCATACAAATCTTGTGTACACTACTAAAAAACTAGGAGGACATATTCATCACACCCAAAAATCATAGAAAGATTACCATAACAATGCATACAATCTCAGATTCTAAAAAACTCCATATAAAACAGTCAAGAAAACATATCAAAAGAAAGGGATCAAGCTGAACTTACCAAACTTGGTCTTATTCAGGCCAAGTACTCTGCTGATGCCATCTTTCTTTGAACTTTTTGCTGCTTAACAAGGGCTTATAAGAAGCTATGGATGATATGGACTATTCTTGGCTGGTAGGTCAACAGCTGACCCCAAGAAACAAGACAAAAGGAGATGGTGAATGGTTAGGACTTTTGCTCCTGCACAAACAACAAAATTCCAAGTAGCTTAAGCTGCATACAAGCTTGTTGTCAGCAAGCTTGTAGTAGCTTGAGCTACAGTAAGTATCACAGTAAAATCAATTAAAAACAAGATTTTAAAAAATCTTTGATAAACACTCTAAATTAGAGCTGGATTTGTGAACAAGTAATGAACCAAACAAGTAAACTAACATAAAATCCAGGCTTTTGTATACACTTGATATGTCAAATCAAGTCTATCCAACAGCTAGGAGAGCTTATGGATCTCAAAAATACTTTCTTGCCAAAGACTTTGCAACAAAAATAATAATTTTGATGAAAGATGATAACTGATTTTCAGAAACAAACTTAAATCATTACACTACTGGAAACATAAAAAACAGGAACTCAACTTATGCAAATTTACTCAAAATACTTTAACTATTTATTAATAAGAAAAAATTACATAAGTTGGAACAAAGAAAGCATTCACAGGCCAAATGCTTTTATACTAGATGAAAGAAGATACTAGAAGCTAAACCCTAATACAATCTAATTTCCAAAATTGCCCTTTGAAGATTCGGATATCTTGAAGCATGTTTGAAATTCAAGCTTGGTTCTTTTGGCAGATTATGGAGTCCATGTGATATGACAGTGTACCAATGTGATCTTAGCCATGTAATTTTGTGTGGAGAACACTCTATATGATCCCAATCGTTCAATCTCTGCCCATCTTTGTCTTGTTGTAGAAAAGCAACCTTTCTTCTTGTCTTGTAGTCATGAAGGAGTGAGCTGGATCTAAATGTAGCACATGGGTGTGATTAGGGTGGGTTAAACATGAGAAACCCTCTGGTTAATTAGGTTTCCATATGGGGATTGATTTAATTGAGCTAAGAAAATCCTTTAGGGCTTATGGGTACAGTGCAAGTTTTAATCCAATTTGGGGGTGTTTAGGCTGTTAACCGGGAAAGGTGGGATTAAATTAATATAATTTAAAAAATTAAATTAAGTTAATAACAGTGGGTGGAATGGTGAGGTGTCGGCTGGTTATTGGTGGTAGTAGTTTGGTTGCCTTGGCAGGTTTGGTCCCCTGCTTTACAAAATATGTGCATATAAGGTTTGCAGTAATAAAACTCCCATTCCTATTGTATTAACTTTGATCAAATTACAAACTACCCCCTCTCTTTGATAATAAACTCATATAAGGACTTCTTTTGCAAATAGATGGTTCTTCAAGGGTTGATCTTGTAATTTCTTGATAATTTAGGGACCCAAATGCAAATAGAGAGTATTGCAAGGGTATAAATTGCCAAGTCTTCAAAAGATGAAGGACCAATCTTGCCAATCTTCAAAACTTCAAGGAATATTTTGGAAATTCCATTTTCGGGTCCGGTTCTTTGTGCGGCTTCGTTTCCCGTGTTCGTTTTTGCTTGATTCTTGTAATCTTTTGGTGAATTCACGATATCCATACCTGAAATACACAATGAACAAATACAAGCACTTTTTTGGGTATTTTGATGATATTTAAAGCGTTTTAAGCCCGATTTGGACGATGAGACTATGTATAATTACAGTCTCATCACTTCCACAACTACTGAGAAATGCCTTGCAAACTCACCTCCCAGCTGTTCTAGACCAGAGCCTCCAGCAATACATACCATCTGTCCTCACAACAGCTGTTAAAGTAAATGTTGCAGCTATTGCCAAGGCGTCTGAGCCTTCAAGAAAACTTCTTCAAGAGCTGTTACAAGAGGAACTTAAAGAAATCTGCTTATTTGTCCATCAAGAATTTGTTAAGTTCCTCAAGCATGGATCAGGCACAGCTACTACCAGCTCTATGCCTGAGGGAGAGAATTCAGCAACCTCCACCTCTGAAGAAGAAGCAAACACCGCTTCACCCAAGGGGGAGCAATCACTTAAACAACCAACACCTTCAACAGGGATTCCAACACCAAAACCTCTCAGATCCTTCAACCCCAGCACTGAAGCAGTAAAGGACAAGGGAAAAGGAATTGCCATTGAACAACCTGAAATAACCCTGCACTCCCTCCAAGAAGAAGGCGGATCTACAACCAAGCTCTCCAAATACTCTGACCTGAACAAATTTAAGAGCGCTGATGAACCACCACTTACCCCAAAGCAGGCAAAGGCTCAAATCTTGGAACATCAAAGGCTTGCAAGCATTAGAGCAGCTGAACTCAAGAGCAAAGAAGCTCTGAACAAACTCTCTCCTGCTGTAAAGGAAGCTCAGTTGGTTAAGCTCAAAGAACTGGAAGTTAAAAGGAGTAACCTTCAAAAGGAATATGAAAGACTTGTGAACCAAAGAGCTGAACCTGGTCAAATCACCAAGTATGCATGTTACACTGACAAAGACAAAAGAGTGGTGATGACCCTTTATAGAGAGAACCAACTAACCAACTACAAAGTCTTCAGTGACTTTAAACTCAGAGATCTGAGCCTCTCTGAATGGTTAGAAATGATGTCTCTTGCCCAAAAGAAGACTGGGCCTGGTGCTGCCCAAATGATGAAAAACATTCAAGCAAAGCTGAATTGGGTAAGAGACACGGCAAAGAAGCTGAAGGTACCTCTGCCTCCTCAACTTTCACAACAACAACCTTCTCAAGGACAAAAGAAAAGAAAAACCCAAATGGGGCCTCTGGTGGAGAAGTTGGTCACTGAAAACATTGTTGTAGATGGGATGCACAGAAACTTGGTACTGCCCAAAGAGATCACTAAACTAGTAGGGGGCCAAGTATACTCAGAACCAGAGACAGGTATGGTCTTCATGAATGGTAATTGTGAGTATTGCTTTCAGCAGATGAATGAACTACATATGGCATCAACCATCCAGCTCATCAGACTCAAACGGGGCATCCTAAGGAATTGCAAATCAGCTAAGGATTTTGAGTTTGAAGTTGAGCTAGTTATCAACTCTAGAAGTGACAAAGTTGAAGCCCAGAGAATCTGTGATCAAGGCCTTGATCGCTGAAGAACCTTTTTATTTTTGTTTATGTTTACACCACTGGGTGTTCTTGTAATAGACTAGGTTCTTTATGTTTAATAAAACTCTGAGGTATGTTTGTTAAATTATGTGTAAGAAGAAGCTGTGTACCCACTTACAATAATTTTAGACTTAGTATAATCTATAAACAAATAGGGGGAGATTGTTGGGCCAATGAAAGTTTTAACTATGGCCCAGTCTAGATTTGTTTAATTAGACTAAGTGTTTACTGATCGATGAGAGGACCAGCGACAGAGACCAGACCAGTGGAAGGCAAAGCCTCAGCTGGCACACCAAGAACATTCAAGTCAAAGACAACGTCAGAGAAGTCGAAGACAATCTGAAGTCATACTCACCAGCGATTATAGATAGCTGGGATGTTGAAGGAATGTGATGGTGTTCAAGGATCTCTGAGTTGAAAACACTCAGAGATCACTTAAGAACCCTAGAAGTATGGGACAAGCAAAGCTTGTCCAATCCTTTTATAGATTAGGAGGGAGAATCTACCAAGTGTTTTGAGCGGGACAAAACAAGAGATTCAAGATAAAGCCTAGTACGACCTAGTGGGACAAAATGTGAACAGTTGGCAGAACTGATCACCTAAAGTTGTTTAAAGGTATGTCTCGATTTGGACATGCATTTAATACGTTGTACTCTTCCATTCAGAAGGTGACACGTATCAACTACTCCCACTAAGGAAGCAACCTCGTACACTATAAATAGGAGTGATAAAGGAGAATTAAATCAACCCTTGTGCTCGGATAATTTATCTAAGTTCTTTCTCACCTTGGAACCGCTAAGCCCTCAGCTTTCTACTAGCGTCTCATTGGTTCCCTTGTAAACTTGAGTCTCGAATCTAGTTTACTTGTTATAGGGTTCATTTCTTGTTGTCATTCAACGAGTGTATTCATAGTACTTTGTAATACTTTGTTTATAATACTTAATAAAGCATTACGCGTTTGAAAAGTATTTCATTGTGTTTCGTGGTTACAAGAGTTATAGTTTATCAACAATTGTCATATTAAGGGACTTCCATTGTTTAATTTCTTATACTTGCGTTGACTCCTTACACAGGAAAGAAATTTATGTTAGATCATATCCACGATACTTTGGTAAAAATACTTGCTAGCATTCATATATAAAGAAAAATTATGCAAAGGAGGAACGTGAAACCATATTAGCAGATAGAGAACAGTGGTCCCACGTATATACAAGACATTTGGCTCTTACAGATACAACTTCGTGCTACTGTGAGCATCTAAGAACATTCTCCTAATGAAAAATGTTAGAAAAAAAACTTTTACTACTTACCTTTTCACCAATTAACAATTCAATATACACTAATTAAAGCACCCAAGGATTTTAATATAATGCCACGATGGTACAAAAGGTTGTGGACATCCAGACCAGTAGATACATCCCAATAGTGTACCCTCCAGTCACCACCACACGAGTAAATATGTGAATCGGTTCTACAATGAGAATAGAAAAATAAAAGTTGATTTATGGCGGTTATAAATAATAATCCTAAATTAGCTAGACTAGAAAAGAAGCTTACGGTGTAGCGGAAATGTCATTAACTTAACCATTTTGGTGTCTAAAGGATTGAAAAATCTCGGTTGTCTTTGAGTCCCAAGGATGTACTATCGCATCTTTGCCGCCAGTAAGTACTTTGTCACCCGGAGGAACAAACCTTGTAGTTAAAACTTCACCTTTATGTGCGTTTCATTTAGATCTATGACAATGCATTATCAAATGCCTTCTTTATGCGGTGGCTATTCGGTATATCGATGAAAAGAGAATGTAATGTGGGTGTGTTTGAGAAAGTAATGTGTTTGATGGATGAAAATTTGAGTATATAAAAGTTTGAGTATGAAAACTTGAGAAGCTTACGGTGTTTGAGAAAGGAGGGAGTAATGTGTTTCATGGATGAAAATTTGTTGTTTATTTAAATCATTTACGGGACTTGTCAATAACAAGATATATCATTAATCTGGATATCCAAAGTTTGCGATGACACTTATATGTTATACCCATTATTTTAGCTAAGTTTTTACATTTCAAATATACGAAATTTCGGATAAAAGTTTTATATTTACGAGTATTCAAAATTTCGGATTAAGAAGTATATATGTAATACAAAATTTGAGATCAGTTTTATTTGGAAAAATTGTAAGTTTTTACATAACGTATATTACGAGACAAACATCCATCGGGTTCGTGTGAATCCCCGAGGACCCCCTAGGTCTACCCTTGCCAAGAGCAGGAAGGTGGGTGGTGGGTAACATCATGAAAGGTTGAACATTTATTACTTGAAAGAGCATTTCCTTACCTCACATACATTACATTTTTATTCGTTTATTGTTTTCCCATCACCATCACCCCTACAAAGTAAAGAAAGCTCGGTAAAAATAATATTTTTAGCTAGCTAAATAAAAAGAAAGGAATGAGAGTTTTACAAGTCTAAAAGCAGCAATTTTGAGTCCATGCAGCTTGCCAGCATATGATTATCGTTTTTCCCCATAGAAAGAGACATGACCGAACTCTTCACTTTATGAGATTTTAAGACACTAAAGATAAAAGGATTGAAAAAAAATTTAAACCTTTGTCAAGTGTATTGTGTAAAGGGCGCATATAATGTTATAGACTACTCTCATGTACCTACGAGTTCGAGAGTCAATTTCTCTTACCATCCCATCAACACATCCTGCTACGATGTTGTTGGTACTTGTTAAACACACAGATGTCACATTCGTCTCGAGGGCACAAATCTGCAAATCATTATTCCGTAAACATCGTGCTTAAGGAGTTGTAGTAGCAAAATATTGGCAATATGGCAGAATGTATTACGTTTATCTTTGTTTTGTATGTTAATCTCTAAGAGTAGGCAAAAAAATACTTGTAAATCCTTTAGTTCAATACAAAACAACAAGAGTATAAAAGGTTTTTTTTTATGTTGGATGGTAAAGTTTAAATTTTGAATGATGCAATCTTCTCTTTTTTCTTTTTTTTTTTGAAAGATTTTTAAAAGTTTAGAAAAGCAAGTCTTGTAATAACAAACAGAGTAAGCTAAAAAAGAAAGTCTTCAACTTTCAATCTAAATACCAACAAAAAGAGATATAATCTCATAATGCATAACTTTGTTAATGGGTATATCTTAACAGGTCAACCCGATAACCCGATAAAAAGCTAAGTGAGACCCTAACTCGACCTTATTAGGTTATCGGGTTTATCTAGTTGACCCGATAAGCTAATTTGATCTCGAATCAACCCAAACCTATAAGACCTTATCGGGGTCGGACTGGGTCGAGTCAACCTATTTGACACCCCTAGTCATAACATTGACTTTGGCAATATAATTTTAGGGCGTTGTTAAATTTCTTATACTTGCGTCGACTCCTTACACAGGAATGAAATTTATATTAGATCATATCCACGATACTTTGGTAAAAACACTTTCTAGCATTCATATGTAAAGCAATACTATGCAAGAGGAAGGAACGTGGAACCATATTAGCAGATGGAGAACGTTGGTCCAACGTATACACAAGACATTCGGTTCTTGCAGATACAACTTCGTGCTGCTGCGAGAATCTAAGAACATTCACCTAATGAAAGATGGTAGATTTTTTTACTAATTAACTTTTCACCAATTAACAAATCAATATACACTAATTAAAGCACCCAAGAATTTCAATACCTCGCCACGATGCTACGAAAGGTTGTGGACATCCTAATTAGTAGATACATCCTGATAGTGTACCCTCTAGTCACCACCACACGAGTAAAAATGTGAATTGGTTATACAATGAGAATAGAAAAATCAAAGTTGATTTATGGCGGTTATCAATAATAATCCTAAATTAGCTAGACTAGAAAAGAAGCTTACGGTGTAGCGACGATGTCATTAACTTAATCACTATGGTGTCTAAAGGATTGAAAAATCTCGGTTGTCTTTGAGTCCCAAAGATTCACTATAGCATCTTTGCCGCCAGTAAGTAGTTTGTCACCCGAAGGAACAAACCTTGTAGTTAAAACTTCACCTTCATGTGCGTTTCTTTTAGATCTACGACAATGCATTGTCGAATCCCTTCTTTATTTGGTATATCGATGAAAATAGAATGTAGTGTGGATGTGTTTGAGAAAGCAACGTGTTTGATGGATAAAAAATTGAGTATATAATAATTTAGTATGAAAACTTGAGAAGCTTACGGTGTTTGGAAAAGGAGGGAGTAATATGTTTCATGGATGAAAATTTGTTGTTTATTTAGATCATTTAAGCGACTTGTCAATAACAAGATATATCATTAATTTGGATATACGAACTTTGCGATGACGCTTATATGTTATACCCATTACTTTAGCTAAGTTTTTACATTTCGGATATCCGAAATTTCGAATAGAAGTTTTGTATTCATGAGTATTAAAATTTCGGATTAAGAAGTATATATGTAATACAAAATTTGAGATCAGTTTTATTTGGAAAAATTGTAAATTTTTACAAGACGTAAATTACGAGACAAACATCCATCGGGTTTCTATGAATCCCCGAGAACGCCTAGGTCCACCCTTGCCAAGAGCAGAAAGGTGGGTGGTGGGTAACATCATGAAAGGTTGAACATTTATTACTTGGGTAAGATAGTGAGAAAGGTTGAACATTTATTACTTGGGTAAGATAGTAAAAATTTAACCTTAAACGAACTAGCAAAGAAATGTTGTTGCATGTTGTCAAAACTCCAAACTAGATATCATAAGTTGGTAGATGAGAAAAAAATACCTACAAAACTACTTAGAAACAAAAAACCGAGCCGAACCACTCCGATCATAACCGATCAAATCATAATCGAAACCAACAAAAACCAAACCGAATGGATAGTCCTAGTGGTGCAAATCAGTTTTTTAAACCGGTACAAAACACCAAAACCAGTTTTATTAAAAACCGCTTTTTTACCGGATCGGTAAAAAATAACCGAGCCGGTTAGACCGGTTTTACCGGTTTACCCGTAATCGGGTTTTTACCGGTTTTACCCGGTTTAAAAGAACCGGTTTTAACAAATTTTTTAATTTTTTAATTTTGTTTTATATAATATTCAAATTTAAAATATATATATATATATATATATATATATATATATATATATATATATATATATGGATGGGATCTAGAGAAACCTTCTTTTTTGTAGAAAACCTAGAAAACAAACAATAAGGTAGGTTTTGAAACATATCAAAATAAAGGGTAGAAAATGTAAATAACGAAAAGAAGAAGGGGAATAGGTGTCAACCACACACAAACATTTGTTTTTACCAGACACACACACTTAAATCTCATCTTAACCCCACCACCGCCATAACAACCACCGCGGGCACCACCACCACAACAACCACCGGATGCAGCACCACTGCTTAACAACCACTTCGGACACCACCACCATAACAACCACCGGATGCAGCACCACTGCTTAACAACCACTTCGGGCACCACCACCATCATAATAGCCACTCCGGCAGCCTTCATATCAGTGGCATCAGTTTCCGGCCACCTCTATTTGCTCTGAAAACTTTTGATCGTCTATTACACCGGCTGACACATACATCAGGTATGGTATATATTATTTTCGTGATTATGTATCAATAATAGCATATGTGCCAATTCAGAATTATATAGATTAAAATTAGTGGCATATGAAACAAATTTGAAAAAAATTCATAAAAAAGGTGTATAATTAAAATGCTCACAAAGGTGTTTTTAAATCATCATGTTAAAAATAGGACAGACTGTCCAAATAGGTATATTCAGACCATGTATATATATCTCAATAGTTGATGTCGGATTATGAAAGACTAGAATAGTCTTCTTTTAATATGTAAGGACACATTAAGTTTGTAGCTTTTCGACTGCTGTTATGGACGCACTCAGTGCGCGTGATTTTTTTTGGAAACTTTTTTTTCTCTTTATAAATACAGAACATTGTGAGTTTGTAGAACTTTATTTTATTTGAACTCGTGATTAACTGTAGCATTATCGTTGGTTTGCGACTTGTGTAATTGTAATGTATAGGGTTCATCAGTTGGTTGCATCATGGGTTAGATTCAGTTATCAGTCAATAGGAGCGACAATAACCAGCATTTATAGTATTTAACTATTCCGAAAATCAACCAAAATCCTAAATCTTGACAAGTGCATTGCCTTAAACAGTTGTACTTCCTTTATCATCATTATTGGAACTACTACTGTACTACATGAGGTTGGTTCCCATGACTGAACTAGAAAATTATGTACACCGGCCTGACCACAGAACAACAACCTACTAGGCTGCTAGGAATCTCACAAACATGATATTGCCTGAACACCGTGTTAGCTCATCTACTCTGACTCACTTAAATTTATATAGGTTCAGAATTTGAGAAAAGTTTAGTCTCTTAGGCCCTGAATATAACTTGCGAAGGTTGTCTGATTGCAATAATGTTTTATGTGTTCTTTTTCATACTTAGCTAGGTAGGTATCACACTTCTAGTTTTAGTTCATTTGTTTAAATAAATGTCATAGCATTTAGTTGTCTGAATAAGTGCGTCGAGATAAATATTGAGTGACTATTGTAGATTATTAGATAATAAGGTATTCACGTCATTTTTGTTAGATTACGACATCGGTTCTATTATTTTATTAGGGCATCGGTTTTATTATTTTATTACGGCATTGGTTTTATTATTTTATTACGGCATCGGTTTTATTATTTTATTACGGCATCGGTTTATATTTTAATAAGGCATCGGTTTTATATTTTTTATGATGTCAGGGTACAATTTAAATAAATTAATAAAATTTTATTTGGTAAATAGAAATCTGATTGTTCAAAATATTTAATTATTAAATAAAAATAGCATTTGTCTCTTGATTTCGCCAGTAATGTTGTGGAGAAATGTTTGGCTGAAGCGGGACAAGACATATCAGAAAAAGCATTCCTGAGTTGGTTGCAAGCCGTAATTCCCAATCAGTTCTTTTTGATCCCTACACGATCTTTGTGATCCATATTGCACTAAAGGTTTCAAAGGTCAGTTATATGTTATACGTACTCATAACGTCATCTTTCATAATATGCGTTCTAAACGTTCACAATATTTTTGCATTAGTTAATCTTAATAATGGATATGTTTCATTGGTCTGCATGTATTTACATACCAGTGCCTGTTAGATCTAATAAGAGGAAATGCAGCGTCAATGCAAACAAATCTTTATGGTAAAAAGATATTGGAAAGGAGCGTAAGATGTATGTAATTAGGTGTTGTCCGGTCACAAAACTCTAATTCTTATATGTATGTGTTTCTGGCATGTTGTGGCTTTGTGCATGTGTAAATTTTCTGGCTTTTGAAGCTGGTTTTAAGATAACTGTAGGAATAATGTGACATTCGAATGTTGTGTCATAATGTACCCAATATGCCATCGTGAATTTATAATGTCTTTTGTGTCAATCCAAACGCACCTTATAATACACAAAATTACACAAGTTGTATGGGGTAAGAAAGATGTTTATGACCTGCATCAAGATGTACTAGGTAAATGTTATATGTGATATATGTTTGCTTGTTTGACAGTTTTTACTTAAAAAAAATTTCAGAGTGACTTCATTTCTTCTCTCTTATGTTATCAGGCCTCTGTTTGGATTATTAACTGATGCAATCAAAGATGTTGTTGGTCGACCTCGTCCAGACTTCTTTTTGGTGTTGCTTTCCTGATGGCAAAGGGGTGAGTTCTACTTGTGGTTTCTATCCGTTTATAGGCTAAAATGGTAAGTATCTCTTACTATTACTGATTTTCTATATTACCATTACTTTTCACCGGCGACCATTCAGTGAGAGGATACATGATCCGTTCATAATTAGAATTCCTTAAATAGAGGTGGAATTTTCAATTTATGAACTAAATTTACATATAAATAGGTCAATTTTGGTCAGTTGTGTATTTACCAGGGGGTCATCTAATTTAATTTAGTTGCTAATTTTAGAACTTTGGATTCAGGAAGCATACAAAATGAAGGGAAAAGCTGATGTGGAAGCGCTAGCAAAGAAGGTCAAAAGAAAAGAACCATTGAAAAGAAGACCAAGACAAAATAAAACAAGGAACAAAATTATTCATGTGCACCATTACATAAACCATCAATCTGAAATGGATGATTTCATGTAGTTTGCTGATAGTTTTAAACCAAAATAAATTATCTGAGTCCTTGTAGGTTATTGAGATAAGATCAATTGTGACACTAGATAGTGTACGCGAGTATAGAATGTAAAGATCCGTGGAACTAGTATGATAATGGAAGTATATGATGTTTTTGTACACATATATCAGTTGAATATATCTTTTTTCTAGATGAGACATCAGTTGGCAGTTTCATGTAATTTTTCTTAAAGCATCCGTTTATATATTTTTTGCGCATCCGTTTGTATATTTTAGGGAATCTGTTTGTATATTTCAAGGCATCTGTTTATATATATTCTGCTATGTACACCATTTCCTTTACAGAAAAAGACACATGCAATTAGATGTCAATTATATAGCACAGTGATCGATCAGGTTTTTGTAAACACAACAGTGAAAATATTAAAGAAATACCGAATTTTTTGCAAGATATACATGTTATAAATGTGGTATTAGAATCATAAAACATTAAAACTTATGTCAAAGCAACAGTCGTGCAAGCACTTTTATGACCCATATAATCAATATAATCCCTCTTGTTTGCCTCATTCCTTTTACTTCCTTCTGTCGTGTTGCTAAATCTGGTTCCCAGAAAACTTGTTCATCAACCACAACATCGTTAACCACCACCCCAGATTCGGTAACATTGTCTTTAGTTACGTTCAATTGTTGAGTTTTTAGTACATTCTTGCTAGCGCATGCAATCTGGCATACGGTATGTCCAAAGTGATGCAACCGATTTCCTCACATCACCCTTACATCACTATGATAAGAATTTCTCGCAACTGCCATATACACACCATAAAAATTAAGTTTATGTCAAGAAAACAATTGGTTCATTTGATGATTCATTAGATATTCACGCTGACTAGATTATATCAAATACTAAAGATTATTGGATCAGATTCAACCCATTTACTTATAAGATGGCCTATTTTGGTACACATTCAAAAAAAAATATCTAGCTCTAACAAGACGATTCAAATGGATCAACGACAACTATGTAAACTGATGCAGATAACCTAATGAGTAACTAAATGTATTCAAAAACTTATTATTGATATATAATACGTATCCAACTCTATTAATAATTATGTTTGCTTAAAAACAAATAAAATTCATTTATATCGTAAAACCATATATTCTAAACATCTGGGTGGAACTATAGCTCCCTTTGTGGCATCTTTATAAAGGAAATTGACTTGTTAATGTTAAGTTTTATGGAAGTCAGAATATTGGTATTCCAAGAAAAAGATACAACGACATGTCACCTGATAGCTTTCGAATAATAGAGCAAGTTTTATATTGTCGTCATTATTGTATTGGCATGTCCTTCATAAGAAAAGCGTATATGCAAAAGTGTTCGAAATTGCCGCATTGGGTAGTCAACAGAAGCTCGTGATAGAGACACATTGTATGATCTAGTCATCTAGAGGGACCAACCTAGATGAGTACCCTACAACAAAAATAATTCTAATGTAACCCTTTTAAGAACTTTCTAATGCAACTATAAAAATTGAAGAGATATTTTTTTTTTGTATGCAAACTATAAATACCAGCCTTGGCCAACTTTGTGAGTATACAACTCGTCCTTCCTACACTTTGGCCTGCACTATCTATCTTTTCACACAAAAATACATTCAACAATCAATAAGGAAAATCCTTGATAGTAAGTATTGATATATGAACTCCACACGACCTACAATATTTTGAATAACTAGACATTTGAAAACTTAATACCAACCTCAAAAACAAAATTTAGGCTATACGTGGTATAGTTTTCACGGTCTAGAAGGTATTCAGATGTTGATTTATTTTCTTGTACTTACGTGAGAGCAGCAATTGTGATTTTGCATTGCTTTGTCTACTGTATAATGAGAATGCTGACAACAAATGAAGTATCATAGTTTTCGGTGACATACCTTCACTTGTTCAAATTCTTGAAACTAGTAACGTAAACTAAATTAGTGCATCAGAATAATTTGTTACTGTATCTGTATTATACAATAGTTCATTTGTATTAAGACACATGATCTACAATAGCTAAGGAAGATTATGCGGTGGTTCTTGGTAACCTTTGTAATCATTAATATATTACAACAGCAACATGTTTCAAGGTTTGAACTACATAGCTAACATCTGAAAACATTACCCCCTTTTGTTCAACATGCAGACTTCTACAAAAAATGGTTTAGATAGTCTGTTTGGACATATTAGAGTATCCTTTTGCATGTTTACTATTTAGATCATAAAAGTAACGTGATTGATCTTTTATGAATTAATCTAAACATAAATTTTCAGAATAGCCTATGCTTTTCCCACTCTCTGTATAAATAAAATCCGTTCCTCACATAAGAATTAAAAAAACATGATTTAGATTACAAATCCGAATGAAAGTTGACTTATATTTGTAAGTACTTTATACTTTTCAGTAGAGGTGGCAAAATGGGCGGGTCGGACGGGCATGGGTTGGGGGCTAAATGGGCGATGGGCTAAAAGGGTGGTGGGCTAAACGGGCGGACGGGTTAAACGGCCGCAGGCCAAACGGGTAGGCTAAACGAACGCATGGTAAAACGGGCAAAAAACATATAAAAACGTAAAAAAAGTAAAAATCAATACTCGTTCAAAGCATAGAAAAAAACATTAATTATAAAGGTCCGTCGAATGTCCAATCTAGTGTTTTACATACGCCCATTGAGCCTATCTAATGTTTTAGATGTGCCCATTGAGCCCATCAATAATAATGAATGGACAAAAAGTGGCCCCCTACTTTTGAAAAAAAGGGTTAAAAATTACCCATAATTAGCAAAATGGGCAAGATTTGCCACCTCTACTTTTCAACAACATGAGGCGACCAAAAATGTTCTTTGCAGAAACTCAATAGCTTCATTGCAAAATCATATAGTTTAGAAGAACCACAAAAGACCAGGCATAAAAAAACTTACAAATATCATCAAACCATATAGTATAAGAAGCTGAAACCACCCTTAATTGTCAGTTAAGAACCTAAACCCATTACTACAAGTTTATTTTCCAAAATATCAGTTTTCTAGGAGAAATAGTCCTTGTGTGGATCAAAATTTGAACTATATAAAGTTTATTTTCCAAACTTCTAACGTATGTATAACTAAGGAGCGCTACTCGAGGGGATTAATTGTGGCAAACATAAACAGTGACGAGTTTCTTGTGACAAATATTTATAAAAGCAGGAAGATCGACATACCACAAGTTAATGTAGATTGAGACGAACCAGAAGAAACCATAATTGATATATATATAACGTGTCCTTGTAATTTTTATGTTGTATCTTGAAACAATAGCTCCCTATCATTTTTGCCTAGTCAATCCAAACGGTCCCTTATTGTTCTGATAGCTGTGGAATTAAATTACGATTTGTGTTACATGAAACATATATAAAACTAAAAAAATAAATACATATATTAATTAAATTAGAGTTTGTGTTACCTAAAACAATAAATTCATCATTAGCCACCATTGCAGCCACCGCCGGAACTATGATGATACCGGTGTGATGGACGTGGTGGATGATGATGATTCGGTGAAGGTGGATATGGTGGTGGTTGTATCAGGAGGGTGAGGATGATGATGATTCGTTGACGGTAGTCGTAGTGGTGGTTGGTACCGGTGATGGTGGTTGTGTGTGTCGAGGATCAGAGAGAAGCAAAAGAAAAAAATGAAATGAAATAAAGAATTATATATGGCAAGTGTTTATTTACAAAATCACCCCTTGAAGAATGAAGGAAGTAACAAACAAGTCCTTGTAGTTTTTGTAAAAAAAAAGGAGGGTGATAGGCCTTTGATCTAATGGTTGGGAAGAAGTTTTCTAAGTTTTCTTTTGACATGAAGTTTTCTATTGATCCCATCTATATATATATATATATATATATATATATATATATATATATATATATATATATATATATATATATATATATATATATATATATATATATATATATATATATATATAAATATATATATATATATATATATATATATATATATATATATATATATATATATATATATATATATATATATATATATATATATATATATATATATATATATATATATATATATATATATATATATATATATATATATATTTATATATATATATATATATATATATATATATATATATATATATATATATATATATATATATATATATATATATATATATATATATATATATATATATATATTAGCGTCGTAACCCGCCCAACGGGCGGGGTCATTTTTTATTGATGGGGAGGATTTGTGGTTTGTGTTTTTTATTTTTCTAGTTTGTAATTTAATATTTTGTATATTTTAGTTATAGTTCATGTTAAAATAGGTTATATATATAATTTAATGTGTATAATTTTTTATTTTATTTTTATATTGTTTTGTGGTTGAATGTGTTTTATTGAATGAATAAATATTCTCTTGTTGAAGTTGTGTATGATTTTGTAATGATTTGTGTCAAATCGCACATAAAAATATGATCAAAATACCCTCTAAATAAACCAATCAAACCAAAATATGCTAATTGTAAGTGTAATTATGTTTATCAAATAACTTGTGTTGCGCGAATTATATTAAAATTGCAAGATAAAAAATTGCAAAGCCTATGACGCCCCTTTTGAGAGTGTCTTTGAAAGAATATAAGTAATGCCTAAACAATTACGAACAAACTATATATTTATGTAATGAATAAATACAAAATTAATGAATTGTACTTCAATAAGAGAAAGTAAAACTTTATAATTTTTTGTTATTACAAAGTATATGCTCTTAGTTCAAACGAAACATAATTTATTTTTTTACTCTCCATCTATTTGACTTTTTCAAAATAGGTATTCTTCATAGATTCTTTAAAGCATGGTTTGTCAAATTGTGTTTGTTTGTTATATTTCTAGTATACTGTTTTGTTTTAGAAGTAACGGTATAAAATTGGTACTCTCTCCGTCTATTGTCCACCGAAAAAAATACGTAGTTTAATAAAAACATCATTTTCATCTTTTACTCTCTTACTTTTTATACAATGACAATTTTACCCTTAATCAATTAATTTACAACTTATTTCTTTTTTGTAATAATACCTTTAAATGAGGGTGATATGATAAACTTAATATATATTCCTTATCTATTTCTGAAAATGAACAATTAATTTGAGACGTCCCAAAACAGTAATATAGACTATAATTTTGACACAGAGGGAGGGAGTATTAACTTTAACATAAAAACACTAATGTAGTATTTCTAAGTTGTTAAAAAGGAAAACGAAGGAAAAAAATCTACACGTGTCTACTTAATTTTTTATGAAAGCATTAGGCAGTCGTACGCTGATGCGAAGCGTTATATCTTTTTTTTAAATTGCAGTGTAAATACATTAATAATTAAAAAGTGTAGACTTATAAGTTGTTAGCATTCGTGTAGGT
Source organism: Glebionis coronaria (assembly GCA_025667525.1). Classification (NCBI taxonomy): domain Eukaryota; kingdom Viridiplantae; phylum Streptophyta; class Magnoliopsida; order Asterales; family Asteraceae; genus Glebionis; species Glebionis coronaria. The sequence goes on from CM046881.1 coordinate 397,528,970, forward strand.
AAACAACATTCGACAAAGATAGTAAGTCACTAAAGTTCATTTCCGCGTTGGAAGAGGAACACGACATGAGAAACTCAATATTATGGTGCAACTAATCTTTCTTGTTGAATTAGTAGCTTTGTCATACGTAAATGGAGAGAGATTAAAAAATAATATATAAGACAAATATTTAGTGAATTCTGGCTTAAAAAAGAGGACCTAAATTGCATTTAAATAATACTTACCTTGACAACATGGTCCCTTTTTCAATATCAGTTAAAGTAAAGTGAAATTGAGGACTACACGATATAGTTGTAAACTATATTTAGTTATTTACTCTATATTGTTACGTGTGTTTTTAGGAATGAGAACTTTTTTAAGAGATAAGATATTTGTTTCTAATTATCCATGAAAGAGTTGAGGTCGTTGTATTCACCCTCAGAACTCCGTAAGAAGAGGCGGTCAAGGTAAGTTCGCGGTTTATTGGGAACTGGGAACTGGTTGAGAATCCATGATAACGCAAATCATTTTTTCACAAGAAAAAATTCAACATATACCCTTAGTTTAGCATATATTCAATCAACCAATCACAACCACCTATTTTTATCATGTAACAAAAAAACTCATTTTTTAAAAATTAAATATCTCACAAACTATTTATCGTTACGTAAAACAAAACATATCATCGCGACGAGAATTAAATCATCTATCTATCGAGGGGCACATGTATATACTTTCGACGAACTTTTTTTTTACTTTTTTTCTTAAGTCACGTCTGAGAGAATCATATATGATTCGTCACGAAACATATATGATTTCCAAAAAATCATATATGATTCATATCACGAATCATATAGGATTTTCTGAAAATCATATATGATTCGTGACGAATCATATATGATTCTCTCAGACGTAACTTAAGAAAAAAAGTTCGTCGAAAGTATATACATGTGCCCCTCGATGATGATTTAATTCTCGTTGCAATGGTGTATTTTTTTTTCATTTGACGATTTACCGTTTGTGAGATATTTAATTTTTAAAAAAATGGTGGGAAGTGTGTTTTTAAAAAAATAGGTGATTATTATTTGTTGAATATGTTTATACTAATTTAAGGGTCTACATAAATCTTAACTCTATGACAAATATGATCAATAGTGTGCATAGCTGAATATTAGAACCCTGCAGTATTTTGTTTATTGAAGCCATAACTAACGAAGCAAAATTACCAAAACACAAACACTTGGCCAATAAACTACAAAATATGAATTGTGTTAAAATTGAACAAATATAATAAGCCTACAACATATATGAAAAGTATGGACTTTATCGTACCTTTCAAAGACAAAAAAATTGTGAACTGAATGTATTAGTACAGTTAAGTAAAACAATCGTAAATAAATTAAAGTCTAACAATATCAACTATCACAATCACTGCCTCATAATCCCTAAGTAAAACAATAGTTGATAAGTAATGTCATATACTTGTCCAAATTCATATAACCTTCTTTTTGTCTTATAGTTAACACATACATGTTGAGTGGTCAGTAAGTCTCATATGGGGTGTTTAGATAAGCTTTGAGGAGCTTAATAGCTTATTTTATTTTCGAAAAGTTTTTAATCTACTTCAAGGTGTTAATAAGTAATTTTAGAGAGCTTGTGGCTCTTTTGTTGGTAATATAAGTCTTGAGACCTTCACACCTTTTTTTCTACACAAATTGGTGTAACCCCAAACAAACTTATCAACTGTATGCAGAAAAACCTTGGGAGAGCACACTTGATTGCTTGTCGTTGTATTTACTATAATACACATAAAGAGCCATAAACCAATATAGTTCATCTGGTTAAGTTTTGGATAGTCTCAAGACTTTCAGCAATACATGTTAGGGAATATAAAGTGGTCAGCATCTAATGTCTTTCATGAAACTATCTTTTGTCTGCAAGTAAGTAGATGCAGGAACAATAACACCACTATGCTCATATTCTCGACCTCCTAACACGCCTGAGACAGGTCACTAACTATTATGTACCAACCTTTAATATATTGGTTTCAACAAGTTTGGAAGTGTGATTGGATCTCATCTCCAGGCCTATTTATAGTTTTTATCAGATACTATTAATCTTTTAATGCAATCTGATATCAGATACGGGTCCAGTTAGAGATGTTACTGGAAGAGAAGGGTCATTTGGCAAATGAGAATTCATAATATTCACGTGAGAACAGGCACTTAAGGGAAATCATCGAATTCCACTAACAGGGCATGCAGTGTGGCACATCATTCAGGAGCTCCTCCTTCAGTTGTTCTCATAAAACAAATATTACATTGAGTTTTACACACACACTTCATAAAAATAGATATTTCTTAAACAAAAAGAAAACACTATCTAAGTTAGGAAAGGGAAAAACCAACCGTTTTCGAAACAAGTGCCTCAACGTTGTTCAGAACTCAACAGCAACCTCAAAACTCAACAGCAACCTCAAAACTCAACAACAACCTGTGAAGCTGAACGAAGTCTGGACCTACATTATGTGGATATGCAAAAGAATGAAAAATTACACAACAAAATACTTACCATAAAGGGAACATTTTTAGAGAGCGGTGAGAGATAAGTGCTATAGATACCGTAGTAGGTTGCCGTTTTCAGCCTCCCCTCTTATTGCAACATTACTGTAATAATTTTTAGTATATGAGCTTATTTTCACTATACTTAAATGTCAGTATGCACCTATTGTTTTGGGGTCACGAAAATATTTATGTAGGTTTTTTGAGTCGTGGCGTGGAAGGAGATTCTACAAATGATTTAGAGGACTTACTGTTTTAAGTGTGACAGATTGGCCAGAAATTGCCATATGATGTCAGTTCACAGGAGATATCAGTACACATACATTTTTCTCGCTTTCCAAAAATAGTGCACCACAATGGCGCCATATACATGTACAATTTCCAAAGTGTGCATATTCCAATAGCAATCCTGGATAAAAAGAATTCATGCCTGATGTTACTACAATATAGCCGTTTAAACAATGTCTTTAAATGCCGAAGAAAAGAGTAACCAAGTTTTCTCACTGTTGGATGCTTTTTCAGGCTCTTCGCCCGATTGAGTTTGGCGATTAGGCTGTGTGCGTGACACTGGACGGTGATTTCTAGTTTCTATGAAAACAAATACAAAAGCGTTTGATGTTATTAAACAATTGACAAATATAGCATGTTGGTAAGATGCTTACGTTAACCATGATATTTCTATAACTGGTGCCTGCGTTATGATACACATTCAACTAATCAACAGTGTTCCGTGTACATGAGAATTTACGCTAATATATATAAGGAAACTTTGTTTTCTTTCTGTTGGATGTTATTACACATTGTCCATCCAATTGAAGTGAGCGATTAGGTTGTACGCACGATACCCGATGCCTTTTTCTGGTTTCTACAAAAACAATTTCAAAACGTTAGATGTTCTTAAATAGCCATCAAATATGATATGTTGCTATGAAGTTGACGTTGATGGTTACCTGTCTGTCATGTATTATTGTGGATATTTGAAACGTTGGTGTCCGCATTAATATATATAATTGATGCGAAAGTGTAGCCTGCAATTTCAAGGAAATTAAAAAAAAAGTGGCTTACTTTTTTCTGCAATTTATTATATGGTAGAAACACCCCAAACCAATAATTTTATGTTAAAGGTTTTATGCATAAGTCTGAATAACTTGACCCACTTGCCCCATTTCAGAGATTACATGACAAAAAATCCAAAACGCCCACATATAAGTTTAAAATCATGATAATAATATGCAGCTCATACAATGTGAAACATGCTTGAGACATTCAGGAACTGGTTACTATTATGTTTCACAACGGGCCAATCAAATGGGTTTAATAGGTCGGAAGTAGCATAACTGTTCAAAAAATCTCAAGGGATTCACACCTTAGCTTCTACATGTAGAAGCCTAATGTGCCAAGCAGATCGATAGTTGTGAGCTCAAAAGTTTATATCAGAAAAAACTAAAACAGAGAACTTGCACACAAATGTATCATTTTAGAACCTGACCGAGGATTTGCATAGTATTCTGTCTACAAAATGTCACTTTGATTCGATCCAAACAATTTGTAAAGCTATGGTTTTTGTCTTTGTAATGTATGGGAATTAATCTCACACGATCTTCTCAATTATTTCAAATGCAAGAAGTACAACGCGCTTACGTTGTAAGTTACTTGTTACGTTTAGAAGTTGAACCTTTTCGTGATTTTTAATTTGATATGGAGAATAAGTACCAGTACCACTTATAATTGGGATAAAACTTACCAGAACATCTTGTGTAAGATCTCACAGTTGGTGTACAATGGTTATCATGTCCTTCAACGTCGGTATCTCGCCAAGAACATATCCCTTACCAAGCATTCTGGACTTTTACTACTTCTTGTACGAATATGAGAATTTAATTCCTTCCAAGTTCTTCACATGTTAGAAAATGAAGCAGATGATACACTCGCCTACATTATGTATCGATCAAGATTAAAACCCAAAATCACATAATTGAAAGAGTACCATTTTCAGTATACATAGCAATATAAAAAAACAGCATCTTGTAGTTAAGACTAAAAATTAAATTAAAAGACGGCTTACTCAACTATTCTGATCAAGATCTGATTTAATGGAGGTGCTAGCAGTGGCCAGATGGCTGCAAAAATCAAATAAGTATGACTACAATAACGAAACATTTTTTATTTGATAACAAAAGCATACAAAGTAGAAGGTGATTTAAAACACTTAAGCAAGCATACACAATTATTCCAAAGACCTCTATTTGTAAAAAAAAACCTTTGTATCCGCATTTATGATGTATTTTGTAACTTATGCCGCCATCCAAAGATCAAAATATCTGAGATTAGCAGCTTTTTCACCCAACTGCATCAAAAACTTTAGACGACTCTAAACAGGATCGAGTGAACCTAGATACTAATTTTATCATCTATTGTGTCAACACAACAAAACAGTTTATAAACCACTATACCTGGACATTTGCTTAAACTTCACTTAATTTGAGTGGTGGTACATCCACACTTAAATGACCAGCGACATGCAGAATATCTTTTTCCAAGCAAACAAAGCTATAAAATAAAGGTGTCAAAACAGTCACATTAACCTGATGTTCAGATTATTGATCAAAAGACTCACATGTTGTCCACATGAATGTATGAATTCCTTTCAACAAATAACCTTTTATTCGGTTGTAGTAATTCTATCCCTTAAAAGTAGGTACCTAGGGCCTACGCACCATCCGCTTACCTACAAATTTTGTTAAAATATGCATTATCTGAACGATAACCGAGTACAGGGCCAACTGAATGATATTATTAGAGATATCAAACACGGGCTCGGTACATATAATTAGAAATTACATGGGGGTCTTCATCTAGCTCGTTTATTAATTTAGATGACACATAACTCAAATAGTTCCATTTTTATGATTTCTACCTCTAATTGCCATCTATATATTATGATAAAAGGATACAGTTTATAAACTCAAAATAGGCTTAGGCTAACCTCGTTTAGTCACTGGATTGCAAGTTAGTGACCGAGTTTCTCGAGAAAGCACTTTGCCAAGACCTATTATGCCAACAACATAGTTCGAGCCTTATCTAAATAGGTATAAAATAAAAGGCACTTTTCTTGAGGTGAACACAATGGTTATAAAATGCTTAAACCAAACACCCCCCTTAAAACATAAATATATGAACAACCACGTCTAATGCTATTAACTCACTTTAGGTATATTAAAATCACAGATAATAACCGTAGAATACTGCATATTTTAAATATATAAAAAAAGAGTTTCTTAAGATGAAATATCAGAACTTTGAATCCCTGTTTGCAGGCCGGTGATTGTGTCACAGCTGCTACTTGTGGATCAAGTCATATTAGGCTGCTTGGGCGCTCACAAAAAGATAGGTTGGCTCTGCACCGCATTGTTTTAATTATGATATAGTTGCTTCTTTGGATTCCGTGAGTCTCGTGCTCAGCTCACATTTGGTTCCTGATAAAACAAATTGCAAATAGATCATTACAAAATCTGATAATATTAAATAAATGCTAAAAGGTAAGTTAGGTAATGTTACTTATTTGCCTATTTTTAATACTATTGAAAGTGGTTTTGATTGCGCCTTCAGATCAACAAATTTATACTTGACAAGTCTTATATCAGGATATGAAGTTATGTTAGATACGCCGTTCTAAGTATATCATAAGAAATCATTAATATGGTACATTTGTCAATACTAAAAAAGGTTATTACGTAACCCTTTACCTTATTATGATACATTTTTCTTTCTTTGGCAAGGTACATCGGCTTATACTCCAAAATACCATCACTTTGACATAGAAAGCCGTGAATGACATCCACAAACGTGGAGGTACACATGAATTTCAAGTTTGTGCCACGTGTTTTAACATTCAAATTGTATATTTTGTGGGCGGGCACTAAAAAGAAATGAATCCCAAAGTATGAACACTCACTTTATATGCTAACATAGTGAAAGGGGTGGTCAAAGTTTATGATTTGTTTATTCCTTAATACAGGTCTATAGAGACTCTAAATCAACATCCATACTGGACAGGATGCAACACTTCATGTTTTGAGCTTGATGCGTAGTTGGCTGAAATACATAGTTCTTGATCATGTTTGTTATAATGCAGAATGTTATCGTGTCACCATGATAATGAATGCACACATCATAGTCTACATGATAAGAGGAAGTATGAGAATATATATCAAGCAGAGGTGTATGAATACATACAACTTTAAAAGCTGCGGAAGCTAGAAATACCACAGTTGCCAAGAATATGCTCGACAAAAAAATGCTATTGAAAAATTGCACATTCAATTCCTAATAGTGATCAGCACCTAAGCTTCCCATGTTCAATATTTTGGCACCATGTCATTCAATTGTAGATGGTAATTTCACTCTGAGAATCAAATGAATGAACTAAATGATAGAACAATAAGAAAATATAATAAGATATAGATATGATGTTACCGTCATTGTCAACACCACATGATCCTTCGCCGCTATTTCCTGCGACCGTGCTTGCGTAACCAACAGTCGGACATGTGGAAGTAGTTCCAACTGTCACATAGCGGCTGCACACATTCCGTGCAATGACCCTATCGAATGCGGCTTAGGAGTAACGCACTTCCTCACATTTAAAGTTCTTTAACAAAATCATAAATCAAATCAGTAATGTAGCATACCAATTTTAGACCAACACGAAGCTTCAAACTCTGCAACATTATAGTTATGGGAAAACTCACTTGTCTTTATATACACAGCCCTGTCGGTTTTGATAGTGTCTAAAACTCGACAAGTTAAAATTAGCCAAAAAGACAAAGTGAAACTGATAGAAACCATAATACGTGAGTTGCAATACCACTTTTGACATTTGCTTTTGCTTTGGATGATTCTAGTGTGTGGCTGTGAATTAGAAACAGTGACAGTGTTAACACCTAATTCTTTTAGATTTTTGTAATATAAAAATGAGTTGATTGCAAGTTAACCTAAACTGACTTTGTTCGTAATAAAGATATTAAGTACCTTGATCTCATCCTTCTTTCACGAACTTGTCTCCACTTTCTTTTTCTTGATTAAGCGATCCATGGTAATTCACGTGTTTGTCTATATCTTCAAATCCATAGCTTGTAGTGACGAAATCAGCAGACTCCGGTCTTTATCAGGTTTTTCCATGGAAGAAGCTCCTTGACCACTTATCGGACAGTTTGTTACAAAAGAATGAACAAACACCAGGGGATTTTCATTGCTCCCAAAATCAAGGTGTTCAAATATTTTGGAAGCGTTTAGGTTATTGAGCTATGGTTATATTACAAACTAAATAATGTATCACCTGGGCAATCCATAAAAACACAGAATAATGCAACAGTTATTGAATTCTAGCAGTAGCCTTATTGAACTCTCCAACAGATTGTGTCTTTAAGGAGATGTGTTGGATAATCAATATGCAAATATGTGAGTTGGATGTATAATTTATTATCTCACCTGTTTTAAGATACATATCGAAGAAACCTTTTCAATGCCTTCCTAATCTGCGACATGATCATAGACAACCTTGTGCTTAAAGTAAATGTTCAATGGGCCAAAATCAATCACAGCCGTATGCCAAATGAGTCGAGATTTGAATTTATGACTATAGAATATAATAAGAAGGAAAAACTGCATTCACACAATATATAGCGGAAAGGTTAATTTTTTTCCCAGTCAGTAACAAACGAACAGCTCCAGAGATTATTTGAGTCAATGGATAAGCAAGTGGCTTAAAATCAGCTTTTGTGCCATATGCACAAATAGCTCCGGTCAATAGTTGTAAACAGTTCATATATTTCCGGAAGTATCCTATCAAACAATGTAAATTTTTTAATACAGAGTTTAAAGGATTATCATAGTACCATTCGTTAATGAGACAATCAAATGCAAAATGTGTTTAAATATATAAACATCAATAAGAGATTAGTGCAAATAGAAGATAGGATAATTCACATGATGGTTTAATACCTTTCTTTTTGTGGTAAGGGCGTCCTGTAAATACATAGCTAATTTTCGTATGAAACCAAATGCATGTTGATATGCAGATGGAAGTCACATTATTGAAAAACTACCTGTGTTTTCATCACTATACATATCAACAGCCAAGTTGTCACCACCACCATGACCACCATAGTAGTAGCTGTGAGCCTGCTCATTGTACGTGTAAGGGGTAGGATTATAACTGTGAAAGTACCCTGTAGTCGGTGGTATAATCGGTGCCCTATTGTACATTATCTGAGGCTGTTGCTAAAGAAGTTGATGCTGCATTGCTTTCTTATTACTGATGAAGCATCATCCAAGTTATCATCCAAGAATTCATGGAGGCAGATCAGTGGGTGCGTGTACAAAGAGTGCCACTTTCTAAACTTGCGTTTCTTAACTTGGAAGCATGACGTCGTTTGCATTCCTAGGATTCGCCTTCTCTCTGAGTATAGTTTGTGGATTTTAGCTCCTGAAACTACATCTGACATGGTTTGTTTGTGAACATGTATGGATTATCATGCTTGGATGATATTTGTTGATAATTATTATTATATGAACTATTTTTTTCTGATTATAGTTTGTTCAACTTTAAGGGGCACCTGATGTTAAAGTATACTAATTTGTGTCAGGATCTTCTAATTTTTTGAACTCATTTTTTTCCGCAAGGACCATGGAGACATGTAATGGAATACCTTCTTCTGTGTTTAACCTTATGTTCTGTAACAGAAAAAAGAACTTAATGTTCAAGTTATTGAGAATATTATCAAGCTGCTTAGTGTTGAATATCCACACGTTTGGCTTCTCTACACTGACACGTGTTTTACATTTACGTCATACATAATCTTAATATCCTTTTAGCCTGATAACAATATTAAGGGAGTGTTGACTAAGCTTATTGAATATTTGAAGGCTTATAACATGAAACTAAACTATAGAACACCAAAGAAAAATGAAACTAAGTTGTAGCATACCTTTTGATGTGCTTATCTTTAAATCTGTGCATTCAGGACAATCAGTGTCAATCAAAGGTATGCTACATACAGTTTAAATTTTATTTCAAGTAAAATAAATATAACAAACCGTTCTGGGGTATCCATGTGTCTAGACAATCAGAACTTAAGATGACATCAAGACACTGCATATGACACGGTCACGCTCAGCCTCTGATCCTACACGATTTCTGAAGCGAGTTCAAGTGAATACAACTATTCAGGTACCAAGAGTGTGGGAATAAGTAGACATGTCAAACAGGAAAGATAGATGATAATCACGAGACGAACTGGAGGAGTAAGAAAAAACCTTGTCTATTGATCTATCCAGAATGAGGAACTCGCATATTTCTGTCCAAGGAGAGCTGAAGCTTTTTAAAGATATATACTTCATGACTCGTCTTAAGTATTGTGGTACCGCATTCTAAAGGGATTGTTCAATATAGTCTAATTTTGTCCATTCTTTGTAGCCAAGACTTTTGCGATATTGAACCCCTTATGATACCATAGAAGAACCTCTTATGTTCTTCTAAGAGAAGCTCTGTTTAAATACCTCTTAAGTTTTCCATAGCACGAATGTGCTTGCTCAGCTGCTTAATGGATGACATATCTAAAGAATGAAGATCGGGCTAAAAAACCTTTCCATCCACCTCTGTTGTGAGCATCATGTTTACGCCTTAACTTACGAACTGACTCGGTACCTCTGACCAAGGCTGATCCTGGCTAGGTAGTCAATTGTTGGACTTTATAATTCGTTGATTATGAGACATGACTCCAACAGGAGTATGAGTTGACCATGTTTTTCGTTCCATTGGGGTAAATTTTGACCTCTTATATGAAAAATGATTGTGTTTGTGCTGAAAAACCCAATTGTTCAATCTGCTGCATTGGCTGAGAGTCTACTTGGCCATCTTACTGAGTGAATAGTACTTGCTATAGTTGATAAAAAAACAGTAACTAATAAACTACATATCATTCACCTTGCCAACCTCATTGAAATCAACAAAATCATTTCAGTTATATTGTAAACATAAAAAATGTCAGGATTTAGGTTCGTTACTCACAGCAGTTGTTCACATATAATCAAGACCCATCCACTTTTGACACTTGATTGGTCATTTTCAGTTTCTATGATTACGTCATATGTTTCAAACTATTTGTTAGGCATGTATCTTGAATGTTAAAGGCTTGTTCATTTCTATGGTGTCACAAGATGTATATGTACCTGAATTCCAGTACATGGCCTTTTGGTTGAATTCTCAGAGTGTTCCACTTGCAAATAGTGTTATGGTGCAGCATAAGAAAAAAATTGTTTCCTGAAACCACAAGGTCTAAAGTTAAGACATAGGAACAGTAAAAAAACATTTGTATTGGTACAATGTGCATGTAGTAAGGTTTTATTCAATTGCTTATGGAAAGGGTCACACACTTAATTTTCTAAGAAAAGATGTCATTCCTTCTGAAATTTCTTCAAGACAATATCCCAGTCCTGAAGGGGTGTGGAAGGTGCACAGACACATGCGAAAACTTCGACTCGTACATTATGAGTTCCAATAATGAAGTACGCACATAGTTAGAAACCAAATTAGATAATGATTTAGAAACAATCGACGTAAAGAATAATATATATACATTTGAGAACTCATCATCTGAAACCTCTAACTTCTTTTGGATCCCCACTTTAACTAAGGTTTGACACAATATGTTCTTCGTCAATTGATTCACCAGGAACCAAGGCCTGTATATAATGCTCGTAAACAGACCCGGTAACCGATTGGTACCTATAATATATTGTCACCGTCCTATTCTCACTGCCACTCAAACCAAAACACACTCAAACCAAAACACACTCCAACCCTCACATAATCTGTTCCAGCACTACACCAAGGAAAGGAATATCATGTTAACTAACAAAGACATGCTTTAGCAACAAAAACATAACCCATATAGCTAGAATTTAAAAAAATTGTCAAACAAACCTTTAAGAAAAGAAAAAGGCTTGAACAACATGAGTTGTTCAATGGGTTGACGATGAATTTGTTTCTGGTCTAGGATTCTGGTGAGAAAAAGTTTCATTATAGTTTAGGATTAGGGTTTCAGACAAAGAGGCGCAGCTGTTTTTACGTGTGTTGTGTATATGTTTGGATATATTGTTCTAATTTTAAAGTATATCCTGATGTATATAAATAGCATGTTTTTTGAATTTGTTAACATTGTTTTAATTAGAAAAATCATCAAAAGTAGTCTGGCTTAGTGGTAAACTTGGTTGCCTCTTAATTATAGGTCACGAGTTCAAATCTTCCATTCAATACTTTTTTTACATAATTTCCGAAAATCTTATCAAAACAGTGGTTAAAAATGCGATTTTCTAAACTGCGTTTCCAAAACGCAATTTTCAAAAAACTGCAATTTCAAATCCTTATAAACGTGAAAAATGGAGAGTTTTTAGGGATTTATGAAATACTATTGGCTAATAGGTGCCATGTCACATATGACATGGATTAGAGGTGTGGTATCAAGTCATAGTTATACCTATATATAATATAGATATATATATATATATATAGGTATAATTATGATTTGAAACCACACTTTTTAATCCAGTCACATCTTTAAACCAATCACATTTGATTTTTTCCTAAAAAAACTCCCAAATCCTGATTTCTCCTAAAATAATTCCAAAATCCGGTTTTCACAAACGCAATTTTAATATCGCATTTTTTTTATACGGGGTAGTTTTTTTTTCCTCTTCCCTTCCACATATTCTAAACCTCCACATATGCTTAAGTCTTTCATAGTGCAAAACCCTAATAATCTCCTGCTCCATAACCTTCATCTATCATCACAACTCAAGAATTTTCTAATACCGAATCTTAGGGATTTTCAAATTTACAATCACCGATTCTCTTATATAATCAAATCCAGATAGGTTACGTACTAAATAACCAAACACATACCAAGATCTGGTGTTTATCACACAACACCCATCATATTCGATATACAACAACTAAATAACCAAAATGGAATCATAATCACATCAATCACACAAAACATTAACTATTCCAAAACCTAAGTGAATTTAAAGCCGTATGTGAGTAAACAGGACATTATCTCGGCTATGATCATTAATCGGCTATGATCTCGGAGGCCCTTATGAGGAAGATCATGGATTTTTTTCAATTCTGGTAATTACTAAAAACACAGCTATTGGGTTATTGTGGAATTTCTTTTAGTAAATGTGTAATAGTTATTTCTTTCTGATTATATGCAGCTAATTCACTTTGCCTTGATTTTTCAAGTGCTGATTGTTTATATTCAATTGGTGAGTAAGCCAACCTACACGATTGAGTGATCATTTTTTTGGAACTGATTGAAAACTTGGCCATCACACCAACAAATTACTAAAGTATTCGATGAGGTATGCCTAATCTAAATTAACGATATTATGACAATCAATACAAACCTCATGAAACTTTATATTTGTAATATCTATTTTTCACAACATTCAACTTAAATAAACCCAACATACTAATAAAACATTATGTTACCAATAAGCATCATATTGCTTATTATACTGATATATGATAGTAGTATTATTTTAAGTGCAAAGATGAGGGTATGATGCTTATAGTTAGCAATACATAGATTCTTATAGGTTCATCATCACTTACGTATAATGAGGTAACGTGATCCAAATTTGTTCATTGTATATGGATAATGCATTCAAACTTATTTTCTTTTGATTTTGATCTACATTACTTGCTTTTGCTCACATCTCATATTCGTTTAATATAATATCTTGATTTAGTCAATATTATAAACTCGCCTGTTGGGTTTATTAACGTAAATAATGAATCATTGTAGATATATAAATAATCCAGAAGCTGTTGTTGATGCAATTCAAAGTCTTTGGCCACTTTTCAAATCCATCTTTGATGTGTAAGAGTTACTTTTACCAAATTAAAGGGACGTTCAGGGTTTTTCGTTTATCAGAAAATAAAATTATTTGTTTGAGGAAAAGAAGCTCATTGATTCGGTTGATCTTTATGTTGCCTTTGACTAACTTCTTATAAATAATTAACTTATCCTAAATGCTGATAAGCAAATCCAAACACTATCTCCTACATTGTGTTACCGCACAAATTAACAAGCTGTTTTTGTAATAACTACACTCTGTTTCTATGACTCAATCCCATACACACCCTACGAATTGCTTATTGAAACTCTTCAGCCTTTTAAGACTTATTTAACGGATCAACGGATGTCGATTAACTCTCTGGCAACCTGGTAAGCTTTTCCCAATTAAGCTCTGGTAATAAAAAAAATAACCACAATTTATGTATTTGAACGAAAAGTGAAAATGATGATGAAGAATGTTGATATATAATAGGACCTATCTTCTTTATCGCCTTGATCAAGAGCCATAATATATTTCTCATAATATTGTTTGTAGAAGCTTTCAATTTCCGCGCATCACTCTTTTTAATATTAATTGCAAGGCTAAACTAAAAAGCTAACAAGTACCTGCTCTAAACGTTGAAGGCGAGCTGTTTTAAATTGCTGAACACCACAACCACTCGAGATTTTATCCAGGTTATGCGCTTTCTCAAATACTTATAATCGATCTTAATTTTTCACAAATGTAGAATCACCATTGATACTAGAGTGTCAACTTTTAGAGTACAATAGTAGCTGCTCATTCCCGAAGTCTGCATCAAATGAAGAATTAGCATCTGTACATGAACCACTGAACCAGTATCGTTCAGCGAAAACCTAAAAGCCCATTGTTATAAATCTAATATCGATCAAAATGAGCATGAAAAGGCTAATTTATACTATTCACATGATTCGTCTTCTTGAGTCGTGACAGAAAGAGGATCTGATAAACGCACGCATTGCAAATCTAAAAGGATGCAGTAACTTCATCAGCAGTTGGCTGTTCGACCTCATATGATCATGTCAAAGGAAGCTTTTATCAGACATAAGGTTCTTATCCACTTTATTTCCCGGTTTTTCCTTTCTTTGTTTCTTTGGATAACTTATAATACTCAAATTTTTAACTATAGGACAAACGGAGTCATGTTGTGGTCTTAAAAGAAGTTATTCCTGAGATAATGAGTGTTGATATTGTTTGTTCAGATTCTGCAACATACGAGGATCTAAACGCAAACAATCTGCACAACTCAATGACAGCGGCTCAAGATGGGGAACATTCATCAAACATGGAAACAAAAACAGAAGATGTTGAATCCGAGGTTATTGTTGACCAAAACTCAACTCTCAACGCTACATACAGTTCTAAGTCGTCTGCGGATTTAAGTTGTCAGTGTGTGTTGAAGGCTGATATGGTTAACACAATAGTTTCTACGCCCGATCCAGTTAGTACAGGCGGTCAAGTTATTGTTAATGACGAACTAAACTCTGCTAGCACTCCGATTGACAATATAGAGAAGCCGTTCTAAGATCTACTACATGTTAAAGTAGCAGCTGATGCGGTTACAACAGAAGATGACATACTCACTAGCCCAGATCCAGTTGAGAATACCATTTCTCAAGTTATTGTAAGTGACGACCTTCAGTCAGCTACCAGCACTCGATCCTTGCGAGTATTAGCCTTCAAGTCAACCTTAATTAAGGTGATGTGAAATTTGGGGTTTTGTAGTATTCAGTTTATTCAAAATACTGTTAGCTCACACTTCGTGTCATAAGCGACTAATATTTATTTTATCTGAATTTGTTTAACCCAGGCGGGGTGTGTTTTTCTCTAGCTGGAAAAAAACAGAAGCATTCCGCTGGATGACAACAGCACGACGACAGCACATGGAAGAATGTGTTTGATTTGGCTTTGAGTACTGACACTGTGTCTAAGAAGCTTAGTGAGCTTTATACAGTCAGTAATTCAGAAAATGAGTTTGTTTTGATATCGAATCCTAATGGTTGAAATCTGTTGGGCTGTTGTGTTTTCGACAAGAGGGCGCTGAGGCTTTTCTTGCTCAGTTATGTTTCTTTTCGCTGTTTTTTGGTGTGTTTAGGTGAATTTAATGATGATATTTTTTGTGAGTTTTGCGGGTTAGGTTGAGGAAAGGGGAGTTGAGAGGTCGTGTTGAGGTTGTTCCCATTGTGCTCGATCAAGTTACTACTTTTTTCCAAAATTTTAAGCTATTTGTTCGGCTTCTGCTTGAGTTCAATTTTTTTTGTTTATTTCACAAATATGTTGAGTTTATTTCTGACACGTGGATAAGAAAACGTTATAGGGGTTATTTAACAAGTTTAGTTAAAAAATGAGCGTACAAAAGTCGATTTTATCTCAAATAAGCGGATAAGCAGGTTTCTATCTTCTTACTGAAAGCTGCTTAATTTACTCCAGAATATATAAGCAATTCAACAGCCTCTGAATTGTATTGCAATTTACAGTTTTTACTAATAAACTTGAAATGTCGTATTTTAATGTAAACTAATGTATTGTTGGATTCTGATTAGGATTGTTTAATGCCATTATTAACAAGTCATTTATTCTGTTCTGACTATCAATATATGAAGAAACATGCAGATGCATTACGACCATCTAACATCTTATAACCAATTACTCTCACATCTTCTGATTTTTTCTTTTATTTAATGTAGGTCGCCGCCCGCGCTGACCATAGCCAGGGCCGGCCCTGCTGGGATGCATGCCTTCGATGTTGGATCAGTTAAAAAAATATGTTTTTTTTCTATATGCTAGATGTATGTTGTAAACATTATAATGAAGGTCTACGTGATTTATGGCCTATTCTATATCATTGATTTGGTGGATTTATGTGGTTGATAGATTGATAATTAATGAAGAAATGAAGGAAAGAGATGAAGGATTAGAGAGAGAAAGGAGAGAAGGGAGAGAATTGTAGAGAGAGAAAGTAAGATGAATAAATGATTAATTGTAAAATGGAATCAACAACCCCCTCCTAACATGCTAGGAGGGGTTATATATAGCCCACCCTACATGTGGGCTATATGGACTATACAATAAGTAAATAGATCACGAGCCCGTTACTTAATTATAGTTGGAGCGACCGATCCTTCATAAATACGTAAAACGTATTTCTAACAATCTCCCCCTAAGGGAGGTCGCTCCAAGAAACAAAGTTCTAAATAGTCTATAACTCGTGATCTATGCTAACTAAGATGTGACCGAGACTTTATTGGGAAAAATGTATTTCCAACAATCTCCCCCTAAGGGAGGTCACATCTTTTTACAAAATCTTAAACCTAGCATCTATGCTTGAGTCTTCGATCTTGTTCTTGTGAATATGCTTGATGTGATCTTTGACTTTAGTCTTGAGCATGTTTCCTTGCCTTGACTTTGTGCATTCTTCACTTGTGATATTTGCCTCTTTGTGACTTCATGTTCCACATACTTATACTTTTAAATTCTTGAAAGCTTCAGAGTTTGATACAGCGGAAGACTTGACCTTCAGGCTTTCTTGAATTTGTTGAAGTACTAGTTGTATGTAGTATAAGCATGTGGTGACGACTTCTTCTGGATTGTACACCGCAATGCCACCTTCTTGTTACGCTGCATAAGACAGTTAGCAACAAAACAATATACACGGATGAAATGGCCTTGAACATTTCATACTAATTCGGTAGCAATTTTTACCTCCGGTCGGTGAAAACCGTTGGACGATATTAAATATCGTACTTGTGGCAGGTAGTTTCAATAAAGAACCTCCTTGACAAGATTTCGCGGGTAAACCCGTTCTCTTTACTCGACCGTCCAAAGCTGACTGCGAACGTAAAGAGTGAATCATTTGGATAAATATTATCCGCATGATTTGAAGCCGTCAATTCATGTTCCTGGAACAAGTGAAGTTCAATTAAGAACCGCACCATCGTTGCTTTCCAGTTGTCACTAGCTTGATTCATATAGAATCTTGCAAGTTACCTACCAAGTGCTGTTTGATGTTAACACTAGAAGGATTTCCATTCGTCACTGTAAATACTTAATAGTATTACTCTGAATGTTCTGGCAAGATCATTAAGATATTGCGTAGAGGCCTGGAACGTGTTTAAATTCATTTAAGAATTAAACCACTGTTGCTTTCCAGTTATCACAAGTTTGATTCATAAAGAATCGCACAAGTCACCTACCATGAGCTTTTTGATATTCGCTCAAGAAGGATTTCCATCTTCATTGTAAATACTTTCGTATTACTCGGATGTTCAGGCAAGATCATGAAGATTTTGCGTAGGACTCTTAAGATCTTTCTTACTTTTCACAGTGTGTGAAGAAGCAAGGAAATATGAAAAGTGTGTCCTAATGAGATATTTGATGATCTCAAATGGCTCTAGACTCGATCGTGCATTTTGGATTTTAGTGATCGGAGGCTGGAGAGGAGTGCCACCTTTTCAATACCAATTTATTCGGAGTGAATAAACCAGTAGATAATGTGTTGATCTCCGTGTGATTAAAACAAATACCTTTTGAGAGATATTTGAGTTAGCTGGGAAGGGTTGTGCATTGCATCACTGGGTCCATGATGTCTTTCTTCAATACCGAGAATCATTAGCAAAAATGACCTCAATAGCATATGTATTGACCCGGTTTCTGCCTAAGGTTGTAAGGAGGGCTTCTTTCTTTACACCCTTTATCTTTACAATTCTTTTTCATTCTTCAACCCCTTCAATGCTTACCAATACGTCATAACTAGCACCTTGTTGTGATTGTTCCAGTGCTAACTTAAGTACTTGGTCGACATTCAGCTACGTTCACAATCTTTCTCCATCTTTCCTAAGGACTACTATTTCTAGCTATGGAATGTCCTTGGGAAGATTCCTCCGGTTCTAGAGAAATCATTGGACTTTAACCTATCCTACCATCCTTATGTCACCACAATCTTCACCGTCGTGAATAGAGATGTTTTGGGTAAGTGTATGTCACCATGAAATCCATTTTGAAGTGCAAATCCATTTTGCTCCCCCTTAACATATGCTACGATATTCGAAAACATTTCGCACATGTCGGGATGAGCTAACACGTTAAGTCAAACCATTTATGATTGATCATATCCCATATTAAATCACATTTTCTCCCCCATATTAAAAATATTAACCCAATCGATGTTTTTAATATCAATTGATTTAATAACATTTTAAGAAAATTTGGGAAGAAAAATGCAAGTCCAATTATCTTCATGAATTTAACAAGCTCCCCCTCAAATTAATGAGGGTGTACTTGAAACGTAAATTAAATACCTTTTAAACACAAGTGTAAGGTATTTATTACGTGCAAAGATCATATATAATAATGAATTCACAAGATTAGCAATGTACGAGGTTGGACCTGAATGATGGAGAACATCATATGAAGGATTCACATGGTTCTTGTTCACGAATGTTGGTCTTCCTCGTAACTTCTGAAGTTATCTCTTGACTCCATGTGTATGATTGATATCGTTGTCTTAACACCAATATGTGAACTTGGCACGCTCGGCATCAAGGAATCTGAATGCTGGACAATTGCTCCCCCTCAATTGTTGACCCGTGTTCTATTGAAAGAGCTGTAGTCACCGTTTGAGTAGTCGCATCGTCGAGTATGTAGATATCAATTGCAACTAACTTTGAATTGTGGAGTTGATAACTTCGGATTTTGAAGTCAAAGCTTTCCGGTGAAATGCTTGACTTCAATGTGAAAAGCGGGTTACTATCTGAAATAATAGCAAACCATTTGGAGCATGTTTTAAATCTTTTAAACTTCTGCTCGAACTTTATTTACAACCCCGTGTCATTATTGAATGACATTTCTAGGTTCGTAAATATTATCGATTCCAGAAGACATGCTCGTTTTATCAAAACGTTTTTGAACACACAATTTTGAAAGATTTAGAAAAACCTTTTGAGAAATTCTCGAAAAATTGTGTTCAAAGTTTTGAAAAACAATTACTTGAGCTTAAGATGTTGAATATCTTAAAAGCGAGCTCAAGTCCGAGAAGTTGTGAACTTCCCGTTGTTAAGGATAAGTTACCATCGGCGATAAACTTTCCTTTTATCTGAAGGACGAGTCCTAAGCTGACATTTACTTAGAAGTCGTTTTCATGAGCTTGAAAACTTTGACTGTTTTAACGGAAAGCTCGTGACCGAGAAAGGTTGATTTCTCGTTATGAGGAAAAGTTCTCTTATTTAAAAGATACACTTTCCCTTCTGAGCTTAAAACTTCGAATGTTTTAATACAAGCTCATGACCGAGAAAGGTGAATTTCTCGTTAAGAGGATAAGTTATCATAAAAGATAAACTTTCCTTTATTTTAAGTTCGAGTTACAGTCTGACATTTAACTGTAAGTCATATACACGAGCTTAAAACCTTTGAATGGTTTAAATGTAAGCTCGTGTCCGAGAAAATTTAATTTCTCGTTGTAAGGATAAGTTTATCATCGGCGATAAACTTTCCTTTATTTGAAGCACGGGTTACCATCTGATATTTAATGATAAACCATTTACACGAGCTTAAAACCTTTGAATGGTTTTAGGGTAAGCTCGTGTCCAAGAAAAAATTAATTTCTTGTTAAGAGGGTAAGTTATCGTTGCGTAGATAAACTTCCCTGTCTCTGAAGTCCGGGTCGTCGTCTGTCATTTAACGAGGAGCCATAATGCATGAGCTTAAAAACTTGGAATGTTTTTGATATAAGCTCATGCCCGAGAAAAATGAATTTCTCGTTTTTAGGATAAGTTTATCATCGGCGATAAACTTTCCTTTCTTTGAAGATCGAGTTACAGTCTGTTATGTGACTGTAAGTCCTTGTTTGCAGCTTAACCATGAATCCCCTGAGACATTTGTTTCTCTGATATCTGCTTCTTCAGCAACCAAACTCTAAGAGTGTCCTTAGTTGAACGGTACACAACGATTGGACCGCTTCGTTCTTTTGGAACATTAACTTTGGTACCTGCAATCTCATTAGGAATTTGCATGCTTTGACGTGGGTTAGCAATATCAATTATAGAAGCACATGGGGGTTCACAGTTGGCTTTACTTGTTTCAGAGGCGACCTGAGTAGATGATTCACTAGTCTTGGCTGGCAAACGTTTCCTTTTATAGAAAACCTTAAGTTTAGGCGTAAGTGAAGTATCATCTTTATCAGTTTCCTCCCTAGTAGACTTAGCAGAATCCGAGACTATCCTAGTTAAAGGGCACTCGTTTCCTACAAGAGTGAAAGTTCTACCAGTGGGCCGCCACATTTTACCAAAGGGTTTGATTTTAGCAACCCACTGGGATTTAAGTCTAGCACGGGAGTTCACCTCATTAAGCAATTTTTTGATACAGGAATCATGATTTGCCGTAAAGACACATTTTCTACATGTTTTACACGTAGCATATTTAATGTCCGAGTAAGATCTAGAATCCCTAGATGATTGATTGATGCTCCTAGGATTGGACATGCTACGGTTAGCAGTGTTGGGTAAATTAGAAGGCATCTGACTAGGTTTGAAATTCCTATCTCTTACATGTGTCTTTTGCTTAGCTTCCCTAAGATCAGATTCATGGCAAACGTCATTTGAACTAGTTCTAGACGTGGTCTTGGTATTTTTAGGGAAACTAGAGGCAATCATATGATTTGGTCTTGCTAAAGCTGGAGTGATCACATTGGGCCTAGTTGCTGGAGTGACTGGTCTAATAAGATGAACCAAATCAACTTGGGAGGCAAACCGCGGTCTCGAGGATTGTGGTCGCTCGGATCTAAATGCAGTAGGTTGTCTGACAATCGGTTGTCTGACGAACTGATTTGTAGGCGGTTTCCCCAAGATTGATGGTTTTTCAAGCTTAGTGTCCACACTAGGTCCTTTACTTTTCCTTAACTCGTTTTTCAACGCAGCTATAGCAAAGACCTTTTCTTGTAATTGGGCCTTTAATGTTTCATTTTCTTTGAGCACGTTATCTTGGGATGCCAACTTAGATTCAAGCAGTTGAATTTGTTTCAAAAGATTATCCTTTTCAGCTTTAGAATCTAAAACAGTTTGATCCAATTTTCTTTCAAGAACAACGTTTGATTTTTCAAGTTTTTCAAAGTATGTTTCAAATTTGACCGTTTTCTTAGAAAATTCAAGTTTGGCATCCTCAAGGTCTTTAGATTGCCGAGCTACGATCGTTTCGAGCTCTTTAATCTTAGAATCAGAATCAGTTAACGAGGCAGTAATAAAGCATTTATCATGATGAACTGTAGCATTTTGAACACTTTCTCCCCCATTATGACTCACATCGGATGAATCATAAGTGGTATTTCTATCACTCTTGTCCATCCCATGTTTGTCATAATTAGGTTCAGAATGCTTAATATGCGGCATGTCATCAGCATATACATCATAAACCACATTACATTGTACCATGTTTGCAGGCTCTGCGTCATAAATGGGTAAGGTGTCATCAAGAGAAATCTCGTGAACATTCCCTGACGTGCCACTGGCATCATGTTGTCCTCCTGATTCTGTGCTCGTGCCATCGTTAGGCTCCAAGTTGTCAACCGTATGACCATTATCCTCTTGCATCTGCGTCATTGATTCTTGCACTCCATTAACATACACTTGCTGAAGTTGTGATCTTTGATATATCGAAGACGAGACCGATGACATGAGTTTCAAAATCGTATCACGGAAAACTCGAAGCTCGGTATGTGTATCTCGAAGAAACGATTGACAAATCATTGAACTTTCAGGCTTGATGATATTAAATTGGAGGAAAGGCGTGAGGTGTGTCACAAGAACCTTATATGCAAGTACCGATGCAGAGTGATTAAAGTTTCCATGGTTGAGTTGCTCGGCGAGTTGGGTCAAAGCGGTAAAAATGGAGTCGATGAATATATGACGATCTTGTCCAAAGATTGTCACAAATTCGCTCCCTCCTTGAATCCGTGAAAGATTAACTAGATGATACTGAAGCATTCGAAATGAAGTTATACCACTTTCCCTAGCGTTGGCTTGCACTTGATGCGATTCTCCCTCTTTAAGTGTCGATTTTAACGATTCCATTGGTAATCGAGGAAAAATGATGTGGCTGTTGTTGTTTTCGGTTTTGAACAAGACGACTCGGCTCAAAAATTGTTATCGGCTCAAAAGATTATGAATAAAATCTGATCAAAAATCCGTAGTCGCTAAAAATAGAACCCGTCAAAAATTTGTCACGGTAACTTTAAAAAAAAAATACCCGCCTCGACACGATTTGCCAAAAATTAATAAACAAAATATACGAAACAAAAAATATAAAAGTGATAAAAATACAAAATTTTAATTTAACTAAAAATAAAAAATAAAATGTGATATTTTAAAATGGAAAAATAAAATAAGAAAAATAAAAAAATAACTTTTAAATATAGGAAAATAAAAGTAAAAATAAAAATAAAAATAAAACAAACTTGTGACACAAACTTGTGAAAATAAAAGTAAAATTAGTTAACTAAAAATAGAAAAATAATAAAAAAAATCTTGATATTAAAAAAATACGTTTGACAAAAAAAAAAAAACGTGTCTTGAAATAATCAGCCCTTGTTTTCTCCGTCAAACCACAACACGTGGACCAATTATAAAAATCCCACCGCCCCACTTGTGTTTCTTGTTTAATCCGCCTCTTGAGAGTTAATTTAACACACGTCTTTATCTCTCTCTCCTCACTTTGAAACCTCCGTCTACTTCATCTCTCTCTCTCAATCAACTCTAATCTCAAAAAAAATATCTCTCTCTCTTGAATTAACAGCAATCTATCTCTCAAATATCTCTCAAAAAAAGGAACTCTCTCTCAACTTTAATCTCAAAAACCTAATCTAATCACACCACTTTTCATAAATCACAGGTATCTTCATCAAAAACTATCTCCTCCGACTCCTTAATTTGCTCAGGAAATAAAGTCTTCAAGATCCTTAATATAGGGTCTCGGGTAAGGTTTATGTTAATGTTTGTTTGAGTCTCTCTCTCTACTGTTGTGTCTTTCTTTTGAGTCTGTGTTGGGAGGGTCGAGAGGGTGTCTTGTAATACGAGAGTGTTTGTGGGTTTGATGAGTGTTGAGTGTGGGGTAAAGTGTGTGAGTCGAATCAGTTCAAACGAGATGCTGTGTCAAAAAAATTTGAATCGAGGTTGGGTGGGTCTTCGAGGTTGTGAGAGTGTGAGGGTGTGGGTTTGTGGGGTTCAAGTGTAAATTAGTCGAGGGGGTTTTTGTCAGAGAGTCCTGGGTGTGTTTGGGTGTGCGAGAGGGTTGGTATGCCAGTCGTGGTTGTTGATGTTTGTGTCGGGTCTGTGTGGTGTGGGAGAGTCGAGAGTGGATGGGTGTTCGAGGCGAGAGGTGTAGGAGTCTGTTGTTTTGATGGGTTTTGGTTGTCGAGTCAAGTGTCGAGAGGTTTGTCCAAGTGTGAGAGAGAGGTGGGGTGTGAGACGAGGGTGGGTCAAGAGGGTGGTGTCAGTTTGTGTGTTTGTGTTGTCGAGAGGTGTTTTTGAAGTCCTTGTCGAGGCTGTTGACGATGGTGTATTGTGGGAATCTGGTGTTTTGATGGGTTTTGTGTGAGTTCGAGAGGTCAGTGTGAGTGATTTTTAAAATTGGAGTCGAGACAAAAACAAATGTTCCGTTATGTTTGAATGGGCTTCATTCGGAACTTTTCATTCATTCGGAAGAGTTCCGAATCGGAAGTTTTTTGTTCATTCGGATGTTTGTTCATTCGGATGTTTTTTGTTCATTCGGAAGTTTGGGTTTGATTCGGAATTTTTTTCAAAAAAAATTGATTCGGAAGTTTTTTCTTCATCCGGAACTTCTTGTCTTCACCCGGAACTTTTACTTCACTCGGAAGTTTTGTTCACCCGGAACATTTTTTGTTCATCCGGAACTCTTAGACTGACAGAAACAGGCTCGAAACTCGAAGATACGGACTGAAATACTTGGACAATTGGACAGTTTTGTTGGAACTTTAGAATCAGTTTTGATGGGACAAATTTTGGACAGAAATGATAGTTGACCAAATAGGTAGATTGACCAAAAAAAATTAAGAAAAATCCAAAAAAAATAAAAAATGATAACTGATTAACTTGATTAAAAAAACTGATAACTGAAAACTTGACCAAAAATGACACAACTGATTAATAAAAATTTAAATAATAAACTGATTAAAAAATAAAAAAATAATTAAAAAAAGATAAAAATGGATAAAAATTTATATAAATTGATAAAATTTAGAAAACATACCAACTTTTTATATAAATTGATTATTAAACTTGTGATAAAAAACAATAAAAAAATACAAACTTTTTATAAAAACACAAAATTAAAAAGAGAAAAACAAAAACTTTTATAAAAAAACACTAACTTTTTATAAACACACAACTTTTTAAGGTTTTACTTTAATCAAAAAGTAAATTAATTTGAAGATTTGATATGATTTAACATATAAAAATACAAACTTTTTATAAAAAATACAAACTTTTTATGATTTAAGCATGATTAAATCAAAACCCACCAAAATCAAAAAGAAATAAAACAAGAATAAACCAAACTAACCAAGGCTCTTGATACCAATTGAAGGTCTACGTGATTTATGGCCTATTCTATATCATTGATTTGGTGGATTTATGTGGTTGATAGATTGATAATTAATGAAGAAATGAAGGAAAGAGATGAAGGATTAGAGAGAGAAAGGAGAGAAGGGAGAGAATTGTAGAGAGAGAAAGTAAGATGAATAAATGATTAATTGTAAAATGGAATCAACAACCCCCTCCTAACATGCTAGGAGGGGTTATATATAGCCCACCCTACATGTGGGCTATATGGACTATACAATAAGTAAATAGATCACGAGCCCGTTACTTAATTATAGTTGGAGCGACCGATCCTTCATAAATACGTAAAACGTATTTCTAACAATCTCCCCCTAAGGGAGGTCGCTCCAAGAAACAAAGTTCTAAATAGTCTATAACTCGTGATCTATGCTAACTAAGATGTGACCGAGACTTTATTGGGAAAAATGTATTTCCAACATATAACCTAAAAAGTTATGATGAGCAGAGTTGGATTCTTGTATGATTTTCATCGAGATGTATAGGTGGGTTGTACACTAGACCAGGGGTCTTACCATTTTTAGGCCATTCAACCCATCATATGTGAAACCTTTTTCTAAAATTAGTTCAAATATCCTGTAAGCAATTCTGAATGATGATCACGTTTAGAAATTAGTTCATATATCTTGTAATCCAAGAAGTATTTTGTCTGATTTGTGAGGCCTCGTCACTGTAAGTTAACGGTGACTTTCTAAAGCAACTTGGATATGCAAGAGATATTATTTGAATAGAGAATAACAAATCCTTCTCTTTAAAATGGGGATAACATAGTGCTCCAACAAAGAAGTAATTATGATTGGTATAGCTTTCTTTGGCTAACGAACCTGAAAAGGAGGGCACTTCTATAGACTTGTATCATATATCAGTTATATCCTTTCTGATTGTTGACTACTGAACCTTTGTAGGAACTGGATACTTAACCGCATTTGCACTAATGGTCGAACCACAGGATCGTGCAGTTGGCGTGGAACACATTGCTGAAGTTGGACAGAATTTCCAGCAATTACCACTTGAGCTACTTGCACAATTGAGTGTTTCTCCTGCACAATAAAGAAAGAAATGAGATAGAGTTTATGTTCAGGCTTCAAATCAGGTACAGATACTACTCAATTAAGTTGGTGATATTTTTTCAAATAAGGTGATTGTAAAATATCACCTTATTGTTGCTCACAAAGGAACACGTCAAATGTGTTTAAAAAGTGGCCCGTTTCAACCTGCTAAACCTTCTATCTGAAGATTTAGACGTGTTATGACATTTTTGTAATCTTAGTAAATATAGTTTAACAAAATGCAGATATCACGTTCCCCAAAGCTCACCAACCCCGATATGCATACGTGTTACAATATTGGGTGATCCACCTCAGAGTCTTCTATCCAGACAAACCCTCTCTCATTTTTCTTCTCTCATGGATGCCGTCGATTTTTCCGTTTTTATCAACAAACCAGTACCTGCGGTGGTTTAGTCATCACTCATACAACATTTTTGATAGACCATATGAAATACGAAGAATACTTGGAGAATCTGTTGCAAGTGTGGGTCTCCGGCTTCCTAAGGTCTATAACGCTTGAGGTTTGGGTACGTTAACAACTTTATTACTATCTTATTCCAATACATGTGCATAATATTATACTCCATATTAATCCCAAAAAAACAGTATTTAAAATGCGAAAAAAGTTAGTTAATGCTTTTATATGATAAATTAGATCATTATTTTAATACCATAGTTTTTGAAATTATATTGAACAAATTATCTAAGTCGTCAAACATATGCGCAAAAGTATTTGCAGGATACCTGACCTGCTGTTTCGGCCTTGTATATACCCACTGACCTTCTTCCACCTCAAACCAAGTCAAGATAACCATTCATGTTTTTAGGACATGACTGTTTGTAGACTATACAGGTAGTAAGTATACACTGACAGATTTGGCCATTCATTACCTGAATAAGTTTTGTATGATCCATTTTCCCCAAAACCCATGTTGGTCTAGGACATAGTCACATGGAACGGGGATCGCTTCGGTACGGGATCGTGGTACGGGATCGCGGTTTGACATTTCTCAAAATCGGGTACGACGAGGGGTAGGCTCATTTCGGTTCGCTTCAGTTCGGTGTACCACATATTTTGGTTCGGTGTACCAAATACTTAGTAAATATAAAAAAGAAACCTTGTAAATATAAAAAAACCTTGAATCGATTATTCAAAAGGATTGTCTGGGTTCAACTACATTGATACCATTTCCATTAAATAGACGCTGGTCAATACTTCTTTTTTCAGATTAAACTAAAATCAAAATAGTAAAATACTCATATTTGCATCGAAAAGCTCATAAAATTAACTGACTTCTCTCATGTAACAATTTCTTTTTTCACATTTAAAAATTTCATTTATTTCTTTTATCTCTCACCCAAAAGTCCAAAACCACCATTAGAAACTAAGATATCCACAAAAACCTGAAACATCTTGCAGATCTAAAGAAAACGACGAAATTATAAAAGATTAGACCTATTTCCGGCGTCGGTGAAGAAAACCTTCACCCTTCCCGTTTACAAACTTTGTATTACATAGTAATCAAACACGTTTTCGAGGCCTACAAATCGCCGATTTGCAAAGTGTTCGATCGCGATCCGATACGATTGGGAATGACAATTGGGTTCGATTGGGAACGAAAATTTATGGGTTTCGGTTCGCGATCCCTGGCGATCTGGATCGCGATCGTACTGCGAATGGGATCGCTCGTACCAGATCGAAATTCGCCAAAGGTTTGGCGATCCATGTGACTATGGTCTAGGATATACAGGTTCCTTGTGAAATGCCATTTATTTATAAATAGTTTAGTTCAGAGAACATATTGTATCTAACGTGTCTAACAGGTAATGTGTCACCTAAAGTGTATACTTAATGCATAAAACCTCAAAAACTCTTGTTCAGATTGTCAAATTATTATTGAGATAACACAATTTTTGCAAACATACTTAACAGAATAAGTATTGATATAATCAATTACAGTAATTATTTCAATTAAAAATCAGGTCAGCAAACCCAACTCGACCTTTTTTCCGACCCATACCCAAAATGACCCGTTAATACATCAGCTAGCTAAAAAATATGCAACTACAGTTCCCGGTTACTAACCTCAATTCCTTTCTAAAATCTAGAAAAAGATGAGGGTGACGTGAGTAAAGATATATATGTTGGAATGTCAAATGTTGCTATTTTAGTTTAATGGGAACAGAAGCGAGACATACCAACATTTAGACCTTTTTGGTATAGCTGTCGAACACCCTGATCTTGCAAAGTTAGCAACAGATCATCGATCTACAACCAACATTGGTAATAATGATATGCTTAGCATGCATGAAGATCCTAGCGACAAGTGAGAATAATGAAGGATAGGCAAATAACATTTCATCACTACTACATGTCTAAATCCATCTATGGTGAATTAACGGATACAAGCCCGGTTATAAGGGTGTACACATGGTGCGATGAAACATGGCCCCTCAACTTATAAGGCCACGAAATTGCACAACTTAACCATACACGTAAATTTTACTCTTCAATTCAGCCTGTTGTATACTACTACGTACTTAGTTACTGAGTTTTTAATTCGATTATTATAATAGTGGGATGAAAGATTATTCTTGTTAAAGTTATTTGGAAGTAAACATACATTATGATGCATAATCTTAGCGTCTTTGTTCTTCTTTCCATGAACTTTTTCGCCATTGCCTTAGTGTTTATCGATAGAGAGATCGAGATATTAATCCCATACCAAACATAATTGTATTTATTTAGTGACCTTGTAGTGACAAATACTTTGCAAGCAATGTGAAATGTCTTAGATTTACGTGTTCTTATAGTTCCTGCCCTTTTTTGTGTTCTATGTAGTGATGACAGGTTTGTACTGGGTCAAATCGAATGGCTTAGGTTTAGCAGAAAGGTTTTATATCCACTGTTTTAAAGATTTAATAAGTTGTTAGTATCGAATATGATAACCAAAGTGGTATTATATGTAGGTATATTGACAAGTGACAAACTTGTATCTTGGAACATGCCATATTAGATGTAATTGCATACTTGGATCATCACCAAATTCCATTTGCTTATCGCTGAAGTTTTAGATTGGACGTCTCTATCTTGATAAATTCACTAATAAGTCAATGGGTGGTTCTGGATTTGTACTTTGAAGACGTTGAATCTGTGATGGTTTGCTTGGCTAGAGCGTGGTTAGGTTTGTTAGTGGACGAAGAGGAGAAAAGTGGATTATGACGTCTTCCGACTGCAACATCAACTTGTTGCACATAATGTAAGACCACAGTAGTTTTCTTAGGACACTCCAAATGCTATTTGTCATGGTGTATCTCACCAGATTAGCTACAATACCTTCCCAGTTAGCTACATGATTGTCTATATGAGTCATCATTTGCAACATTTTCCAAATATAAAAGGAATAAACTGGTAACTTTTTAAGTTTCAAAATTTTCTGATAGTTGCAACACGGTGTACGCTCTTTGTCTCCTGTAAGGAATTCGTGTTTTTCTGAAAGGCATGATGATGATATTGAGTGTTCTTGATCAATTCCTTCGGTGTTCAGATCTTTGCGAATAGTAACACTAAGAAAAGCACCTCTAGCTGGACAACATCAGATGATGAAGCAGATGCTATGGATGAAGACAATGAAGGTTCTTCTTTTAGCCTTCTTTTTATTATCAGATTATTTGTTGTAGTCAATCTTGCATCATGTTTCCGTGTAATTTGTGTGTTAAATTGCAAAAAAAATAAAAAAAATTAGAAGGTTAATATCAATGATCAATCTTCCCGTCAATTCAGTTTTGATTTATAAGCATGAACAAACCATTAAGTATTGAGATCATTAGTAGAATATTACATGTCACTTCATTATTTGCTTAAGATTTAAATGTTCATGTGTTCAACGTTATGACTCGCAACATTATAATAATGTTGTAGGTTCTAAAATTATACAAGAGTGCAATTCAGACGGATTCACTATGATGAATTCCATCAAGTAAGAAAAATTTGGCAAAATTCATTGTTACATGAATCATCCAATGATAATGAAGAAGAGAAATTGAATGAGGAAGTGATACACCATCATCATTATTAGTGTGGAAGATATCGATATTGCAAAAAAGGCTTAAAATGGTTGGCACTTTTAGTTGTTGGAAAGCTAGGTTGTAACTCGCTCCAGTGATTCATATAGCTCAAGTTTTATTTATTTATTTTGCATTCCAATTCAAGAACTGAAATATTATGTATACACTTACATGTTTTAAAACCCAGTTTTCAAATCAACCCGGTCGAGTGACCGGGTCTGGATCGATCTGAGTTAACCTGGTTTTCTAAAAAAAAATGCATATATTTTTAATTGTTAACAAAAATTATATAGAAAAAACACAAAAACTTCCTTATATTGGATATATAAATTGTTTACCAACTAATATAATGCGTAAAAATAAAATTTTATCGCAAATACGTAAAATTTACATTTTTTCTTAAATAAACCTGAAAAAATCGAATCCCGGTAGGTCTTGCCATGTTTCGAGAATGTAAAACCCCGGTCAATATGACTCATTATTTCGGTCGAAACCGGGTCAGCCGATTGACCCGGCCTGGTTGACCCGGTTCTACACACACAAGACACAACCTTTATACATAAATGTTATATTAAATAAGCTCCTATTAAATAGTTAAAGATTGACAAATGTTTTCATAAGCTAGAGTAAGGTCTAAGTATAAGTTTGCATAAGTTTGTTTGAGCGCATTTGTTTTTCAAGTTCCCAACAAGTCGATATTATCCAAAAATGAAAGTATCCAAACACCATTTTGGTAGCGAATTTTTGTGGCTTTATTATGTTTGTTTATTTAGGTAGCGAATTTTTGTGTTCATCTTACAATCCATATTTTGGACTTAGCACTTAGCACTATGTATTATAGTGCATGTTTTTTTTTAATCTCTTATGTGATGTAGACACCTTTCATATCCTGAAAAGGCTTAAAAGGTACATTATGTACTTAAACAAAATGAGTATCACAATGACTTTAGTATCAATGGTATGATCGGCATATTCAAAAAAAAAATGGTATGATCGGTGGGTTTAATATGAAGACAACTAAAATTAGTGTATACATCATTTTCAATGCATCAGGGTGTTATATTGTATGCATCAATTATTCAATTATGTAATTTAGTTACTAAATTTTGTCTAAACGTTCACATAAGTTATTAAAGTATTTTTGGTAACAATTAGGTTACTTAAGTATACGAAGTATTCATACATGTTACTGAACGTTTAGAAAACTTATCTCCAAGTTACTTCTAAAGTGGGCAACCAGTATTACCGGTTTCATTGTCCACGAAAGTTTCATATGTTACATGAAAGTTACTATAATTCACGAGTTTAACAAACGGGTTACTGAAGTTTATAAAAAGTTACACTCAATTAATAATTACATATATATTTTTATTCCGTCCATTTTCTTACGTATTCATCCGTTTTCGTGCGTTTTCATATGTTTTGTACGTTATCATTCGTTTGTATCTATTTATCCGTTTACGTAAGTTTACAATCGGCTTTTTATTTATACATCTATGTCATTTGTATTCTTATCACTAATCAATCAAAAAACATTTTAGCAAACATAAAAATGCATCCTAAACCAAAAATTACAATTTTTAGAAAATAATATTTATCTAATAAATTTAAAAGTAACCAAAAAAATTCTAAAATTTTAAGATTTAACTTTTTATTACGATTTAAAGAATTAAAGATTTTAAATATTGTAATGAGACGAAAAATAAATTAATTTTTGTATATAGAAAATTAAGAAGTACAAAAATAATTTACATTTTTTTTGTTTTTTTCTAATTAGAAAGTACGAAAAAAATTATTTTTTTAAGAAACATTAAGGTTTAACTTCTTTTAAGGAATTAAATATTATAATTAATCGAAAAAAAGTTACACCTTTTTAAAATATCGAGAATTAAGATTTAACCTTTTTTATGATTTTAAATAAATAAGATTTTTTATGTACGGAAAAAGTTCTATTTTGTAAAAAAATTCTATAATAACATGAAGAATTTAAAAAAATAAAAATTTAGTTAAAAATAATAATAGTTAAACGGTGCTGCAAATAGATAATTGTGAAAATAAACAGTCATTAAGCAATATGATAGACACTTCAAGATTTTATAACCACAAGAAGTAACATTTAAGAGTGTTAAAACATAATGAGATTTATTTGTTTTCATTAATCATAATGATTCTTTACGTTTATAGTATATAAAATATTTATGATACTTACCTGCAACTTATATTATAAAAATGAAAAAAGAATATGTCACATAGAAATGAAAAGTCAACTGACAATAATTTAATCGTGTAAATAAAGACGAAATTATATTCAAAGGGCACGTGACTTGCCACGTTAATACATAACCTCTAACAACAGGTAACAAATACTTAAGTAACCTGTATACCAGATAACCGATACAATAGTAACCTAATTGTTACTAAAAATACTTTAGTAACTTAGGTGAACATTTAGGCAAACTTTAGTAACCATATAAAGTTTGTTAGCGGATAATTGAGATTTTAACTTTAAAATTGTTAAACAAAAACACAGTTGTTAAGATTATTGTACACCTCATTTGGGTTGAGCAAAATCAAGGAAAACTTAATCGAATCAACAAACCAAACCAGCCAGAACCAAAGAGACCATTTTTGGTTTGATTTTTGATTTTGTATATTCATGTCTGTTTTGCTCGGTTCAATTCCGTTCAGTTTTGAGTTAAAGAAAGAAAATAAGCTTACAATATATGTTTAGTGGTGGGAAAATAGTGTAGATTCGTATTCCTTTGTTGAAATGCCTGATTTTGACGTTGGAATATGGATTAGTGGATGACCAAAAGATGTCCGTTGGTGGTTCAATATGCACATTTAAGTTAATACATCTCGGTAATGTATGCAACCAATAACCAATTAAACACAAGATACACATGGAACAAAAAACGATCGGTGGGTGACCCACGGCCTAAAAATATCAAAGATTACTTCCCTTTTAATTTTCGTTTAACAAAAACACGTCCAACTACAAATAGATAAAACTAAAACATAAACGTACTTTTAAAAAAGATTAAAAAGTGACCCCGCCCGTTGGGCGGGTTACGACGCTAGTATATATATATATATATATATATATATACCAAATCAAATCAAATCAAAAACCCTTATATAGGAAGGATGGTGAAACAATTCCTTAAATATAAAATTCTATTAAAATGACACATGTAATTCATTAAAGTGTTTCCATAAGATGCTTAAAAAATAAAATAGGAATTAAAAATGATGCCTTAAATAATGATGCCTTAAATATGAAATTCTATAAAAATATATAAGGAAGGATGGTGAAGCAATGCCTTAAATACAAAATTATATAAAAATAATTTCCATAAAATGCTTCAAAAATAATATAGGAATTACAAATGATGCCTTAAATACAAAATTCTAAAAAAAAATATATAGGAATTACAAATGATGCCTTAAATACAAAATTCTATAAAATATATATGGAATGATGGTGAAACAATGCCTTAAATACAAAATTCTATAAAAATGATTCCATAAAATGCTTCAAAAATAAAATAGGAATTACAAATGATGCCTTAAATACAAAATTATATAAAAATATATATAGGAATTATAAATGATGTTTTAAATACAAAATTCTATAAAAATATATAAGGAAGGATGGTAAAACAATGCCTTAAATACAAAATTCTATAAAATAATATTAATTTCAAAAAAAATTAATGTAAAAATGTTATTCATAACATTAACATATACAAAATTTATTACCTCATAAAATTCAAAAATACATAAAAAATTTATACAATATTATTAAAATTCTAAAGAAATTTAATGTAACAAACTTATTTATAACGTTACCGTATGCAAATTTAATTAACTCATAATATTCTTAAATAAATAAAATATCTTAAACTACGTTATTTTTGTCTATTATGTGCTACATTATTAAAATATCAATGCCATAACTAACACTACATATACTAAACTTCTAATACAAACACACATATATTCAATTTTCATTAAAAAATATATACTTAAAGCTAGTCTGTCCACCGGACGGGTCTAAAGGCTAGTATATATATATATATATATATATATATATATATATATATATATATATATATATATATATATATATATATATATATACATTATATATAACAGGAGGGAAATGCCACATCACCATGTTTTTATTCCATGTCAGCACTGCTATTTTTATTTTTGGCCCATTATACCTATGTTTGTAACATTTGGCCCGTAATACATGTGTTTGTTTTTTGGCCATGTGTAAATTTTGGCCCATTATACATGTGTTTGTTTTTTGGCCCTGTGTAAATTTTGGCCCATTATACCTGTGTTTGTAATATTTAGCCCGTAATACATGTGTTTGTAAAAGTGTGACCTTTAATTAAAAAAAGGTACCCCACAAGGTTCGAACATGGGATGTAATGTTTGTGTAATTCTTATAACGCACACCATCAACCACTGGACTAATGTAATCTTTTTGTTTACATCTTTCTAACCAAAATATTTAATTAATTTTTATCCATGCCTAATATTTAAAATATTTTATGCATGCATAAATTTTATTATTATTATTTTTTAATATCCGGTTCTAATATCAATTAACATGGTTTATAGAATCTGTTCCAAAAATACAATTGTGTTCGAAGATCCGACATTATACGATCTTGATAATATCCCATATATTACGGGCTATATATTTTTGGTAAATATCTTTGTTAATAGAATTTTCTAGAAGGTAATTGGGTTTTAGCGTGTACTATATATACTCCTCAAAGTGATTATGGGATAACATCGACTCAAACAAATACACCTCTTCAAAAACATCGACTCAAACAAATACACCTCTTCAAACCTAAATCTCTACAGCAACTGTAAACCTAAATCGCTTCAGCAACCCTAAATCTAAATCGCTTCAGGAAGATGCAACCACCAAGAAAATCTCTAAGGTTTCAAACCTCCGGAGTCACTGCGTCCAACATGGAAAATCACACATCAGGTATGTCATTACTATGTTTACATATTCAACTTAAACCATGTGTTTAGTTGTTTTTTCAATCAATTACATGTATTATTTAGTATCCGCATATCAATGACAAAGGATTATAAAGTTATAACCTGTGTTTATGTGCTGTTTCATCCCATTACATGTATCTTTATATCTGCATATCAATGATAAAGGAATATAAAATTATAACCTGTTATAACCTGTGTTTATGTGTGTTGTTTTAGCCCATTACATGTATCTTTATATCTGCATAATGACAAAGGAATATAAACTTATAACCTGTTATAACCTGTGTATATGTGTTCCATGTATCTATATATGTGCATATCGATGACAAAGGAATATAAAATTATAACCTGTTATAACATGTGTATGTATCTGTATATGTGCATATCGATTACAAAGGAATATAAAATTATAACCTGTTATAACTTGTATTTATGTGTGTCATGTTAGTGTAATTTAT
This sequence comes from Glebionis coronaria, assembly GCA_025667525.1. NCBI lineage: Eukaryota > Viridiplantae > Streptophyta > Magnoliopsida > Asterales > Asteraceae > Glebionis > Glebionis coronaria. The sequence continues at coordinate 397,564,684 of CM046881.1, forward strand.
CCAAACTCGGATAATTAAAACTGGCCTCCTTTAAGATTTTACTTAAACTTACTGTAACATGTATGCACAATCTCAAAACTATATATGATATACATGTACACACTTACCTGATTACTGATTTACCATGGCCAACCTTTATTGCTTTGAAACTCACATGATATGTATATATTGGTTTTTTAACAGGAGTTACCTCACATAAGAAGAAAACCTCCAACAGTCCGTCACTTGCGATTAAGCCACAAATCAACAAAATCACTGGAAAAAGTTCCAAAGCTTCATCATCACGTATTAACAAAATATATATATACTTTTAACTTAATTCATTAATTGTTTTCAATATTAATGATATGGCTAATACGCGTTTCAATTTCAGACTTTATAACAGAAGAAAAGAAAAGCACAGGAAGAGCCCCTGTCACTTTTGGTAACCAAAAAAACACTAGAAGAGCCCCTGCCACTTTTGGTAACCAAAAAAACACTGGAAGAGCCCCTACCTACCAAAAAAGCAACAATACCTGTTTTGGTAACAAGAAAAACAATGAACCATACAATACCCGATTTGGCTACCAGGAAAACACTAGCAGTTTTGAGAATGTCTCACAAGGTAATGTATTTTTTTAAGAATATATATTTATTACATAATTTTGTGACATAACTCAATTTTGTTAATGTTTTGCAGGTTTGAAATCAAACAAAAAGAGAAACAATGGAATGCATACATTCGACTCTCAAAGTTCTTCATCAGGTTTTTGGATTATAAATTTACTTAATTTTTATTGTTGTTTACATACATGTATTTAATGTAATATGTTATAAAATTAATAGGCTTTAAGCTCAAGGAAAAAACAATGACTCCAACTAAAGATATCAACCCCATGATTAACAACATGGCTGTTAAAGGGAGATGCATCTCTGTTTGGCATTCCCACAAGCTTAATGAACAACATGATCCATACAGTTTAGATTGCGTTTTTCAAGATGAGGAGGTAATTTTAATTTAGGTGTTATTAATCTATTTCTTTTTATTTTTTTGTTATATATACTAAAATTGTAATCAATATGCCAACAGAACAACCGAATACTGATTTTTGTCAAAAAAGAGCTGATGTTTAAATTTGAACCTCTTCTTCAAGAGGGACAATGCTATATCATCTCTAACTTTGGAGTAGTGGAGAATAGCGGAAGACTTCCATTGTTACCAAATAGGTGGAAAATTTCTTTCTACAAAGGTACAGAAGTCACTAGAATTGATCAAATTGATGATAACTTCGCTGGTTTTGTTAATGAACCATTCACACGTATCTTGGATCCTAACAATGAGTATCACGAACATGATTGTGTTGGTATGTATTTAGATACATTATCTTATTAATTTATTAGTATCCATTATTTTTATTAGTTTGTTATTAACGTTTCTTTTTTTTTTCCAGATATTATTGGTACCGTTGTAGCTATTGGAAATATTGTATTTGTAAATGGCTATGGTTGTTCTAAGATTCGTCGGACAGTTGTCATTGAAGACGCAGAGTAAGTTGCATTATTTAAATAGGTTTATTTTACATAAAAAAAGCTATTAAATTATAACCACATATTTACAACTCAATGTGCAGATCGTTAAGGATTGAATGTACTTTTTGGGACAAGTGGGCAACCATGTGGAATGATTATGCCAACAAACTTGATAAAATTGGTCATTTAGACTTCATGTTGATATTAGGAAAGGTTAAATATTGGAATAGTAAGTATTACAATTTTTAAGACAATCTTTTATTCATTGAATATGTTTTCTTTATGTAATAGATTAATTGACATACTTTATTCCATCCATTCTTAATTCAGACAAGCCAGTAATACACAATGCTCTATTTGGAACAAGGATTTTTACAAACAAGGAATTTACTCCATTATTGGATTTCTGAAGCAGGTAATTTAAACAATGTGTGATGTTTTCATATGCAATTAATTAAATTAAGAATATGAAGTTCTAACATCCATTCATACCATAGCTATGAGGCACAAAATGGATATGATGAGAAAGAGTTTAGGATTCAGATTCACCATCAACATACACATGTTGTTACCCCTGCCGCGTTTATGCAAGGTTCATTAAAGAGAATGGTTGGGATGATCCGCAACATCATACCGGTATGGAACTATTGGTTTATTATATTTTTTAATTTAATTTGTTTAAAACCAAGTTTTTATATTTTTAAAGAAACATATGACTAAATTGTTATTTTAAATACAGGAAACACATTGCGTGGTTTATGCAACTGTTTATAGCATAGACTATGAAAATGGTTGGGCTTATACAGGATGCAAAATATGCAACACAAAAGTCACCCCAATTGTGTCTAAAGGACCATCTTCTTCAAAAAGCAAAAAACAACTATGGCACTGTAGAAGACATGGAGAGATACATGCAGTTGTATCTAGGTATATTTTTATTTAGTGTATTAAAATAATGTATCTAATTTATAAGTACAATACTAAATTTAGTCTATTTTACATTCATAGTTTCAATATAATAGTCCGTATCTTTGATGAAACTGGTACGGCACAAGTTGTCATTTTTGATAGTAATGTTCACAAGATGACCAACATATCAGCGTGGGAGGTTATGGAAGAACAGGGCATGAATACTGATGACTACTTTCCTAATGAGCTTAATCAGATTATTGGAAAACAATATCTGTTTAAAGTGAAGTATTCTGAATTTAATCACTACAATAATAGCCATGTTTATAGAGTTGAGAAGGTTTCAGAAGACGATGAAACAATTAACTACTTCAAAAATGGCTTTTTCCCCGACGACGAGGTTTAAATCATTCGAATTTTGTTTATTATTTATTCATTTGTAAGACATCTCCATTTTTAATACTATTTTTATTAAAAACGTTACAGGTTGCATATGACAATAACACAAGTAACTACATTGAGGAGAATGAGGCACTCTACATTCTTTTTAAACATGATTAACATCAATGCACGTTAAAACAAATATTTTGTTTAATGTTCTTTTGGTTTTACATTATAGAATGTAGAAGACGAAGTGACAAAACTATCAAATGAAGTGAATGAGGTATGAAATATCCAATTCTTATATACTTACTTACCATTAAAAAATTAATATTTAAGGCAATTTTCTACAATATAATTTGTGTTAAACCTTACAGGACACAATGGATGATACACCAACGACTGAGAACAATGAGGTAATATAAATTTTAATTTCAAAATAACTTTAACAAGCATATATATTTTGAATTATGCTAATATTTTACTAATATATAATTTTTCTAAACGTTACAGGACACACAAAATGCCATGACATCTAATGACATAATAAACAGCGATGGTGAAGCATTTGAAAATGACGAGGAACAAGGACGTGTTTTTATTAATTTATCAGACATCGAAACAGAAGATGAAGATGAAAATGAAGACTAGAACACCAACAAAAAAATGGTGACGGTCAAGATGGAAAAAGAACCTTGAAAGTGAGAAGAATGCATTTCCAACCAATTTTATCAACTATTTTCTTTTGATCAAGTACCTTAGAATAAACAGTTGAATTGTTTAAGTGATATGTTTGTCATGTTATTTAATCTTATTTTTTCCAGAATAAATTTGGTTTCAACCAAATATATGAATATTTTATATGATTTTTTATTGAGAAATTCAAAGAATTATTTTCATTATATGTTTGGTTTTTGGGATTTGTTCTTGTCCCCAATATGTTTGTAATTATCTGTTTTACTCTACTCTGCCTTAGAAAGTTTCAATTAAATCTAGTCTTTCAAAAAAAAGAATGGGTTATTACTGAATTACAGAATGTGTATATAAAACGTACCAATATTGCAGGCATATCCTTTTTGTATGGTGAAACACGGAAAAAACGGTGTCTGCTGGGGAAAATCTTGGACAAATAAGGAGTTCCAGTATTGTCTGAATCATATACAGATCTTTCCTGCATAATGAAAAAGACCAATAAAAGTTCACCCATATATATGAGACATATTAAAATCTAAAATAATGACAAAGCTGTAAGCTTGAAAGATTGCAAAATTGAAGACAACATAATACCTGTTCTTGATTGGAAATTCTGCAAAGGATAAGACGAGTGTATCCATAAGCCACTAATTCGGAACATATTTTAGTGTCTTACTCTCTAGAAACTCATAAACAGATTCTGAAGCGATTTATATGGCATGGACTCCATTTCGACCTGAATTTTTTGCCGCGTCCTAAATAAAATGTTCCAAAATAGAAATTTACTTTTAAAATTCATATGAAAATGAATAGTTAGATATGTTGGAAATAGTTAAAAACACTTACCTGGAGTTCTAATGTCAATGAAGTGACAACTACGTAATCATCAACAACTTTAATGTCTTCAACTCAGACCCGAGTTCTTTTGCTACATAACTGGAGTTGTAACAGTCAATCAGAGCTTTTATATTAGAAACACAACTTCTTAATTTATTTTTGGATTATAATTTAGGCTCAAATATTCTGTTGTTGTAACTTTTGTTTTGGTAACATTTTTTTTTATCATTATTTATATTTAGGGAAACAAAACTGCACGCATATTAAAAATACTATATATCATTATCTATATTTTTATAAATATTTTATGTAAAAAAACAACTTTAGCTTCAAATTTCCTTTTGCTGTAACTTTTGATTTGGTAACATATTTTTTTGTCATTATCTATATTTAGGCAAACAGAAACTGCACACATACTATTTATCATTATCTATATTTTTGGTAAAGATTTTATATACTAAAAAAACATGTCTTTTAAACCCTATATATACCCCATATATATTATCATACAAACCATCGATTTAAACAAACATACAACATAAAAAACCAAAAAAATCACAATACAACCATGCAATCACAAAGGTTTCAAAAACAAAGCCCAAATCAAACTACTGGAATCCCTACGTCCAACATGAGAAATCCTACAGGTACTTTGTTCATAATCAGTTGTTATATTCTACAAAATAGTTACATATACATGTTGATTTTGGATATGCTAATTCCTTCTTATAGTATTTCTTTTAGTAAACACATTTGTTACAAAATAACATAAATCTGTTTCAAACCTTAGTCAAAAGTATTTGTTAATAAGCACATATTGAAACTATGCATAACAATGAAACTAAACCTCTGATTGAGGTATATGTAAGTCAACTTCTGAGTATTCAGATTGACTAAGAAGAAGTGCTTTACAAAGATCTTACCTGAAATTCCTCTAGCAGCATCTGTAATAAAAGTTCATGTATTGGTATGACATGTTCATACCATAAAACATGTATTGCACTGTGTGAATGTTATGTCTTTTTTGTATTTATTTTGTTAGATTGTTGGTTAACAAACTATAAAATATGTTCCAGTTAATATATTTATCCTTATATGATTATTATTATTATTTCTTCCCTGAAATATATAAGTAAACAATATTCTTAAACTTTTATTAACAAACTTATTATTCTTTTGCAGCTAACATACTTGAAGATGCCAATTCAAATATGAAGGAAAGCGTTTATCAAAACATTGAAGTAGCGGTAAAAAATTACTTTCAAACACAAACGAAAAACCTCAGCCATTCGTCTTAATAAACCAAACAACCAGTAAAAAAAGACATCTAGAGTCTCTCACACAAACAAGTAAGCTTATCCCGTAAAACAGTTGATATTTTTATGTATTATTTTCTCTTGTTTTGTGATTAATTCTGATTTGAACTCAACTAAATGTTTCAAAATTGATAACAAACCTCAGGGTGTGAAAATGAAGACTTGAGAATTCAAAAGAGGGGTCGTCCTGCAAATATCCAAATCAAATCACGTAATAAAATAAAATAAATTATAAATTTACTGATATGTAAAACATACTTGACACTTTTTTTGTTAAAATTTACAACAGCTACAAATGATGGAAGACCTCGAATAGAGGATACAATTCTAGATGGATCAAAAATTAAAGCAGAATCAACTCAGCACATTATGCATATAACATCGTCGAGAAAAACACATCAACAGAACAATGCTACAAACGTTCAAAAGAAAACAATTTACACACAACCAGGTAATGTTTTGACGTAATGCGTGTAACTTCTATATGCACATTTTTATCAAAATACGATAATTCATTTACAGTTTCTCTAACTTAATAATATGTTACAAATTCATTATGAAGCCATGTCAAATGGAAGAGATACAACTCTGATGGAAGAAAAAATTAGCAATGTTTCAAACATACATGCAAATTCAAATCGTCAAACATCACATGTAGGATCTGCCAGGCATGCATCAAACATATCACATGAACAAAACAACCATGCTACTGACATCCAAAACAAAAAACGATTCGCACAACCAGGTAACCTTTTGGTATAACGCACGTAATTCTTTTATGCATTGTTTTATCCTAATATGTTATTCGTTTATGATTTTATTTTTTCTAACTCAATGCCTCCAAATTGATTTTATGATTATTTTTTTATTTAATTTGATCAACTGAATGTCTCCAAGTTGATAAAAATACCTCAGGGAGTGACACGCCAAATCTAAGGTATCAAAAGAGGGGTCGTCCTGCAAAGATCCAAGACAAATCACGTAAGAGGAATAAAATAAATTATACATTTACTTTTTCTAACTTTTATATGCACTGTTTTATCAATAATAAGATATTCATTTACGTTTTTTCTAACTCGATGATATGTTACAAATTCATTATTAAACCACGTCAGATGGATTAGCAACAGCTCCGATGGAAGAAACAATTAGTAATGTTTCAAACATACATGCAAATATAAATCGGCAGACGTCGCATGTAGGATCATCCAGGATTACATCAAACATATCACATGAACAAAACAATCATGTTACTGACATCCAAAACAAAAAACACTTCACACAACCAGGTAACCTTTTGGTATAATACACGTAATTCTTTTATGCATTGTTTTATCATAATATGCTATTTGTTTATGATTTTTTTTAACTCGAGCTTATTTTGCATGACTACTACACAAGACTCATCAAATGGAATCCCAGATATAACACTTCGAAAGCGTGGTCGTCCTTAATACTCGGCTTTTACCCCAAGTATAAAATCTTATCGTCCGATCTTTTCGAATTGATTTCCAGTCTAAAGTGCGACTCAATTGTCTTTTGGTGAACAAGAGAATGGTTTGGTTGATTATCTATTTTAAACTAATAGCAAATAAGTAAGTGTCGTTGAGTAAAGTAGAAGTTTAAAGATTAAACTAAAAATAACTAATTAAAAATAAATGCTTGAAAAAAACTTAAAGACAAGATTAGAAAAATACTTGAACACTTAATAAAACTAACACTTGAAAACTTTGCAAAAACAAGAAATTAAACAATTGGAAAACAGCCAAATCAGAATCCCGTCGGAATCCCCATCGGAAAGACTTATCGGAATATGGCAACAACTCGTCGGAATACTTGGTAAACAACTCTCGTCGGAATGTCAACAAAACTACCCTAATCGGAATATTCTAAAATTATCAAATCGGAATTTTTGGAAGAGCACTAATCGGAATGTCAAGAAAAGATTCAGATCGGAATGCTATGTATAGAAACATCCAGTCGGAATGAGCTAAAAACCCACAATCGGAATATCTTAAAACCCTATTCCGATTAGGTGATCGGAATAGGGAGGTGCAATCGGAATATCAAACTACCTAATCCGATCTTAATGATCGGAATACTGGGGAAGCTCTGATCGGAATATAGCGATCGGAAAAGGGTTTAACCCTTTTCCGAATTATATGGGATTCGAAATTTAGCAAAGGTAATAAGCTATTTTGATAAGCTATCACCAAAACTTGAACGAATCTATAATAAAATGAACTAAATAAGCTCAAATAACAACTTATTAAAACTTAAAATAAGCAAACTTTTAAATTAAACTATAAAAATATGAACTTTTTAAGAAAACTTTTAAAAAGTAAATAAGCTAAACATGTAAATAAGCCAATAAGCACAAAGATCTTAAAGCTTATTCGTATGAAAACTTAATTAAGCATAAAAAGATTACCTTTTTAAGCACAAAATCATTAAGAACAACACGGATCAAATAGATTTCGCACCAAAAGTAAACTAAAATCAAAGAAAGGTAGAATGAGATGAAAGATTAAAAGCTTAACTAGAACTTGATTAATGAAATCAACAATACACAAATGTTTAATCTTGAAAGATTAAAAGAAAGAAAGATGAAAACTTAGTGAGAGAAAGTTTAGAACTTTCTCTCTCTAAAACTAGAAAGAAAAGTGAAAAATGAAAACTAAAACTAAAAACTAACCACCCTCCTAATGTGTATTAGGAGGGTATTTATAGGGAAAATGGGAAGGAGTGCATGTGTTGCTTCTTCTTTCTTTCTTTCTTCACGTCTTCTCGACTCGATTTAATTCTTTGTCTTTTCTCGACGTCGTCTTCGGATTTGAACTTGTCTTTTAATTTTCTTCTTCTATTAGACTTGAGTTCTTCGACTTCATTAAACTTCCGTCTTTAGACTTGTTCTTCGATAAATCTTCAGAATAGGTCTTGGACTTCCGTTCTTTTTACACTCTTGATCTTTTGACTTCTTCTTTTCCCGTTTTCTTCGATAAAAGCCCGTGAAAGCCCGTGTTTTCTTCCTTTTTCATCTTTTGGTCCTAAAACACAATAAAAACACAAACCACGCATAATTCCGACTTTTACGACATAAAATACACATTTTGGTCTTGTCATTATTGGAAATAAGTGGTAAAAGGATAAGTGTTTTCACATTTATTAGTCCTCCAAAGAGCAAAAACAAAATATGTAAGTGAAATACAATAAATTATATTTTAATTTGTTTGAGAAACTTAATTACATGCGAATTTGGTAACCGCTACTTTGTTAAAAAATTTAATAACTACAAATGTAATTCATATCTTGGCATAACTCGCTTCACGATTTGAGACCTTTTCGTACCGATATTTGGCAGCGACTTCATACTTCGAATCTTTGAGAGACGTTCTTGAAATTGTGGTCTTCTCTTCATAATAGGAATTTCTTCGCTTGAAGTTTTGAGAGATTCTTCATCTTTTGACCACGACTTCTTCATTTTTCTCCAATCTTTATTTTGGACTTTGATATACAACGATCCGCCTCCTTTTAGGACTTGGATCTATTTATCCTCATACCTTGTTAGGGCCTTTTTGGATAGACTTCTCCATGATCTTTTGGGGAGTTTGCTTTTCGTCGTGTGTCTCGATCCTTCATATTGATTTTCGATAAATGATTCTTCACATCACTTTTGGATCTTTAGCAACAAAATGTAGCCCTCATGCCTTGTTAGGGCCTTTTCGGACTCGCCAATCTTCGAATCCCGCTTCAATAAGTTATGCATTGGCTATGAACTCTAATCTGTACCGAGCAACTTCTAAACGATCTTGGGCTAGAAGCTAAGTAACCTTTTAAATCGTACAACCTTATTTATTGCAGATAAATTTATTAACAAGCGAAGGGAGAATAGGCTTATAATTAACTCACATAAATTCACGAAAGAATACCAAACTTATAATTGACTCTATCATCTCTCGTCCTCCACAGTTTAAAATCTCAAGGAATGAGACTCGTGGATGCTTAGCCTATTAAATCAAAGTTTTGGGTTTTCGAGTCATCTATAGGATCTTGCAAATTCTTAGGTTTTTCAAGTTTAGAAATCGCATTTTAAAGTTCCCTTGATAAACGACTCTCTAGGATCAATTATAGGAACTTGCAAAAAGTTCTTGTTCTTAACCCGTGAGAGTTAAGACTTTCGCGTTTTATAGCTCCCTATATAAAAGCCTAGCAAAACTTGACTTAAACACGTTAAGGATACTAGCTAGAGTAAACTTAGATAAGTAAACTCGGGTTGAGTCAAAATGTTCACGACTAAGAAAAATTTAAAACCACTTTATTGAAAATTTATTCTAGCAATGGAAAGAAACTAAACATAATAAAGGAAAATACAACTATACAATTAGGCCAAAATAGATTAAAAATTTTGAAAAATATCGAAAAATCAAATTTTCCGGTTAAAATGAGGGCAAATTCATGGAAAAGACCACTTACTTCGATAGAAGTCCCCCTACACTTGATATAAACATTGTCCTCAATGTTTAAGCATGTGGGAGTGAACTCCCCTACACTTATGACATTGTGCACTTTGTTTAAATCTTGCTAAGGAAAGGGACAACTATGGTGATTTCAATGTGAACATATTAAATATGAAATATTGAATCACAAGAGTTTAGGATAGAACCGGGAAGATGGGAACACGGGATCACGGTTCGTTAAATATCATCAAGAGTGGATCTTTGAAGCTTTAATCCCTGCACAACACAAGAAACAAGACAACAAACACATACGGGGCTCCCCCTACACTTATTATGAAAGCAGTAAAGGATAGATCACGGGTTGCCTCCCGAGAAGCACTTGTTTTTGTTCACCGAGTCACGAGCCTGACTCGACCCAATTTAGTTCATGGGGAACGTGGTGAGGGATGGAATCATCTCTTGAGAGATGTCCTCACCAAAGTACAGCTTCAAACGCTGGCCATTCACCTTGAAATTGGGCCCATTTGGCTGAGAAAGCTCAATGGTCCCATATGGAAAGACTTTGGCGACGGTGAATGGACCAGACCAGCGGCTCTTCAACTTGCCAGAGAAGATCTTCAACCGAGAGTTAAAAAGTAAGACTTGATCACCAACGTGGAACTCTCGGTTCTTAATCCTTGCGTCATGAATGATCTTGGTCTTCTCCTTGTAGATCAGTGAGTTCTCGTAAGCTTCATTCCTCAGTTCGTTGAGCTCGTTGAGTTGAATCTTACGATGATCACCGGCTTTGTTGATGTCGAAGTTAGCCCACTTCAAGGCCCAGTGCACCTTATGTTCCAGCTCGATGGGGAGGTGGCATGCTTTCCCGTACACAAGACGATAAGGTGTACAACCGATTGGGGTCTTATAAGCAGTACGGAAAGCCCACAGAGCATCATCTAACTTATCGGCCCACGCGGCGCAATGCTCTCCCATAGTACGCTCCAAAATTCGCTTCAATCCACGGTTGGAAATCTTGGCTTGCCCATTGGTTTGGGGATGATAGGCGGTGGAAAGACGGTGATTGAAACCATAATTAGCCATGACTCTTGCAAATTGATCATTGCAAAAATGAGTCCCTCGGTCACTGATAATAGCACGAGGAACGCCGAATCGAGCGAAAAGCTGCTTTAAAAAGTTCACAACTACCCTCGCATCGTTCGTTGGGAGAGCCTTAGCTTCAACCCATTTAGAAACGTAGTCAACGGCTACGAGGATGTACTTGTTCCCTTTGGAGGATGGAAATGGCCCCATAAACTCGATGCCCCATACGTCAAAGATTTCACATTCTTGTATGAAATTTTGAGGCATCTCATCTTTATGTGTGATCTTGCCTTGGCGTTGGCAATCATCACAATGCTTAACCATTTCATGAGCGTCACGATAAATGGTGGGCCAATAGAATCCAGAGTCAAACACTTTCTTAGCGGTGTAGTTGGGACCAAAGTGACCACCAGTGGGTCCTTTATGGCAAGCAGCAAGGATTTGCAAAGCTGCCGGTCCATCAACACATCGTCGAATGATCATATCAGCACATTGTTTGAATAGAAAAGGGTCATCCCAAAAGTAAGTCTTAACATCATTCAAGAACTTCTTCTTATGTTGGGATGTTAACCCTTTGATTAGAACACCACCCGCTAAGTAGTTTGCAATGTCGGAAAACCACGGGGTGTCATCCAGATTGAGATTAATAGACATTAAGGTCTCAAGGGGAAAAGAGTCATTGATCTCTTTGTTCAGATGATCCCTTTGATATAGATCCTCAAGTCTACTAAGATGATCCGCGGCTAGGTTTTCAGCACCCTTCTTGTCACGAATTTCAATGTTGAATTCTTGAAGGAGTAAAACCCAGCGAAAAAGTCTTGGCTTAGAGTCGTGCTTAGTCATCAAGTACTTCAACGCGGAATGGTCCGTGTAAACGATGGTGGTGGATAAAACAAGATAGGGGCGAAATTTTTCAAAAGCATATACAACAGCTAAAAGCTCTTTTTCTGTTGTCGTATAATGCAATTGAGCCCCCGTCATTGTTTTGCTAGCATAGTGGATTGGTTGGAAGTGTTTATTCACTCTTTGGCCCAAAACCATACCAATAGCAAAATCGCTAGCATCGCACATCAATTCAAAGGGTAGCTCCCAATTAGGGGTAACCAAGACCGGTGCCTTAGTTAGCTTATCCTTAAGAAGATTGAAGGCTTCAATACACTCTTTAGAAAAGATAACAGGAGTATCTTTTTCCAAGAGGTGGGTCATCGGGCGAGCGATTTTAGAAAAATCCTGAATGAATCGACGATAGAAGCCCGCATGACCCAGAAAACTTCTCACACCCTTCACGGTTGAAGGTGGAGGTAATTTGGCTATGACATCTACTTTAGCACGGTCGACTTCAAGACCGGCTTTAGAGATTTTGTGTCCTAGCTCAATGCCTTCTTTTACCATAAAATGGCATTTTTCCCAATTCAGAACATGGCGAGTGTATTCGCACCACTTAAGCATACGTTCCAAATTGGCAAGGCAAGAAGAGAAGGAATCCCCAAAGACCGAGAAATCATCCATGAAGACTTCCATGGTTTGCTCAACCATGTCATGGAAGATTGCCAACATGCACCTTTGGAAAGTCCCGGGGGCATTGCATAAGCCAAAAGGCATTCTTTTGTAAGCAAATGTGCCATAGGGACAAGTGAATGTTGTCTTCTCTTGATCTTGGGGATCGATGGGTATTTGGAAATAACCCGAGAAACCATCAAGAAAGCAGTAATATTCATTACCCGCTAAACGTTCAAGCATTTGGTCCATAAAAGGAAGAAGGAAATGATCCTTTCTCGTGGCATCATTGAGTTTGCGGTAGTCTATACAAACTCTCCACCCAGTAACGAGACGGGTAGGAATCAACTCGTTGTTTTGATTGGGCACAACGGTGATTCCGCCTTTCTTAGGCACACAATGGACTGGACTAACCCATGGTGAATCCGAAATAGGGTAAATCATACCCGCATCAAGAAGTTTAATAACCTCTTTTTTGATGACTTCATGGATTTTAGGATTCACCCTTCGTTGGCTTTGAATTGTGGGCTTAAAGTCGTCCTCCATGAGAATTTTATGTGTGCAAAAGTGAGGATCAATTCCACGAATGTCGGAGATTTTCCAAGCGATAGCTCTTTTATGTTTCTTCAACACGGCGATAAGTCGGGATTTTTCTTCTTCTTTCAGGTCCTTTGTGATGATGACCGGTAACTTCTCGTTGTCTTCAAGGAAAACGTACTCAAGATGAGGAGGTAGGTCCTTAAGCTCAAGAGTAGGAGGATCCTCAATAGATGGTGTAACTAACGATGGATCATCATTAGTCACCTCTTTAGGAGAAGGAGGAGAAAACGGGTCTTCATTGAGAAGTCTCTCAATAGTACGAATGTCTTCATCCCAATCGGTGGACGAATTATCATACTTAATATCGAGAGGACCCAAGCTAGCTTCTAAATCATCCAAGTCACTTTCTCCAAAAGGAGTCAATGCCGGAGCAATTGAGGCAACGGTCTCAACATCGGGTAGAGAAGAAAGAGTACTTTTGCAAGCATCATGAAAATGTTCTTCACAAGCCTCATCGAGAACATCAATAGCATTAACACTCTCATATGAATAAGGTTTCTTAGAAATCTTACCCATGTTGAAGACAATTTTATCGTCACCAACTCTCATGATTATTTCGCCCGCGGCTACATCAATGAGAGTGTGACCGGTCCTCAGGAATGGACGTCCAATGATTAATGGAACACGGGGGTCCATCTCGTAGTCAACGACGACAAAATGCGCCGGGAAGGTGAATTTGTCAACGCCAACGAAAACGTCTTCGGCTATCCCCACTGGATAAGCAACCGTACGGTTAGCTAATTCCAAGGTCATTTTGGTGGGGACTAGCTCGGGGAGAGATAATTGCTTCCAAACACTTAAAGGCATTAAGTTTATACTGGCACCTAGATCGGCTAGGGACATGCAATTCTCTACTCCCGGGAAGTTGCAAGGAATCAAGAAGCGACCCGGATCACCAAGTTTGGTGGGCAATTTCCTTAAGAAAACGGCGGAGCAATTCTCATTAAGTTGGGTCTGAGCAATGTCAAGAAGCTTCTCCTTGTCACTTAGAAGATCTTTAAACATCTTAGCGTATTTAGGCATGTGAGCGAGAGCCTCGACAAAGGAGATGTTAAAATTCAATTGTTTAAACATTTTTAGAAAGTTTGAAACTTGAATATCATCCTTGCTCTTTTGCTTCTGTTTCCTCAACCTTGAAGGATAAGGTATATTGGATGAAGATGAAGGCTTTAGGGGGGTAGGATCACTCACAACCGCGGATGGTGGGGAAATGGGGGTAGAAGGCAGAGGAGGTGGGGAAAGTTGCTCTTTTTCCTTGTTCACAATCACGGGTGGAGGTGTAGGAAGCTCGGGTTCCGTATAACCTTTTCCACTACGAGTGATGATTGCTTTCATCTCCCCTCTTGGGTTCGCAACGGTGTTACTCGGAAGACTACCCGAAGAAGAGGGTTGATTACCTTGGAAGAGCGAACCGATCATATCACGTATGTTAAGCGCTTGAGTGCTGAAAGAGTCTCTCATGTCTGCACGAATCTCATTGCTTTGTTTTGCCATGTCATTCCTTAGCTCGGCTCGAATATCGTTCCCTTGTTTCGCCATTTCTCCCTTCAAGTTGACGAATTGACTCTGAAGATTCTTCACCATCTCTCTATTAGTCTTCATGAACGTCTCGACGTCTGGGTTCAATGCCATCGGTTGATTGAGAGGTGGATCTTGGTAAGCTTGAGAATTTCCTTGAGTTTGGTATGGGTTTCTTTGGGATTGATATTGATTGTTAGCACGAGGTTGGGATTGGTTGTTTCAGTTATAGCTTTGTTGTTGGTTTTGGTTTGGAGGAGGAAAACCGGGTGGAGCAAGATAATTGTTTGAACGATAACTTAGCAAGCTACGGTCTCCTTGAGGACGAGCTTGATAGCCTCCCGTGGGATAAGTACCGTATGCCGCGTTAACGTTTTTAGAAAAATTGCCTTGAGTAGAAGGACAATCATTGTAAGAATGAGGACCACCACATGTGTCACAAGAAATAGAAACGGCTTTAGCTTGTTGAAAGTGGTTTGTGGCCATGGTCATGAAATCCTTGTGCATACCCGCGATTTGTCGGGTAAGTTCGGTTATCTCGGGATTAGAGGTAGTAGAAGAAACATTGACTCTCGAGTTAGATCTTGAGGATGCGGATGAATCCCAATTCTTGTGGTGAGTAGTCATGTTTTCAATCAACTCTCTACACTCCTCCGGTCTCCTTTTCATAAAAGTACCACCGGCGGCGGCATTGATCGTGTCACGATCACGAAAAGTGAGACCATTGTAGAAAGTATCAATGAGAGTGACGGGGAGCATGTTGTGATTTGGACAGCGGTCGATCAAATCATTGTATTGTTCCCAAGCATCAAAGAGCGATTCGTCATTGTCTTGCATGAATCCACTAATTTGGTTACGAAGGCTTGTGACCATGGAGGGTGGGAAGTAGCGCGACAAAAAGCGTTGAGTCATGTCGTTCCAAGTATGAATAGAATTCTTTGGGAGACGGTCAAACCATTTCTTGGCATGGTGAGAAAGCGAGTGGGGAAATAGTTGAAGGCGAAGTTCATCCATAGAAACACCGGGCGACTTCATGCTTTGGGTGATGGTAATGAATTTGTCGAGGTGTTTGTTGGCATCATCATCCGGAATTCCGCGAAATGGGTTAGTTTGCACTTGTTGGATCATGTGATGCTTCAACGAAAACTCCTGAGCCGTGATGTGCATCGGTGCAATCGGGCCTCCGCGTCTGTTCATGGTGGGTTGACACAATTCCTCGATTGTTCGTAAATCAGGTAGGGGGACATTGTTGTTGTTGTTGTTATTCAAATTGGGTAGAGGTGGGTTGTTATTATTGTTATTCACACCAGCCATATCTAAATCTTCACGAGTCTCGGGCTTAGAATAATTTGAAGATCTAGTACGCATACACCTGCAGAAGAAAAATATACACAGAGAATATCTATATAATCTTTTTGGTGCAAAACCTTTGGAAAAGAGTTGCTTTTTATGATTTTTCAATGTTTTTGTATTTTTTTTAAGAATTTTATATTTTTTAGTGTTTTTGAAAGTTTTTTTTTTTGAAGCAAGGAAAATAACGTTCAAAGAACGGATCCCAAAATTCAATGCGTCTCTCACTAGAAACCGTTAATCTTAACGAAAAGAGCCGGCAGCGGCGCCATTTAATACTCGGCTTTTACCCCAAGTATAAAATCTTATCGTCCGATCTTTTCGAATTGATTTCCAGTCTAAAGTGCGACTCAATTGTCTTTTGGTGAACAAGAGAATGGTTTGGTTGATTATCTATTTTAAACTAATAGCAAATAAGTAAGTGTCGTTGAGTAAAGTAGAAGTTTAAAGATTAAACTAAAAATAACTAATTAAAAATAAATGCTTGAAAAAAACTTAAAGACAAGATTAGAAAAATACTTGAACACTTAATAAAACTAACACTTGAAAACTTTGCAAAAACAATAAAGTAAACAATTGGAAAACAGCCAAATCGGAATCCCGTCGGAATCCCCATCGGAAAGACTTATCGGAATATGGCAACAACTCGTCGGAATACTTGGTAAACAACTCTCGTCGGAATGTCAACAAAACTACCCTAATCGAAATATTCTAAAATTATCAAATCGGAATGTTTGGAAGAGCACTAATCGGAATGTCAAGAAAAGATTCAGATCGGGATGTTATGTATAGAAACATCCAGTCGGAATGAGCTAAAAACCCACAATCGGAATATCTTAAAACCCTATTCCGATTAGGTGATCGGAATAGGGAGGTGCAATCGGAATATCAAACTACCTAATCCGATCTTAATGATCGGAATACTGGGGAAGCTCTGATCGGAATATAGCGATCGGAAAAGGGTTTAACCCTTTTCCGAATTATATGGGATTCGAAATTTAGCAAAGGTAATAAGCTATTTTGATAAGCTATCACCAAAACTTGAACGAATCTATAATAAAATGAACTAAATAAGCTCAAATAACAACTTATTAAAACTTAAAATAAGCAAACTTTTAAATCAAACTATAAAAATAAGAACTTTTTAAGAAAACTTTTAAAAAGTAAATAAGCTAAACATGTAAATAAGCCAATAAGCACAAAGATCTTAAAGCTTATTCGTATGAAAACTTAAGTAAGCATAAAAAGATTACCTTTTTAAGCATGAAATCATTAAGAACAACACGGATCAAATAGATTTCGCACCAAAAGTAAACTAAAATCAAAGAAAGGTAGAATGAGATGAAAGATTAAAAGCTTAACTAGAACTTGATTAATGAAATCAACAATACACAAATGTTTAATCTTGAAAGATTAAAAGAAAGAAAGATGAAAGCTTAGTGAGAGAAAGTTTAGAACTTTCTCTCTCTAAAACTAGAAAGAAAAGTGAAAAATGAAAACTAAAACTAAAAACTAACCACCCTCCTAATGTGTATTAGGAGGGTATTTATAGGGAAAATGGGAAGGAGTGCATGTGTTGCTTCTTCTTTCTTTCTTTCTTCACGTCTTCTCGACTCGATTTATTTCTTTGTCTTTTCTCGACGTCATCTTCGGATTTGAACTTGTCTTTTAATTTTCGTCTTCTATTAGACTTGAGTTCTTCGACTTCATTAAACTTCCGTCTTTAGACTTGTTCTTCGATAAATCTTTAGAATAGGTCTTGGACTTCCGTTCTTTTTACACTCTTGATCTTTTGACTTCGTCTTTTCCCGTTTTCTTCGATAAAAGCCCGTGAAAGCCCGTGTTTTCTTCCTTTTTCATCTTTTGGTCCTAAAACACAATAAAAACACAAACCACGCATAATTCCGACTTTTACGACATAAAATACACGTTTTGGTCTTGTCATTATCGGAAATAAGTGGTAAAAGGATAAGTGTTTTCACATTTATTAGTCCTCCAAAGAGCAAAAACAAAATATGTAAGTGAAATACAATAAATTATATTTTAATTTGTTTGAGAAACTTAATTACATGCGAATTTGGTAACCGCTACTTTGTTAAAAAATTTAATAACTACAAATGTAATTCAGATACCGAGCCACCTACACGGAAATCAGAAAGGATGAAAGCACAAGAAAGAATAGACCCATTTTCTTTTGTTGGAATATCTAAAGGTAAAATAATATATACAAAGTTATCTATTGCCTACATTCATTCAACTAAAACATAGCATGTACAACTAACATGTCATTTTCTAAACTATGAAACTCTATGGGTTTACAGATTACGTTGACCATGGAGATCCGGTTTTCCGATGCGAATCCTGTGACGCGCTATTATGGCACGTTGAAAGTATGATAGGAAACACACACGGAAATACAGAATCATTCTCACTTTGTTGTGGCCGAGGGAAGGTAAAGCTAGCCAACGAAGTGACACATCCACCAAAATTGTTGATGGACCTGATTAACGGGGACCACCCAATGAGCAGCTCTTTCATTACCAATATTAGACGCTATAATTCAATGTTTGCATTCACATCGATCGGGGCCAAACAAGACATGTCAGTTACAGACGACCATGGTCTGTATTGTTATAGAATTCAAGGCCAAAATTATCATAGAGTGGGTACTTTGTTGCCAGAGGAAGGAAAACCTCCCATGTTTGCGCAACTTTATATTTACGACACTCAGAATGAGATTGAAAACAGAATCAACTCTATTAGGTATGATATAAATCGTCAAATTGTAATCTAAAGGCATTTCTTTTAACATACTTCTATAACCACAATATATTATAACAAAAACACGGTATAAATGCATTTTTGTCATTTCTGCAGCAACGAAGAAAAATGTACAACCAACCATGTTATTGACCACCAACTAACTATTGATTTACGCGACATGCTGGATAAAATCAATCCATTAGTTTGTCAATTTAGAATGGCTGGTGAACGATTAGCAACCGCAGGTGAGGAAGACAAGTTTAAGCTAAGGCTTATTGGTACAAGAACAAGAAATGGAAGGGATTATAACCTACCCACAGCTTCTGAGGTTGCTGCTCTAATTGTAGGCGAATTTGACTCCACAAATAACAAAAGGGACATCATTCTACACATGCAAGAGGGTGGTGTCAAACGAATTAGTGAACTGCATCCTTCATATATCGCACTCCAATACCCACTGTTGTTCCCATACGGTGAAGATGGTTACTGGACTGATATATACCATCAAGGCTTGACTGACGAAACACCAACAAATAAAAGGACAAGGGTAACGATGCGCGAGTATTTCGCATATCGTTTGCAAGAAAGACCAAATGTTTTTTCAATGGTATTGAAGTCGAGAAGACTATGTCAACAATTTATTGTGGACGCTTACACTATGATCGAACGTGAAAGAATGTCATACCTTAAAAACCAACAAAAATATTTAAGAAGCGAAACATACTCCAAATTAGCTAAACTGGCAGAAGATGAAGATTCAGGGGTAAAGTTGCGAGGAAAAATGTTTGTATTGCCAGCGTCATATACAGGGAGCCCAAGGTATATGATGCAAAACTATTTAGACGCAATGACAATTTGCAAGGTCTATGGATACCCCGACCTTTTCATAACATTCACATGCAACCCAAAATGGCCGGAAATTGCCCGTTTCGTAAGCAAACATGGTTTGAAATCAGAAGATCGACCAGACGCAATAACAAGATTATTCAAACAAAAACTAGACAGTCTCATGAGAGATTTCAAAGACGGCCATTACTTTGGACACCTAAAAGCAGGTAAGTTTATTTATTAAAAAAATACTACTTATTAACATTTTATACATCACATAATATGCAATTAAAATTTTGTTGATAACACAACGGTTTACACTATCGAGTTTAAAAAAAAGAGGCCTCCCACATGCACACATATTGCTTTTTTTGGAAGAACAAGACAAGATAACAACCGCACAACAGACTGATAAATATATTTCAGCTGAAATACCCGACAAGAACGAAGACCCAGAACTATATCAAATAGTGACGGATAACATGATACACGGTCCATGTGGTGCTGACAACCCAAGTTGTCCATGCACGGTTAAAAAGAAATGCACAAAAAAATTCCCGAAGCAGTTTAACGATAAGACATTCATTGATGAAAGTGGTTACGCGATTTACAAAAGAAGAAACGACGGATCAACAATAGAGAAGAGTGGGACAGAATTGCATAATGGATATGTGGTACCATACAACCCAGGATTGCTAAGACGTTACCAGTCACACATAAACGTCGAATGGTGCAATCAACTAACTTCAATAAAATATCTATTCAAGTATATCAACTAGGGGCCAGACAGGGTAACCGCGGCTTTAGAGGACGCGGACGTTGATGAAATCAAAGATTACTACGACTGTAGATACCTATCAGCATGCGAGGCAGCATGGAGGATTTATGGGTTTGATATACACTACAGGTTCCCACCTGTTGAGAGGTTACCGTTTCACTTACAAGATGAACAATCAGTTATATTCAATGCAACTGATAGTATAGATTACGCACTAGACCATGCCTCTGTAAATGAAACAAAATTCATCGCATGGATGCAACGAAACCAAACAGATGAAGATGCTAGAAAACTGCTATACCATGAGTTTCCAGAACATTATGTATGGAAACAAGATGAAAGAATTTGGGTCCCAAGACAAAACAGGAAATGTATTGGACGTGTACACCATGTTCCTCCATCATTTGGCGAATTGTTCTACTTACGAGTACTGCTCAACAAGGTTAGAGGGGCACAAGATTGGGTGGATTTTAAAAAAGTTCGATAAAGTTGTTTACCCCACATACAAAGACGCGTGCCAAGCTCGTGGACTACTACAAGATGATAAGGAATATATTGATGGATTATTAGAAGCCAGCCTATGGGGGTCGGGAAATTATTTGCGAACTTTTTTGTGATGTTAATTATAACGGACAGCATGTCCCGGCCAGAGATTGTGTACGAGAAAACATGGGAAGTCTTGGCGGCAGACGTTTTAAATATTGAACGCAAAAAACGAAACAACCAAGGTATGTAAAAAGCAAACACTCCTCTTTTTATATACAAAGAAAAACACAATACTACTAATTATTTTATGTCAACCTGTTAACTATTCTCAACCTCCTAAACATTTATTAGTTATAGATGCTAAGTTGCTAAGTTGGTGCAACTGAAATATATGAGTAACTATCTCATCAATTGTCACGTAATTAAACTGCTTTATACTAATGCAAACATTCTTTACATTTGCAGATTTGGAGCTTTCAGATATAGAAAGGAAAAACATTTGCCTAACGTATATCGAACACATGCTTCTTCGTAACAACAAGAGCCTAAAACAGATTACAAACATGCCATACCCAAACGAGATGTACACCATGGAAAAATCTAACAGGTTGGTATCGGATGAACAGAAATACAACAAAGATAAATTACGGGTAGAACATGAAAGACTCTACAAAACATTGACAAGCGAGCAAAAAAGGATATACAAGACTTTGATAGATGCTGTTACAAATGACAAAGGAGGCATGTTTTTCGTGTACGGATATGGAGGAACCGGTAAAACATACCTTTACAAAACTTTGTCAGCCGCATTACGATCAAAAGGTGAAATAGTGTTAAATGTAGCATCAAGCGGTATTGCGGCACTATTGTTGGAAGGTGGGAGAACTGCCCATTCACGGTTTGCAATTCCCATAAATGTGGTAGACGATTCTATGTGTCATATACCAGCTCAAAGCGAACTTGCTGAACTGATAAGAATGTCTAAGCTAATAATATGGGATGAGGCTCCCATGACACATAGACATTGTTATGATGCATTCGATAAAACCCTAAAGGACATATGCAGGGAAGATGTAACCAAACCTTCCGAAAAGATATTCGGCGGAAAAGTGGTTTTATTTGGTGGAGATTTTCGCCAAATATTACCAGTCGTCACAAACGGAAGCAGACAAGATGTTGTGCATGCATCAATAAACGCATCAAAGTTGTGGCAACATTGCAATGTCATGCGCCTAACTGAAAACATGAGGCTAGGGACCGGCTCAAACAATACAGAAAGGAAGGAAATCCAAGACTTTGTAGATTGGATATTAAGCATTGGTAACGGAACAATCGGTGGTAAAAACGACGGGGAAGCAACAGTAGATTTCCCGGAAGAAATGTTGATACCTGATTCGGATGATCACATTGGATCAATTATTAAAGAAATGTACCCTGATTTGATCCAAAACCTGTACAACCCAACTTTCTTCCAAGAAAAAGCCATTCTAGCACCGACACACGCGCTTGTGGATATGATAAACGAACGAATGCTAGAACTTATATCAGGAGACGAAAAGACATACGAGAGATCAGACTCGGTTGGTATCGATGATGTGGACACAAATTTTAATGAACAACTCTACACAGACGACTTTCTAAATAGCATTAAGGTCCCTGGAATTCCTCAACATACTTTGAAATTAAAAATAGGCGCCCCAGTCATGTGCATGAGGAACATAGACCAAACGTTAGGATTATGTAACGGAACAAGACTTCAGATACAAAGAATGGGAGTAAATATAATAGAGGCAAAGATTATATCCGGAGGAAATGTTGGTACTATTTGCACAATACCACGTATGGTTCTAACCACTAATGACAATAAGATGCCGTTTAAATTAAACCGAAGACAATTCCTAGTTACTTTATGTTTTGCAATGACTATTAATAAAAGCCAAGGACAAACATTGACACAAGTTGGACTATTTCTTCGGCGTCCAGTTTTCTCTCATGCCCAACTTTACGTGGCCGTATCAAGAGTCAAAACCAAGAAGGGATTGAAAATCCTATGTTGTGATGAAGAAGGAAATTATGCAAAATCAACAACAAATGTTGTGTATAAAGAAGCTTTGTTTAGGATTTGAGTTAAAAAATCCAACATCTTAAAGTTAATTAATAGTTAAACATTTATTTTTTAAGTTGAACAATATCCGAAATGTAAACTTTAGTGGCAAAATTTAATTTTAAGATTTTTAATTTTTATTACTTTTATCAAAAAAGTCTGTGTAGTGCAATGTTACATGTTTTTTTATATTTTCGATACATTTTTTATCTTTAAGTAAATTCATAGTTAAACATTTATTTTTTAAGTTGAAGAATATCCAAAATGTAAAATTGAGTTGCAAAATCTTTATTTCGGATTTGAGTTAAAAAGTCAGCTTAATCCAAACAATAAAGCCCTACATGGTTAAAAGCTGATGTTGAAAGAGGATAAAGTTGCAATTCCTAGAGGTGATGGTGGAGTTGTAAAGGAAAAAAATTTAAGGATGGTGGAAATGCATGTAGACCCATTAGAACCACCAAAGTTAAAACATAAGCGTGTCCCAAAAGGCACGCTTGACCTCTTGTGTCCCGGTTATGTAGAAAATTAAGAAAAAAAATTATAAACAAATATAGAAAATTAATAAAAAAGAAATTCATGCCATACTAATAGTATTTATGACATAAAATAATAAATTATATAATATTTTATACAACTAATAATAATATCTTATTAATAAACATTTTCATAATATTATACAATCAATCAATAGCATCAAATAAGTAATTCATAATTACTACCTTTAACATATGACAATTACAAAAATAAAACAAATTTCTTCAATACAGTGGCACTATAAAAAGCAGTAGACGAAAGCTAATATTTCTAAAGTAATTCAAAAAAAAACTCCTTGACCATTTCTTTTTTTTTAACACAAACTTGCGTAGTCATTAAACTCAAAACTAATTTGCAAACCATAACATTCTACTGCAGACTGTGAAGCCACCACAAAAACAACACAGTAGCTGTGGAATTAGGTGAAATGATTCTACTATTATTTATGAATAAACATTAGGTTCAGGCACTTCAAGCTCTAATTATTACAGTTACTGAAGGTGCGACATTAGGTGGTGTAATTGATTTAATATATGAATCACGACTTAATAAGAAGATGAAGACAACTATTTATACACCACATTCTAAACCTTAGTTCTAAAATAAAGCAAACCTAAAAAAACTTCAACCAACAGGTTGATTAAATCATATAGAACAACAACTAATATTTTAAACCTATGTCTAATTTAACATATCTAATTAATGAATTTAACAAATGCAAATTGTTGAACTATTAAAAAACAAGAAACAAAACCACAGATACAGCTATTTGTTAAGCAATATTAGTAATATCCTGGTAACTAAAAATTATTGATTCTTACAACAATTGATTCATTCATATAAAAAACTAACATTAAACAGAAAAGTTTGTTATTTAGTACCTTTAAATCAAACTCCATCAAACAATCAGAAAACACCACATCGAGATCACTGTCGCCATACCATCACCATCGCTTTCCTCACCTCCACCGTCGTCATATCCACCATCATCACACTGCCACCATCGAAGACAAATCTAATTAAAAACAAACAAAATATATTACCTAAATAAGAGATCAATAATAGGGTATCAACGCATGACCTTTCCACTATTTTATTAAAACCCAAAATAAACAACCACCAACGCGACATCGGGATCGTCATCTCCACCGTCATAACTTTACCAACGTTGTCATCACCTCCACCGTCGTCATCTCTAGCATCTTCACACGACCATCATCAACGAAAAATCAAATTAACAAAAACACAAAAAAATAATCATTCAATCAACCAAATATCTAAAGAAGATTAAAAATAACTTATCTTCCAAAAAAACACGGGATCAATACAAAACGAATGACTTATATACAATATATATGAAGGTTCTCTGATCTTGATTATTCGAGAACTAATATACTTAAAAAATATGCTAATTCGGGACAGGACTCACATGAGGGAATGTACATAAATCAATAATAGGTTAACTGTAAAACTTGTGCCAAAATGCTTATGCAATCCTCTTTTTTGAGAATTCACATTCAAGCTCATGTAGGATTTATCAGTTTTGATAGAAGTGGCAATATGAGTTGACGGGGCAAGCTGGGTAACAGGTCAAAAGGGTGAAAATATTCACATCTATCAATTATTTCAATAAAATAACCTAGACCCCCTACCCCTAAGAAGACACCTGATGATGACACAAACCGTAACTCAATATTCTTAACGGCATAGCGTTTATCATAGTTAGGATAATATATCATACTCTTATCTCAGTATCTAATTTTGTTTAGTCAACAAGATTGTAAATTCGATGTTGTTGCAGTTTGCGTCAGCCACGGGCTATGTCACATGATAAATGACCTTTTCCAGCCTACATAGCTTACACAGGCTCGGAGATCATTACGAGTAACTCCTGATGCCTCAGCAACAAAAGTGGCCATACGTGATGAACTTCAGCCTACGGTTGTTGATTTTTAACTCTAAAGACAGTTATGAACCTATAAATTTGAGTAACTCGCTGGTTGAAGAAACGACTGATAATGAATCATGCAAAATTAGATCGGGTTGTCTTCTTTAATTGTGTAAAACCCGCATGCTTTTACCATGCATAGTACCCTTAGGATCATACGTACTAGTTAAAAACATTCCTAATATAGCATGATTACGATTACGTGTTAGGAGTTTATGTATTACGTACGTGTTAGAACACGATAAGTATTTTATATGCACGATCACGTAATAATTATTTAGCAATAATTAATCACAAACATACGATCACGAAATCACGAGCGTAATTAAAACACGAGCTATTATTAATTACGTATATATATTTAATACGAGCGTAATTAAATATATAAGAATATGGTATTTACGTAACGAGAACATTTAAAACACGAACATAATTAAACATAAACGAGTACTAAATAACGAGACACGAAACGAGGTACGGGAACCCCATGGGGGAGTCCCTACCCACGGCCAAACAAGGGTAATGGGCCAAGCCCATTACCAATTTTACTAATAGGGGGTTAAATAGATTTTTACTACTCAAAAATCACTTTTACAGAAGATTTTAAGAAAACCTAAAATCTCTCTTTCTCCTCCTCTTTGTGCCGCCACCTGTAGATCACCATACAAGGTGATCCATTGATCTTGGATCTTGAAGTTTTATTGTTTGTTCGTGTTTTTTCTTCACCCTCTTGATCCACGAATACGGTAAAACCTTTTTTTACTTGTTCTTTTTAATTAATCTTTTATTAATTATGAACACGTGATGTTTTTTATAAAAACACATTAATTAAACATAGATCTAACATGTATTGATCATTAATTAAATCAGAGGGTCGATTAAGGGTGTTTGGTTTTGGGCCGCAGGATGCAACCGACCCCAAGGGGGGTTCGGTTTGTTTTAGCCGACCACCACCAAGACCTTTTTGGTCTTGGTTGGTGCGTGTGGGTCCTACGGCAGCAAGGGGTACCCCGATTTGGGTCGGGGTACGGTGTCGATTCATGTCTGGTTCATGTTTTTAAGCTTAGATCCGGATCATGGTATGTTAGTTTTGTTTATGTTATAAACTTATGTTAAAACTAAATTAATAAAAGATGTGATTAATTTAATAGCATGACTTAGGTTAATTAATTATTAATAATCATGAAATTATTTTAACCTAAATATTTATATTATTAAGACATATAATTAATTAATTATTTAAAAACCATAGATATAATTAATTAATTAACATGACTTAGGTTATATTATTAATATTTAATAATACATATTTTAACCTAAGTCTTTAATATATTTAATTAAAAACATGTCATACTTTAATTAAATATTATAACCTATAGTTAATTAAATTACATGAAATAATTATTAAACTATATAATATATCATATGACTTAGGAAATAATCATGGAATCACTTAGGCTTATTTACTTAGCTTATTTAACCAGCTTATTTCTAATTATGGAAACTTTCTATTTTTAGAAACTTAATTAAATAAGGCAGCTATTTTATTTATGGAAACCAGCTATTTTTAGAAACTTATTTATTTAAGGCAGCTAATCTATTTATGGAAACTTATTTAATTAAGGCAGCTAATCTATTTATGGAAACTTTCTATTTTTAGAAACTTATCTATTTTAAGCAGTAAATCTATTTTTGGAAACTTTCTATTTTCGGAAACTTTCTATTTTTGGAAACTTTCTATTTTTGGAAAGTTTCTATTTTTGGAAACTTTCTATTTTTGGTAACTTTCTATTTTTGGAAACTTTCTATTTTAGGAAACCTGCTATTTTTGGAAAGTTACTTATTATTACACAGTAAGTATAATAACACAGGAAATATCAGAAATACTTAATCAGAATGAACAGAATATAAGATTTAACACAGTTTAAGGCTTTAAACAGTAAAACATAGTAAGAACACATAAAATAAGCTAAGACATGACATAAAACCAGCTATGATACTTATTTCATGTATGTATTTATGTAGCACTAGGGTTTCGGAAGTAGGATTCTCGCAGTTCATCGTTCTCGTTCACTGGAGATAAGGTACGGATTCCCGTCCTTTCAGTATGGACATTCTTTCCTTATTAGGATTCCCCGTATGCAGCCAACTATTTTCCCGTAGTATAAGTTACGTGTTTGATTGCTTATGTTTAATTAAGAATACCTATAGCCATATACATGCATTACCAGTTTCACCTAGTTATGGAGGTACCATAACCATAACATTAGAGGCACTGATGTTATGACTTCACCACGGCGGAGTGATTGCTCGTGGCGTCCCTTCAGCTTTTGGCCATTTATTTATATTTATCATGTGGGGCGTATGGGTTCATCCTAGTTACACGTTTTTATTCAGGATTACATGGTGAATGTGGTGTGTGCCTTGCATCCTTCACAAGGAGCTGATCCCTCCTACCCATAAACCAATATATTAAATTAGAGGCAGCCCCTCTAATTTGCATGATGAGGTCACCCCTCCAATTATTCATGCACGGTGGATATTCATGACCTATATTGGCTAATGGTAAAATATGACAAACAGTTTTTATAAGATAAACATAAGACTTTCAAATTATAAAATCAGTTTTACTAAGACTTAACCAGGTTACTTGGGACTTAGTTTTCTTCCGTTGTTATTATGTTATATGCTTATCCTATTCATGCTTTATTGTACATCCGTGCACTGAGCGTATTGCTCAGCCGTTTTCCTTTTCTATGTTCCCAAAACGGCAGGTACTCAGGGATGCTCGTAGACACTAAGAGTACGTGCATATGGACTGGAAGCTGTCTAGCCTTCTTTACATTATGCATTTCCTTTCTTTATGATACTTATGCTTTGGATATTGTTTCGTCCTTTTCCTTTACTATACTATGTTTGTGTGTGATGAGCTTTACTTTTGGACTACCGATGTTTGATTCCGGTATTTTCCTTTATATGGTCAAGTAATGTTTAGACATTTTACCTTGTATGCTTTGATGACACGCCATAATTACTGTGATATTTCCATTTCCAAAATAGGGTGTTACAAATTGCCACTAATGTGCATGTTGAAAATGCGCAGGCAATGAATGAAATAAAGGTTTGTGTTACTTCTCACATTGTTCATTTGTAGCATTTTTAGCAATAAACAGTTGTTTAACTACTTCTGTTCATTAACAGACTTAAGTCTTCGTGCATTCTCTTTAATTTATGCTAAAAGAAAAATGTCGAATGAGAACAATGAGGTAGGCTCCCAGTCCATAGTGTAATGCAAGAAATGTGATAGCGCTTACTTTTAATGGTTGTGTAGATGCTGATATGGCCACATGAGACCCTTATGATGCACTTTAACAACTCCATTTGAGCTAAATATTATATGATTTTTCCCTTTTAACTGTTGGAGATATTACATAATCCAAATTTAAATATTATGTTGCAAGGTGTGAGTTTATAAATCATTCTATCACTTATTTTTCACAGCTAAACTACTCATGTGTTTCACCTCTTCGCTATGCATATGCATCGACTCTTACAAGCTGGATATTTAAAAACAATTTTAGTTATCACTTTATTGTTACTATATACAAAGTTTTTACTATATACATAATTTTTTAGAATCTTAAGCTTAAATATGTATACAAAGTTACGTTGTTAATGTCTTCTATCACATGTCTGCTACATCAAAGCTGACAATGAAAAACGTGCCTTGGCACGCCAATGTCAAAGAATTTTCAGAGGCATTAGCTCAGAAAAGCAATGGGGAGTATGAGGTTGCTTGCAAGCGACTTGCTATTGGTCTTTTTTAATTTATTTATTTCAGTACCTATTCTTATTATCAATATTTTTTTCCTGGAGACAAATCCTAAATTTTTAGAAGTTGTTTCAAAAATTTACCTATATGTTCTACTTCTACTCCTTTAGATAAATTATAGCATCTATACAACAAATTCATAATAACCTATGAATATTAAGTCTTATTGCTGAGTTATCTTGATAGTGAGAACTCTATTGAAAGATAATTGTTTATGGTCAAACTGATGAATATTAAACAAAGTAGCCATGTCAATTTGCACTTCTAGAGGAGCAAGAGCAGGTGACTCGACAAAGTGCAAGTTGGGGTCCCTAAGCACAAGCAAAAATTGACATGAAGGAATGTGACTTGTGAATACGATATAAAAGTCTTTAGATCTATTACAGTTCCTGTCTGTACATTAATAGAACAACGAAAACATGTTTACATTTTTGGTACGTACCACTGTTAGCCCTATATTTTATATAGTCAAACAAGAATATAATAGGTCATCTTAGTCGTTAAAAGGTCTTGTATTGTAATAGGTTAGTTGGGAAAACCGGGCTTGGACTTTAAGCTAATATTGTATAAGTTAGGGGCGTAAGCCCAAAACAAAGCCAAGCCCGGCCCAAGATGAAGCCCACAAAGGCCTTAGGCCATGGCATATATAACCCTCTTCCACATGTGGAAGAGGGTGTTGGTTACCATTGTGTTTCTCTCTCTAAAAGTGTTTAACCTTCCAAATTCTCTCTTGTTTCTCTCTCTACTTTCTTCTCTTTCTCTCTCTAAATATCTCTTCTAAATCTTGTGTTATGGATTGAATGGGATTAACATTTGGTATCAAGAGCCTATAGTGGATAGGTGATTGAAGATTCGTGTGGTGTGTTCTTATTTTTTCGTGGTCATTTTGATCTATATATCACGTCCCAAAAAATTTTCTTGTGTTTTTTTATGGTTTTTTCTTGATACAAATCTTCTACATAGTTGTGGTAGATTTTTGGTATTGTTACTTTGGCTAAAAACACAAAATTTTTGTGTGTTTTGATCATTTTTTGGCTTAAAATCACGAATTGGTTGAGTTTTGTCCGAGAAAAGTGAGAATTATTCCGACCAGGTCATCGGAATAGGGTTTATAGGACATTCCGATTAGTGTAATCGGAATAGGGTTTAGGGATTCCGATTTTGGGTACATTCCGATCAGGTATTCCGATTTGACATTCCGATTTGAGTATTCCAACTTGGACATTCCGATTAGACATTCCGATTGGTCATTCCGATTTGACATTCTGATTTGGCATTCCGAGAAGGACATTCCGATTAGAGTATTCCGATTTGACATTACGATTTGGCATTCCGAAAAGGACATTCCGATTGGACATTCCGATTTGACATTCCGATAAAGACATTCCGATATGTATTCCGATGGAAATTTTGTTCGAGTATTTTTTAGACTTAGCCACTATCTAGACTAGTCTCGGAACATAGTTTACACGAAGATTAAAAAAAAAAGAGTTTTTTGGCGGGAAAATTCAAGAAAATTTTATTTTTCCTATACCATTTTTAGGCCATTTAAGCTTCAATTTCAAATTTTGGCGATGCGAAAAAATTTTCGACCAAAAATTCGAATTTTCGGACCAAAATTCAAATTTTTAGGCCATTTTAGGTTTTAATTTTTGTCAAAATTTTTCGTTTTTCAAATTTTTTCCCTACTAGTTTTTGGCTATTTCTAACTCGATTTCAAAATTTTGTGATTCAAAATTTTTTCGGCTTACCGTTTTGTCGGACTGAGGTTTATTGTCGGACTGAGAAAAAATCAGATTTTTCGGAATTTCAACCACAATCAAATCACAACACATCCACTAAGATCCGTAATCCATACACATCATATCCTCTTCGAGACATCCGTTCAATGGACATCTTCGTGGATTCAACACCAACAACGTCCATGACTGAGATGAATAAAGAGAAGATGCAGATCCAGAGGTTAAGACAAATACTGAGACTCATATCAGTAAACCTTCTAACAAGGATTTTTCCACCAAAACCTTTCATGCAATCAAATACAAGATGTCGAAAGCAAAAGAAAGATGCATGGAACACATAAAGTTGCTTCAGTCACACCTTTAGGTTCTTTCAAGAGAAGACCTAAAAGGCACTCGTCTTGAAATTGGATTCAAACGGGTATTCTTTCTACTATTTGGTCAAGATGTTGAGACATTCATCAGAATGATGCTACTTAATGTGGACCATCTTCAACAAGAACTTGACAGAGACGATTTTCACGAGATTATATCCATGGAGGTCCTTTTAGCTCTCAACAATCAGTTCCAACAATTCATTGACTCAAGTGGCTTATCCAAAAACGATCGAGAGTTCACAAGCACATACTTTACCAAATATACTCTCGTAGATCTTCAAGCATTCAAAGAGACATTTCTTCAACATATGAGTAATATAAAGAAGTCAATTGCTGAAAGAACACGCCATCAAAGGCAATTTCAAAGAAGGGTGAATCAAAGACTGATGCAGACGAAAGAGAGCAATGTCGATATAGATCAAGCATTGGATGCTTCTTCGGTTGATACAGAGAGCAGCGAGACAGAATCAGAAACGCAGCATATCAATACCAGCTCGGGGAATGATCAAACAACCAATGATGAGGATATCAGACCCATTTATGATGATCAACCAATGGCTATGGTACATTTAAATGCTGAATACGATTGTAACACCCCACTTGGATAGGTGGACCGTTACGTGTATTTATGGCGTGTCATCAAAGCATAAGGTAAATGTCCTAAGACATTAACTGACCATAAAGGAAATACCGGAATCAAACATCGGCAATCCAAACATAAGCCCAAAACATGAAAAATAAAATACTGAATGAAAGGACTAAACAATGTCCAAATAAGCATAATAATGTAGGAAGTGCATAAAGTAAGAAGTCTGAATAGCTTCCATCCAAATGCACATGCTCTTAGAATCCTAAAAGCGTCCTGGTGTACCTGCCATTAGAACATGAAAGGAACTACGGCTGAGCATAACGCTCAGTGAACGGATATAAGGCATGATAGGGAATTACTAAAATGAAACAGATGATAAAATACTGGAGCTGTAAGACTGATAAGTAAAGTTGCAGCGGAAATCTGTGTATGAATCTGTAAGGCCTGATTTATAAATAATAAAGCTGAACTGTGATCTGCTAAATCTGAAAACATGCATTTACTGTAATTTAATTGCCAGAGCTTATATAGGTCATGTGCTGTAACAACGTTGCATGAATAACTGGAGGGGTGACGTCGTCATGCTATAGAGGGGTGACCTCTAAATAACTGTGATGGGTGGAGGGATCCGCTCCAATGTGAAGGATGTAGAGCACACACCACATTCACCTGCTAAACTGTAAACTGTAGCCTAGGATGCATCCATACGCCCCACTAATAATACTAATAAAATGGCCAAGCTGAGCTGAGTGGGACGATGCAGGATATCACTCTCCTGCATGTGAGTCACGACACATGTGCCTCTAGTGTCGTGGTTACGGTACCTCCGTAACTAGTCCATAAACTAATCATGCTTGTATATAATGCTCAGGCAATTTATTTAATTCTTAACATGATTACTGATAAACTTAAACATATACTGAGGAAAAACAATTGGCTGAAGACAGGGAATCCTAATCATGCATAGAAAGGGAGTCCTTACTGAAAGGACGGAAAATCCGTACGATCAATCGAAAGAAAAAAAAATATAGAGATGGGAATATCCGTACCTTAGTCGAACCTCGACGTCTAGATAAAGTCCAAACTTATTTTCAGTCAAATAATCTACATAAAATATCACTATCAATTAATATCGATCGAGCTGATTACTTAACGTTGTTTTACTATCGCTTGAATTTGAATTGCCTACTAACTGGTATATAGCAAGTTACTTACTTAATCATGAATATATTATTTCTTTTAATCCATTTCATTCGATCCAAATTAATTCAATATTAAATATTTGTCTTTATGATTCATTTTTTTTATAGTAATACTTTGCCCACTGATATCATTAAGATGTCTAATTTGTCAACGTATATAATGTATATGATATAATCGTGTTATTTCATATGTGATTATCCACTCGTTATAATTTTCATCTTACACATAACCCACTAAAAAGATTATTTATTTTTTTAAACCGAACAAATTAGAACCATATATAAACATGGCTTTAAACATTCAGGAGATGACATAGCTAAGTGAAGATATATGATCTAACTATCCAACATAAAGACCCTATAAACATTGGTCATTAAACTTATGAAATACCCAACATCTCATCTTAATACATAGGGACAACATTTATTAAAGATTTACCTTAAGCTTGATACCAAGGTCATGCACCTGGTATCACTCTGCGAACCGAAATATACACTCGATCGACTATCGGAATAAATATTATCTTGAACACATATACTTGATCTCATGCAGCTATCCACATACACATCACTTGATTAGTCGAACAACATCCGGTTTCGTCTCAAACTCACAGCCGTCTTTTGATAATAAGTGTAGGGTTTTCCCATGTCATTTTGATGGCTGTGATATATGTAGATGTTATTCGATCAAAATTTTGGACTTCATAATTGGCTAGGCCCATTAGTTTAGTTAAATTAATTTGACTTAAGCCATTCTACCTTTTGTTCTAATGTTTACGTCAAAACCAAAATAACACTTGCTACAATTCTATTTATTTTCATTTAATGGCATTAACTAGTAATTAAAAGTTAAACATGCATTTTTTTTACAACTTCACAAATGAAATTAATGCTAACCTTTTCCTAGTTTAATTATTAGCGGGTCGGGCCTTAAGCCCATCTTCTCTTCTTTATTTTCTAAATGGCCCGAAGCCCATATACGTGTTGTATAAGCTTTGGTTTTCGTTACGCTTATAAACATTTACTTGCGTTTTCGTGTTTTAAAAATCTCGTCTTGTGTTTATTTATTTTACTGAAAATAAATACGTACGTAATACTGAATAATTATTTTCTGAATTATTTTCTGAATAATTAATTACGCCACGATCTTAATTAAAACTGAGACTGCGTGATATTAATATTTGTGGATTTTAAGCATTGCGTACGTGTTCGTAAATTAATCCTCGTAAATATATTCTGTCGTGAATTTTTTATTTCCTGAATAAATAATGTTTTCGTAATACTTGATTTAACACTGTAATTTATTATCTGAATAAATAATTATGTAACGTTTAATTTAAATATGTGATTGTCTGTAATTAATGTTCGAGGACTTTTAAGGCGGGTTTTACAATTCTTCCCTTCTAAAAAAATAATTCGTCCTCGAATTAAGGATGCGATAATGTTGTGGTTTTACATTTCTTCCCCTCTAAAAAGGAGAAATTAATCCTCGAATTAAAGGTAATAAGCTGATGAAGTTATAAGAACTGAAAGAACACGTAAACTGAAAAGACAAATAAGCTGAAGGATAATTCGTCTTCTAATTAAGACATAATGCTGCTGATAGGTATAAACATGACATGAATGAAGTGATCATGTAACGTGACATGGCTGAAGAGAACATGGAACGTGACATGACTGAAAGGACTTAACTGGATTTATTAAAGGAAACGGAATGAGAGGTCCGGATGGACTCCTCCGTTTCGAGTGGCTTCCCGCTCGAAATAATTCCTTCAAAAGTCTAAACATAATAAAAATCTTGGTCCTGATGACCCTGTCCTGATGATACTAAAAAAACTTATGGTTCCGTACTTAAGATGGATTTTCTGAATCTGATAGAATGAATAAGCTATAACATGTAGGATACATGAAACGGTACGTACAAATATCCTGAAACGATAACATTTATATCTCTGAGCAAGCTGCTGAAACATATAGGAACGAACTACGTGAACAATTGTGAACGTGGTTCACGATTATATGAGGAACGCTGGGCATGGAATATATTGTGAACGTTATACTAGGACATATCATGAATGTATGCTGACTGAGAAAAGAATGTCAAATGATACGGCCTGAGTCGTTAAAGTCTGCCTGGTATGGAGAAGCTCTGCTAACTTGAGTCTGGTTTCTTAAGCTTTCTGTAACCGTATTCGGTAACAAGTTGTAAAACGTGTACCGCGAGATAGAACATGAACCTGAACGTGAACAATGTCATGAATGCGGGTATAAACTTACATCACGAGGTAGCACAACATGGACTAAAACAACATCATAATGTGAACGTGAGATGTAAACGTGAGCTTGAATGTAAGCGTGATTCGCGAACGTGAATTTTTATCTGACCTGATTGTTGATGGAATACCTTGAAGTTGTACGATCTATTGCTGAATTTGGTGCAGATCTGCTACTGCGAAATCCTTTCGGATGAAAGAAAGTGTGTAGGATGGTTTAAATGGTCGACAATGACTTAGATGGTATCATATTTTCTGAGTTCTGTTGGTAAAATGAAAACAACCTTCCTGGAATCTTGTCTCCTTCCTGTCCAGAATTTCTTCTGGTAGTAATAACTCACTAGCATGACGGCGTTCTATATTAAACCTGCTAGAATGGCAGGCATTTAGATATGAACATAGCTGCCTCTACGTTTTATACTGCTTCTATTAAAATTATGTTTGGGACGTTCTGGTGAAATCTGGGTTAATAGTCGTAAAAGAATTTTGTGTCTCGGTAAATTAGATCTCTTCTAGTGTAGGTCATCTCCTTTATGCGTAAGCTTAGTCACGGAAAGCTAATCATGAGAACTCTTAGAGATTCTGCGGTAATAGCCGACTGCATTCTAGAAATTTCATACTTCGGTCACATACGTCGGTCCTGACCATCTGGTGATGGCCTTCACCTTTGCAGGATTATCTGAAATTCCTTTCTGCTGAAATAGTATGGTCCAGAAATGCCACCTTGTTCTACTGGGATTCATATCTAGAAAGCTGCGTATATGATTTTTCTCCTATCGGAGAATCTATACAACTGTGAGAAGATGATTATCTTGTACCTCTCTAGAATTTAGAGGATCAAAATGTTATCAAAGTACATACTGACGATTTTGTCTGCGAAGTCATAAAAAAATTATTCATAAATTTCATGCTATAGCTGGAGAATTAGGGAGCTCAGAAATATAATTCCAAATTTTTAGAGTGACTATAATATGTCTCTCTCACCACTGATGGTGACAAGATCATGAATTGTTCTGGAAAATATATAAGAAGTCATAGCAGATCAGATAAACCTGTTATTCGTGGAATGAACATCGATTAAAAATGATGATCTTGTCTAAAAAAATCGGTGATCGATACATGATCTCATGTTACCGACCTTCTTCCTGATAGACAAAAATGGTACACCTCATAGTGGTGCGCTAGGGCGAATGAAGCCTCGTTCCGATAACTCTTGCAGCAATTGCTGCAACTCTTTTAACTTAGCTGAAGCCCTGGAATAAAGAGTTTTGAAAACAGGTTATATTCTTGAGACAAGCTTGATGTTAAATTCTGTCTTGTGGTCAGGAATGAATTTCTGTAAAACCTTCCGGAATTACATCTGGAAACTTTTGGGATAATCAGTTGATCATGAATTTAAGGAATTTCAAAATTCGTATCATGAATGGTGACCAGAAGTCTCCGTAGCTAAACGATAAAATTCACGTGCTCGTAAAGCTGGAACAATTTGTACTGGTTTTTCTGGCAGGAGTAAAATGAATATGTTCATGGTTGGTAAGACGGATCTCGTCGTTAACTGAAAATAAAATTTTAATAAATATGGTGATACTGTTGAGTCCTTTCTGGCTGAGAGGCAGTTGACTACCTGATTTAAGATAAAGTTGACATAGGAACACATGAAGTAAACATGGCGACTTTTCACTGAATGTGTTCGTCTGAAACCTCACAGAATGAATACTGTGTGTTTAACCTGAATAATACTCTAGTGGTGGTGACTGAATTTTTAATGATATGATTCATGCATGGCATAATAGAACTGGTATACCCCTTTCTGAAAGGTACCCTGAATTACTGAGGGTCTCGCTTGGAAACATACTGGAGTTAGAAGTTTCGACTCGTACTCTGAGAAGATATTCGTATGACGTGTATCATGACTGGTGCCTTGATATGTGTCTTCTGAAATGATACCTGAGACCTATGTCTTGACTGACATCGTGACACGTGTTTTAGTAGATGAATTTGCACAAGGCTGAAAATTTTTGGTAACTTCTAGGATTGGCGGACCGGTTAGACTACTAACCTCTTGTATTTCTGGTCACGTCCGTTCCGGAGTTCCGATGGTTACTGACTGATCAATTATAAGTACGATGTTTGTCACCACTGCTTTGTCTGTCACTATATGACGGTCATTATCATGACCGTGATTCATGTAACTATTCTGCTGAGTGGCCGGATGGGTTCCGGTTCCCACTCTTCTGAATGAACGGTTAGTTGAGTGAAGTGTGACATCTAGCTGAGAAGGTAAAAGCCTGGAATAGAATGATAGTTTCAGATGGTAGAAGTTTATTCTCGTCAGAAATTTCAAACTTATAGTTTTCGTCCTTGTTCTGCAGAGTCTTCATAGTATAAACAACATCAGCATCTTGAGAAATCTCCAAAGTATCAGCAGCATTAGCATTTGTGAGGTCTTCAAAGTGTTAGCGGCATCAGCATCTAGCAAAATCTTCAACTCACGAGCAGCATCAGCACCTGCTAAAATATCGACAAGTGGAAACGCCTGAGATGATTGAGGATCGATTTGCAATATCCATGGAGTAGGGTACCTGGAGTACACCTGGACTACTGTACATGAAGTACAACTAAGACATTGTACATGGGGTACATATGGAATACTGTACATGGAGCTGGTGGAAATTTTATGGGATGATCAATACTGGTGTCGCTTGTCTGACATTATCAAAGAAATAAATTGATTTAAATGGTAGTAAACTAAACTATAACGGTTAATGTGATAGGCTGATAATTTCTGCGTAGACTTAATGCTGGTTGTATAGAGGCTAAAAAGTATGATTAAACGGAGTTTCATCAACGTTCTGTATAAGGACATGCTTGATAAAGACCAGAACATGATTTATCATGAAATAGGATTTTACTGTAATTCTTTTGTATCTTAGCATAAAAAAAAACCTCATCACCTTGCTGAAAACGTAATCCTCATAAAGAGACATGAACTTAATCAGCATGAAAACGACATCCACTTGAGAGTACAAACTTGACTGATACAAAGAACATAAAAAGATAATCGACTGAAGTTTAACATCAACTGGTGTGGATGGTTATGGTTCAATCCACATAATTCAAGGAACAAAACATGTGACTAAGTATGGGCAATTCTGGTTTCGATCCATACTGGTCAAAATTTTCTGAGAACTGTCATGTATAGAAATTTATAATCTCGGACTAAATATGGATGGCTGTAATTCAATCCATACTTTGTCAAAATTTATGAAATGTCCTGTTTTGACAAAAGTGAACAACTGTGGATCGGTTCACAAAACATCATTCGACTGAAAAGCATGAAATTTGACTCGAGAAATGGTGAACGTTTATGGCTGGTTCACCAAGTAATATTTGACTGAAAACATGAATCTGTCATGAGTAAGGGTAAACGCCTATGGTCAGTTTACCAATACAAAATCTGAACGGCTAGGGTGAACGCCTGTGGTCAGTTCACCAAAACGAAAGCTCGTTAAAAAGCACATGCGACTAAGTACGGCCAGTTCTGTACCAACCTTTTACTTAGTCAAAACTTTAAGGAAACTGACTGATAAATGAAGAAAACTGACTGAATAATCCATGAGAAACATGAAAGATAACAACGCCAAACTCTGGGAAGTTCCTGGTGACTACCCACTAGTCACAGGTCAAGTTTTAGAGCCTACAGGTCGAACCGGGCTCTGATACCATAATTGTAACACCCCACTTGGATAAGTGGACCGTTACGTGTATTTATGGCGTGTCATCAAAGCATAAGGTAAATGTCCTAAGACATTAACTGACCATAAAGGAAATACTGGAATCAAACATCGGCAATCCAAACATAAGCCCAAAACATGAAAAATAAAATACTGAATGAAAGGACTAAACAATGTCCAAATAAGCATAATAATGTAGGAAGTGCATAAAGTAAGAAGTCTGAATAGCTTCCATCCAAATGCACATGCTCTTAGAATCCTAAAAGCGTCCTGGTGTACCTGCCGTTAGAACATGAAAGGAACTACGGCTGAGCATAACGCTCAGTGAACGGATATAAGGCATGATAGGGAATTACTAAAATGAAACAGATGATAAAATACTGGAGCTGTAAGACTGATAAGTAAAGTTGCAGCGGAAATCTGTGTATGAATCTGTAAGGCCTGATTTATAAATAATAAAGCTGAACTGTTATCTGCTAAATCTGAAAACATGCATTTACTGTAATTTAATTGCCAAAGCTTATATAGGTCATGTGCTGTAACAACGTTGCATGAATAACTGGAGGGGTGACCTCGTCATGCTATAGAGGGGTGACCTCTAAATAACTGTGTTGGGTGGAGGGATCCGCTCCAATGTGAAGGATGTAGAGCACACACCACATTCACCTGCTAAACTGTAAACTGTAGCCTAGGATGCATCCATACACCCCACTAATAATACTAATAAAATGGCCAAGCTGAGCTGAGTGGGACGATGCATGATATCACTCTCCTGCATGTGAGTCACGACACCGGTGCCTCTAGTGCCGTGGTTACAGTACCTCCGTAACTAGTCCATAAACTAATCATGCTTGTATATAATGCTCAGGCAATTTATTTAATTCTTAACATGATTACTGATAAACTTAAACATATACTGAGGAAAAACAATTGGCTGAAGACGGGGAATCCTAATCATGCATAGAAAGGGAGTCCTTACTGAAAGGACGGAAAATCCGTACGATCAATCGAAAGAAAAAAAACAAAATATAGAGATGGGAATATCCGTACCTTAGTCGAACCTCGACGTCTAGATAAAGTCCAAACTTATTTTCAGTCAAATAATCTACATAAAATATCACTATCAATTAATATCGATCGAGTTGATTACTTAACGTTGTTTTACTATCGCTTGAATTTGAATTGCCTACTAACTGGTATATAGCAAGTTACTTACTTAATCATGAATATATTATTTCTTTTAATCCATTTCATTCGACCAAATTAATTCAATATTAAGTATTTGTCTTTATGATTCATTTTTTTTATAGTAATACTTTGCCTACTGATATCATTAAGATGTCTAATTTGTCAACGTATATAATGTATATGATATAATCGTGTTATTTCATATGTGATTATCCACTCGTTATAATTTTCATCTTACACATAACCCACTAAAAAGATTATTTATTTTTTAAACCGAACAAATTAGAACCATATATAACCATGGCTTTAAACATTCAGGAGATGACATAGCTAAGTGAAGATATATGATCTAACTATCCAACATAAAGACCCTATAAACATTGGTCATTAAACTTATGAAATACCCAACATCTCATCTTAATACATAGGGACAACATTTATTAAAGATTTACCTTAAGCTTGATACCAAGGTCATGCACCTGGTATCACTCTGCGAACCGAAATATACACTCGATCGACTATCGGAATAAATATTATCTTGAACACATATACTTGATCTCATGCAGCTATCCACATACACATCACTTGATTAGTCGAACAACATCCGGTTTCGTCTCAAACTCACAGCCGTCTTTTGATAATAAGTGTAGGGTTTTCCCATGTCATTTTGATGGCTGTGATATATGTAGATGTTATTCGATCAAAATTTTAGACTTCATAATTGGCTAGGCCCATTAGTTTAGTTAAATTAATTTGACTTAAGCCATTCTACCTTTTGTTCTAATGTTCACGTCAAAACCAAAATAACACTTGCTACAATTCTATTTATTTTCATTTAATGGCATTAACTAGTAATTAAAAGTTAAACATGCATTTTTTTTTACAACTTCACAAATGAAATTAATGTTAACCTTTTGCTAGTTTAATTATTAGCGGGTCGGGCCTTAAGCCCATCTTCTCTTCTTTATTTTCTAAATGGCCCGAAGCCCATATACGTGTTGTATAAGCTTCGGTTTTTGTTACGCTTATAAACATTTACTTGCGTTTTCGTGTTTTAAAAATCTCGTCTTGTGTTTATTTATTTTACTGAAAATAAATACGTACGTAATACTGAATAATTATTTTCTGAATAATTAATTACGCCACGATCTTAATTAAAACTGAGACTGCGTGATATTAATATTTGTGGATTTTAAGCATTGCGTACATGTTCGTAAATTAATCCTCGTAAATATATTCTGTCGTGAATTTTTTTATTTCCTGAATAAATAATGTTTCGTAATACTTGATTTAACACTGTTATTTATTATCTGAATAAATAATTACGTAACGTTTAATTTAAATATGTGATTGTCTGTAATTAATGTTCGAGGACTTTTAAGGCGTGTTTTACAACGATGTTCTTCAACATACTGAGCAATCTGAACCCATTCTTGACACGTATCTAGTGGAAAAGGTTGATAGCAATACCACACCTGATTCATCAGATACGAGTACTAATGGAGGAGAGACCTCTCAGGATGTTGATTCTAAGATTCACGAGCTTGAAAGTCTGTTAGCTCAGAAGACTAAAGATTTTGAGGATGCCAAACTCGATTTTTAAAAGAAAAATAACAAATTTGAGGCTTACTTTGAAAAACTTGAGAAAGCAAATGTTGTTCTTGAACAAAAATTGGATCGTAAGATTCAAGATTTTAACGCGGAAAAAGAACATTTTGTGAAACAAATAAATTTGTTAGAATCAAAGTTGGCTTCTCAAAATCTAAGTCCTCCGCCTGCTTTATTGATACTTGGCTTTTGGCGAGGTAAAAATTAAAGTTCTCTTGTCTCGATATCTTAACGAATTGATCTAGGCTCTCTATGTGACTCAGTCGTTCTTTGGTGAAACAAATATTTTTGGTTGTTTTTAAGTAAAAGTGCAAAACTTTAAAGTAAAAGTGCTCTTAAGTAAATCTAAGTCTAATTAAAATAATGGTGCAAGTATTTAAAAACGTGACTGAAATTAAAAGGTACTAAAGTAAATGACGTAAACTAAAATCTATCTAAGGCAAACTTAAAACGCGACTAAAAACTTAAACTAAGGCAAGAATAAAATTTAACTAAGGCAAATAAACTTAGAGTGCAATTAAAATAAAGGCGGGAAAAATAAAGCTTGAAAAATAAAAATCAAAGACAAAAACTAAAAAGAACCTGAATACAGCTCATTCGGAATAATCCTTCGTTTGGAACAATCACTCGTCCGGAATGTCACCTTCGGTTGGAATGATTCTTCTTCGCTCGGAATATTACCAAAATCCTTGATCCGGAACAAATTGATCTGAATATGTCACTTATCCAAAACAATCCTTTGTTCGGAACTTTACTGATTCGGAACTTCTCAAACTTGCCTTGATTCGGAACTTTTGATCAACCTTGCCTTGATTCGGAACTTTTGATCAACCCTTGATTCGGAAGATTTCCGAATGAAGCCTCCTTGATTCGGAAGTTTCAGACTTCCGAATGAAGCCTTCTGATTCGGAACTTGCCTTTGATTCGGAAGATGGTTCGGAACTTTTAAGAAGTTCCGAATGAAGCCCTTGATCCGGAACTTTGGAGACTTCCGAATGAACACTTA
This sequence comes from Glebionis coronaria, assembly GCA_025667525.1. Classification (NCBI taxonomy): domain Eukaryota; kingdom Viridiplantae; phylum Streptophyta; class Magnoliopsida; order Asterales; family Asteraceae; genus Glebionis; species Glebionis coronaria. Next base: position 397,607,823 of record CM046881.1, read on the forward strand.
CTGATCCGGAACTTTTGGAGTTCCGAATGAATTGCTTGATCCGGAACTTTTGAGTTCCGAATGAAGCTTTTCTGGTTCGGAACTTTTGAGTTCCGAATGAATGATTCTTGAGTCGGAAGTTATCCTTCGTCCGGAACTTTGAATGTTCCGGATGAACAAGCTTGACTCGGAAGTTTTGTTGATCCTAAAATCTTCCGGATGAAACCCTTGACTCGGAACTTTGGAGTTCCGAATGAAAGCTTTCTCTCCTTCTTGGTTCGGAAGTTTTCCTGGGAATACAGAAACACAAACAAACACCCCGAAGAACAAGGGAATCACAGAAACCACGAATCTAACCACAAATCAATCAAGATCGAACACACGAATAAGCTAAACTAATAACAAAACATTTAATAATCATAAACAAACAATTTAAATCAAGAAATCTAACAACTTTAACCACAATAATCAAAAACCAACTTGATCAAAATAAAAGCATGAACATGAACACAAACATAAACATAAAAACTTAAAGATTAAGAAAGGTAGATGAGAGATTAACAAGATAAAGTAAAGATTGACAAGAATTAAAATAAAAACTTACTTGGAATTAAATGGTAATTAAGGTGCAAAACATGTATTTAAATTTGACAAGAAAAGTAAATGACAAGGTAATTAAAGGTGGAAGGACTAATTATCACTATTAGCCAACAAAGAGAAATGAGATTAAGCCTAATCTATATATAGGGGAGGATTAGGAAGCTTCCTCCCCTCCTTCATTTCTTCATAATTGCATCATTAAGCCCTTAAGCATATAATCTTCATTAATTGCATGCTTAGTCCTTTTCTTCTAATCTTCTTTAAACTTGAACTTTAAGGACTTTTGGCTTCGGGATTTCTTTTGAACTCGTCTTTAAATTCTTCAATAAAATAGACTTGAATTCTTCGGCTTTTGATAAACTTTCGTCTTTTGACTTTTTCTTCGATAAATCTTCAGAATTGGTCTTGGACTTCCGTTCTTTTTGCACTCTTGACTTCTTGACTCCGTCTTTCATCTTTTTCTTCAATAAAAGTCCGTAAATGCCCGTGAATTCCCATGTTTTCTCCACTTTTCACCTTTTCGTCCTAAATCACAACAAAAACACAAACCACGCATAATTCCGACATAAAAGACATAAAATACACGTTTTGGTCCGGTTATTATTGTAATTAAGTGGTAGAAAAGATGGGTGTTTACACACCTATCATTTATTAACTGAACAATCTGTGCAACCTATCGACACTGTAGACAGTAATGACGTGAATACTGAGAACGACATATTTGACAATATGAATATTAAGTTAGAACAACGTGTCGCTCAATTACTTCTACAAAATGAGCAATTAAAGGCTCAGATTCAGGAAAAGGTTTTTGCACTGACATCGGTGAAAAACGAATTAAGGAAGATAAAAGGAAATAGCGTGGATACTAAGTTACCAAAACAGTCAGTCTTGGGGAAACCTCCTTCTCAACCATTCAGAAACGGCTCAGTTGCTAGACAACCGAATGCGTTTAAATCTGAACGACCCAAAACGTCGAATCCGAGGTTTGCATCCCAAGTTGACGTGTGTAGCAATTTGCCTAAACCAGTCACTCCACAAACTAGACCCTCCTTAAGCCAGACTGCATCTGCAAAACCCAATCACATGAATGCTTCAAGCAACTCTAGATCTAGCTACAAGAACATGTATAGGCGTAGATCAAATAACACGGGTCATAAACGCTATCTAGAGGATGCTCAGAAAAATACACAAGCAAGAGATAGGACCAAACCACAACCTATGAGCGTTGTTTACACATCTAGGAATTCTAGACCCTTCTATGATGTGCACAATTCTGCCAACCCTAGGAACTCAAGAGCCTTCTCAGATGCTAAGCACTTTGTTTGCACAAAATGTAACAAATGCGTGTTTAATGCCATTCATGATGATTGTATCACTAAAGTCCTGAACAAGGTGAACCAAAAAGCTAGAGCACCTCAAAGACAGAACCCTAAAGGAAATAGGTTCTCTCCAACTAAGTCTTTCGTTGTGTATGAGAAAACTATGTCTCCTCGACCTTGTCTTAGGTGGATACCAACGGGTAGAACCTTCAAAACAGTAGGTCTTAGGTGGGTTCCTACTGGAAAGATATTTCCCTCTAGCTCGACAAAGGTTCAAGGTGAACCCCTACACGGTTCTCATAAAGATATCACTAACCCACATGCAAGCATACAAACTACTGATAAAAGTGCAGGTAATAAAGTAAAGGTTCAACAAGAACACAAAGGTTTTCCATATTCATACCGTACAACAAAAGACACTCTCAGAGTTTGGTTGCTGAAGAAGCAGATATCAGAGAAATACGTGTCTCAGGGGTTTCATAAGTAAGCCTCACAATGACTTACAGTCACACATCAGACTGTAACTCGAACGTCAAAGAAAGGGAACTCTATCTCTTCAACGATAAGTTACCCTCGAAACGAGAAATTCATATTTCTCGGTCACGAGCTTCTCTTAAAACTATTCAAAAGTTTTAAGCTCGTGTACAAGGCTTATAGTCAAATTACAGACTGTAACCCGGGCTCACAAGACAGGAAAGTTCATCCCGAGTATGACTTATCCTCAAAACGAGAAATTTGATTTTTCTCGGATACGAGCTTACATTAAAACTATTCTAAAGTTTTAAGCTCGTGTATATGACTTCTAAGCGCATCACAGCTTAGGACTCGGACCTCAACTAAGGAAAGTTTATCTCGGACGATATATTTCTCGGTCATGAGCTTCTCATAAAAATATTCAAAGTTTTTAAGTTCATGCAAAACGATTTCTAAGTAAATGTCAGCTTAGAACTCGAACTTCAACTTAAGGAAAGTTTATCACGATGATAACTTATCCTTCACAACGGGAAATTTATTTTTCTCGGTCATGAGCTAGTCACAAAACAATCTAAGTTTTGAGCTCATGAAAAACGGACCTGAAAGGGGAGTGTACGTTTCAGTGCCCTTTCCCTAAGCAATAGAAGAGAAGTCTTCTATCCTGATTATTTTAAAACCGTTGAACACAATTTTTCAAGAATTTCTCAAAAGATTTTTCTAAATCTTTCAAAATTGTGTGTTCAACACTCCCTTCCTCATAAGTGGTTTTTATATCTCAAAATTGTCATATGTTATTTTGATCAATTTTTGAGGGGGGCGTTTTAAAATCAAGCCTTTTAATGTTTTTGGGTACATCTCTAAAATTGTCATACTTTATGTATCCAACACATTCCGAAAATGATATGAAATTGTCAAATGTAATATATTATATGAAAAGGCATCTCAACTCCGTACCTCAACATATTTTGTGGTGTCGTTTTTCTAAAATTTTGTCAAATTTTGTTTCAAGACACACATATATTATTGAGGGGGAGCGTCCCGACTGAAAAAGTTCCATGATTCATGCGTGCACACATGTTTCTCTCCCAATCGGTTTTCAGAAATTGTCATATTTTAATCAATTGGTATCTCTAATATGATGTTTTTATATTAGAGATAGGGGAGAAAATGTGATTAAAATGTAATATATCGCAACAAGTGATCTTAAAGACTCAAGTGCAACTCTTTCCTTCACATGCCAAACTATTTCGTATATCGATGCATGTGTGTAGGGGGAGCTTTTCGGAAATGTAAAACTTTCAAGTGTTAAAAGTTTTGATTTTTATCAAACACTTTGAATGGTTTTCAATGGTTTATGGTTACGATCTATACCCAAAACAACCTACTATCCACAACGGAACGATGGAGTCAAAAGGTGGTTTAGGATAGGAAATTAAGACCTATGATCCAACCAGAACCGGAGGGATCTACCCAAGGACATTCCATAGCTAGAAATAGTTGTCCTTAGGAAAGATGGAGTGGAATGAAGCTGAATGCGGACCAAGTACTTAAGTTAGCACTGGAACAATCACAACAAGGTGCTAATGATGACGTATTGGTAAGCATTGAAGGAGTTGAATATTCTATGCAACTTAGGCAGAAACCGGGTCAATACATCTATTGAAGACAAGTCATCATGGACCCAGTGATGCAATGCACAACCCTTCCCAGCCATTCGAGTTTCTCTCAAAAGAAACTTGTCTCATTGTCACGGAGATTAACACGTATCTATTGACTTTTTCACTCCGAGTCAGTTAATATTGAAAAGGTGGCAGTTTGCTCCAACCTCCGATTACCAAAATGCACTTATTGAGTCTAGAGCCAATCGAGATCTATCTATCATCTCATTAGGACACAATCGAGTCCTACGCATTATCCTTGTGATATTGCCAGAACATCTGAGTGATACGATTCACAATGAAGATGGAAATCCTGCTTGAGCCAGCATCAAACAAGCTCATGGTAGGTAACTTGTGCGATTCTACACGAATCAAACTTGTGAGAACTGGAAAGCAACTAAGTTTGGATTCTTAAATGATTCAAACTTGATTCCAGGTTTCTTCGCAAAATCCATGTGATCTTGCCAGAACATTCAGAGTGACACTCATTAGTGTTCACCGTGACGAATGGAAATCCTTCCAGTGTCAACATCAAACAGCACTGCGGTAGGTAACTCGCAAGATTCTCTATGAATCAAGCTTGTGACAAACTGGAAAGCAAGAATGGTACGATTCTTTTAGAATCAAACTTGTTCCAGGAAATCTGAATTGACGACTCTAATCAGACGGATAATTTATCCTTATGATTCACTCTTTACGTTCGCAGTCTGCTTTGAGACGGTCGAGTAAAGAGAACTGGCTACTACCACCGGGAAACCCTGTCAAGGAGGTTCTTAATCGAATCTACCTGATCACAGGTACGGTATTTAATACCGTTTAACGGTCTTCACCGACCGGAGGTAAAACGCTACCGAGTTAGGGTGAAATGTTCAAAGCCATTTCATCCGTGCCTATATATGTTGCTGCATATCAAGAAGGTGGCGTAGCCGTACAACCGATGTCGATTCAGAAGTCACAAGAGCACAAGATGGCGATAATCAAGATACCTAAGAATGTAAGAATGTAATAGGTCATCTTAGTCACAAGGAGTACAGATGAATATCTCAAACACTCAAAGTCAAATGACAAAGGCTCAAGATAAAGATCACGAAAGCGTGAAGGAACAAAGCTGTTACAAACAAGATCAAGACCAAGATACAAGACCGAAGCAGGAAGATCTCCTCTACAAGAATATATTCACTCAATCATCTTATGCTTTTTAAGCTTTTTAAGATGACCGATACATTGGGGGAGATTGTTAGCCCTATATTTTATATAGTCAAACAAGAATATAATAGGTCATCTTAGTCGTTAAAAGGTCTTGTATTGTAATAGGTTAGTCGGGAAAACCGGGCTTGGACTTTAAGCTAATATTGTATAAGTTAGGGGCGTAAGCCCAAAACAAATCCAAGCCCGGCCCAAGATGAAGCCCACAAAGGCCTTAGGCCGTGGCATATATAACCCTCTTCCACATGTGGAAGAGGGTGTTGGTTACCATTTTGTTTCTCTCTCTAAAAGTGTTTAACCTTCCAAATTCTCTCTTGTTTCTCTCTCTACTTTCTTCTCTTTCTCTCTCTAAATATCTCTTCTAAATATTGTGTTATGGATTGAATGGGATTAACAACCACAATATTATGTTCGTATACGACATTTGCTTTCTGATAAGAAAACCACCAATAGTAAGTTTGATATGTACATACTGTACACTATTTTGTTCATGTAATCATACTATGTTTATAAAAGCACTACGTTGGCACTAATAAATTTAACCAACAAAACATATCTTTCTTTTTCTATTTCCTGCTTACTAGAGTAGCTTTATGATATTTCTTCTTTTCTGACCAAAATACTAATACTAAATAACAAAATAAGACAATATATATTTACTTAATGAATTATCTATTAAAAATATAGAGAAAACATTTAAGAAAAAGTAGTTTAAATATTATCGTGTAATCGGGTTCGGATCAAACCAACCCGATGAACTTTATCAACCCGATAACCTTTTTCAAGGCGATCGAACTCGACCTCTTATCACATTCAGATTCGGACTTGAGTCAGGTCAACCCGACCGTATACCTAAACAAAATGGTCATTATTTTTCTAAGAATAAAGTGCAAAGTTATAAGTACATGCCAGTCAGCAGAATTTCAGTTTCTGTCTTGCTGATGAAAAGTTTTGGGTTTTCCATAAATGACTAGAGTCAAAATTGACCAGAGTTTGTATTTTACACACTAAAGCTCCAACCTGACTATAATGAATTGTTTTTGAAAGCTCGAATCAGCGTGTTTTCGATTTAGCCTAATTACATCATTAAGTTGTGTAAAACAGGCCCTAAACATTTTTAATTATGTCATATTTGTAGAGGCTTTTTAGAGTCCTATTTATTTGTGATGATTAAAGAAGTCACACCGTCAAATGCTTGACAGGTTTCTATTTATATGATAACCGAGCTAATAGATTCTTATATTACATCGTCTTGACAACGTGATTCTAATACAAAAGTTTAAATTTTTTAACCACTATTTCACGTTTGTTGATTCCTTTCTTTGGTTGGCAGATTTCAGTAAGCTAATAGAAACACTTTAGATAGAAGTGGAAATGAAACTTAGCTAATATATAAGATGGTGTTTGGAAAAGTTTACACCAAAGGCGTCGATCTACTTCCAGTTCTAGCTGGATATTATTATGCAGCCAATACCGACATACCCTTTCAGTCATTAATCTTTGATGTCAGGATTAGCATATTTGATTACGATTATCTGATTATTTCTGGGTCAGATTATCAGCTTCAAACTGAGGGCCATTTGCTGCATAAGGTTGGTAGTTTGGGTAATTATCACGCATTAATACTTTTATACTAAACCACTGTCTATTGAACTCTTCAAGTGAATATTATAAACCTATGATCTGCAAAGTAGTATAAGCCTAGGTTTTCCACTACTCAAATATGACTCATTGTGTCTATTTATACAACTTACTAAAAACATATAAAAATATCACGGTGTTTCAATGTTTACACATAATGACTACGGAGTATTAATAGTTAAGACATACCTTGTGAGGTGTCGGTAGAAAGTTGATTTATTTTCCGTTAATTTAATTCAAACCCAAAATAAACAACCACCTACGTGGCATCGAGATCGTCATCTCCACCGTCATACCTTTACCAATGTTGTTATCACCGTCGTCATCTCCAACGTCTTCACACTACCATCATCAACGAAAAATCAAATTAAAAACAATATTAAATAAATAATCATTTAATCAAACACATATATAAAGAAGATTAAAAAAAACTTATCTTTAAAAAAAATACACTGGATCAATACAAAATGAATAAAATGAATAATAAATTGAGAGGGTTTACAATGGAAGAATGATGAAATAAATTTCATCACCAATAATATAACAACCTAAGATTATCCATATATTAAATTAGATCATCCTTAGATTAAATTAAAATGTTGAACATTTCTAGGTGGCAGCGTTATTTGGGAGAAGATAAATAGATTAGGATAAGTTGTGAAACAAAATAGGGATTAGTTGGTTTTATATATACCTCAATTGGTTTGGATCGGGTCTATCTTGGGTTATGGATTGCTTCAATTTTGAATGGGCCACACGCCACTTAACGTAAAATGTTAAATGGAATTGGACACATAATATCAATTTCAGATAGTTAGGCATATGATTATATTTTGGGATGAGCATTTCGTCCCGAATTTTCAAACTGAACCGGAATCGTACCGATTCTCGGTATCCGAATCTCGTTCAGTACGGTATCAGTATTACGAAATAATGTGAAAAAAAATTCGGTACCACTAATTCGATACGGGGCCAGTATCAAATCGGGAAAATCCAAGAAAAAGGAAAAATCTCGATTTCCCGGTACCGGGGATATCCGAATCCCGTTCGATACGGTACCGGTACCATTAATTTAACATATTAATATTCATAGATAATATATTAATAAAAAAAATCTATTCGATGTTTATTGATTACGATCACATATACTAAATTTAACACATAGATGTTAAAAAAAGTTAAACAACAACCAAAAGTAAATAAACAACGACAAAAAACTTATATAACAAATATAATTCATAACAAATGATAATGCATTAAAATAAAACTATGTTAAAACAATTAATTTACAAACAAGTATTTATCAAATAAAAAAATGTTAATGAAACCTAAATATCAGTCTTCCGATTTATTTATGTACAAATTTTTTAAAAAAATTAATACTAATAATATACGGTTACTTTTAAAATCTATGTAAAATATACAAATTTGTAACACCAACATTTAGCTAAAAAATGAAAACGAATATCAAAAGTCATACCCCTCCATCGGACGGGTTTTGCAACTAGTTTATATATATATATATATATATATATATATATATATATATATATATATATATATATATATATATATATATATATATATATATATAGAGGAGGGTTAATGTGAAAGATTTTTTAAAATTATTAAAATGAGAACCAATCTACACCGTTGGATCTATTAAGTTGTATTAAATAAGAATGATAATTAATGAGTGAAATTATGATCATTAAATGTATATTAAAATATATTTTACTTACATTCTTTTTTTTACCAACTATAAGTTCAATAACTCGAAAATAATTGATACGTCGTGGTACAATATCTCGAAAATACCTGATTCGTCGTGGTACAATATATCGAAAATAACTCATGGTGCGTGGTACAATATCTCGCAAATAACTAATGCGTCGTGGTACAATATCTCGAAAATAACCGATGCGTCATAGTGCAATATTCTAAAGAATAAAGAGCATTTATCTTTGGTCAAAAGAAAAAATGAAGGTTATATTTTTAATTTTCATTTCTTGTATTAATTACCATGCATTTAATTCACATTTCCTTTAATTCTATTAATTATTCAATGGTTCTTATTTTTATAACTTTAATTAGTTCTCATTTGATCCTAATTCTATATATATATATATATATATATATATATATATATATATATATATATATATATATATATATATATATATATATATATATATATATATATATATATATATATATATATATATATATATATATATATATATATATATATATATATATATATATATATATATATATATATATATATATATATATATATATATATATATATATATATATATATATATATATATATATATATATATATATATATATATATATAGGAGAGCGTTATTGTGGTGTACACCCTTAAAATAGAATATAATAAGTACATTTGTAAACCATTGGATCAAAAATCATGATTGAGATTAACATTTAATTCAATGTGTGGCACAATTGTAATAAACTTGAAAATAAATGGCTTTATGTATCAATTAATAAAACTGATTTCGTATCATTTCAAAAAGCCATATCCAGAATTGTTTCCCATATTAATGATGTATTTATTATTTTAATCCCAAATTAACTTGATTAACAATTTATGATAAATTGTACGATCCATATGTATATATTTGTGATACATTATTATTAATAATATATTACGATTATTGCTCAATCGCAAGTCGAGGCACATTTCAGATAACTACTAGTAATAAACCATTACATCGACTAGTTATTTATATTTCCTTAACAACCTATGATATAATAATAACAAATTTATACACTTTAAACAAACATCTCGTAAACTTATAAATATTTGATAATAATAAACACTAACCAATTGTTGGACATCTAGTAACATAATTATGATTCATACGAATTTATTTTCCAATGCACCAGAATTAGTTACGTTGGATTACTTTTTTCAGGAAGAAACCTTTACTTGTAACATACACAATTTACTAACACTACTTTTATTTTCCACATTACCTTACGTTAATTTTTTTATATATATGTATTATTAGCAGGTTATTATGACAAATTTTTTTAATTTGTTTTTTAAATATTAATGATACATTTTTTTATATATATTAGTGACTTATTATAGTGGCACATTTTGTTTTTTATTGGTTTTTCTATATATCATTGGCACACTGTTAACGACACATTACATTTTTTGATAAATGCGTCCAAACCTATATGCGGTCGAAACTCGAAACAATATGACATAACAATCAAGTGATACACTAATAATAACAGTAAAAAAGTTTCGTCACATATGATTGAAGAACGATGTAATCATATGGGTAAATGGAAAACTAAAGTGTGTGTCAGTTCGGTTTGCGTGTCAATTTGGATTGGCACACACACGTATATAGACCCAAATAGTGGTGGAAATCGAACGACGACAAAATCAAAACGTCGACAAAGGTCTTTGAAGATTCATATAACTTCTCGATAGCTTCTCCAGCACAAGCAAAGCTTTAGAGAATTGATTTCTGGAAGCCGTCAACCATGAATGGGTTAGTTGAGTAATCAAGTAGCACCTGTTCGTAAGTCATTATTTCAACGCTCTCATATGGTCAAACTCATGATGAACACAAATCTACTCCGTAATATACTATCATTCCATTAGCAAATAAGCAACGACTAAGTTCAGATATAAGCTCAGAAAACATAAGTCGAGAATGTTTATAAACAAACCTATATATTTATTTACCTAACGACACACCAAATGACACGTGATACATAAATAATCAAACTATATGATCGCCAGAGAATGACAACAACTATTTTGACTTGATCTTTTTCTAGATAAACACAAGTTCTTATAAAAAGTGACTCATGCAAGTTTGTATAAAAAGTCACAGACACACATAAATACACAATTTCTTTTTAGTGCTTTTTTGTGACACATGAACACTAAAATCTATAAATGACAAAATATAAACAAATTTGAAAATGACAAATTTAAACAATAAAATTGGATAACAATGTATTGGTACCAACAGTGAATACGTGTGCACCATCTTTGCAGAAAAATTAGATAGTAGTAGTTTTCATTTTAGAATGATAAAAGGGAATAACAATAAAATTAAATAAGTGATGTTTTATTTCGATCTTAAAAAGTGAGCGAGTTATCTTCTCAATGAAAAATAAAAAATATATAAACAATACATATGAAAAAACTCGATAAAAATCAAGGCGATAACCTCGTGGTCTTCGATGACAGTTATGGTGGTCGGAAATATCAGTAAATATCCGGCCAGATTTGAAAGAAATACGGCACGAAAATCATTATGAATCGTTTGAAACATCACAAGATCTGTGTATGTATAAGGCCGATTGGGTTTATATTTTTCTTTAGATAATGGAAATATCAATGAGGTCGTGAGGTGTAAATGGCATGACGGTTTACACGAGATTGACTAATGTAGAATTAGGTGATGTTTCCAAAATACCCTTTTAATATATTTAATATTTTTGGTTTACATTAAAGCTTTTATATCCACTTGTCATATTTTCATTGGTGTCTATTATAACACATTTTAAAGTGTAACTCACTTGAACGTAAATCTATATATATATATAGATTTGCGTTCATGTAAGTACCAAGCTTAAAATGAAAACAATAAGAACCAATTAAAAGTTGCCAAGTGGAAATCAAACATTTAATTAACTTAAAACTACAAATTAAATGTAAAGGATATTGTAGGTATTTTATTCATTAAATTAGTTGCAAAATAATTTATTTCTCTTAATGGAACTTTATTATGACTATGTAATAACGTATACAAGCAATTTGGCGTCAAATACATGCAAATAATTATGTTGATACACTTTATTTTGGTTTACATTTTTAGTGACATTTATTTGTTCATGACATATTTATAGTGATACATTTATTTTTATGACATATTTATAGTGACACATTTATTTTCACAATACATTTTTAGTGGCACATTTATTTTTTATAATATATTTTAAGTGACACATTATGTCTTTTGCCATATTTTTTGTGACGCACTTAATAATGCATTTATAATGACACATATTTTTTAATAATTTTTTAATGGAAATTTGAATTTGTGACACTTAGTTTCATGATATATGTATACTAACATGCTTAATTCCTAATAACAATTGTGTATTAATCTATAGTTAGTTATCATAGTTATTTTTATCCAATATTTAACATGCTTAATTCTTTTTAGATGACGTGAATCATGAGATTTATTATAAAAAGTATAAGCAAGATAGATTAGCACTAAAACAAACAGGAAAAAAAAAGAATAAAATCAACATTGTATTTGTTATGAATGACAAATAAATTTATAAAAAAAAAAACGGTTTTGATGGTTTCACTAATCATCTACAAATAAATGACATTAAATCTGTACACAATACCATTAATATATTGGTTTATTACAACCATGCCACTCATCTTATTAAATGTTAATCGTGTCCATAATAGTTGATCCAATGGTGTAAAACGGTTCTTATCGTTTTTATTTTAAGAGTGGTCATCATAATAACGCCCCTCTATATATATATATATATATATATATATATATATATAGGGGGCCGTTATCATGGTGAACACTCTTAAAGTAGGTTACGGTAAGCACACTTGTGAACCATTGGATCAAGTAAATGTAATGAGATCAAATCTAAGTATAAAAATGGCATAATTGGAATTTTGTAGAAAAATAGGGGCATCATCCATCATGTATCAATTTAATTTTATAATTAATTCTGTAGCGCACATTGATAATTTACATGACATTTTTCATTCATTACTCCCACTTTTGTCGTTTTTTTTTTAATTTTCTACTAGTGGTGTTATGATGCACAATTATTTCTTTAAGTGTGTGTCAACATTTTACGACTTAATAAAATAAAATGAAATTAAAGAATCTTTCCTTAATGCTTTAATTTGCGTGATATTTTATCAGTTATTTGTGGTTTGCTTTCAACCAAATGTATTAGTTATTATATCAGTGATATTTCCTTAAACAATTTATCAGTGATATTTTATCACTTGGAAGGAACACGCATCACCTTGAATCTCGCAACCTAGTACAACGTCTATCAACTTGAAATGAACACCTATCAACTTTACAAGTCGAAACCTTGTCGAAATTTAAAGAGCGTGTATCCCCTTGAACCATGTTCTGACATCCTTGACGATATGATTTACGATGATGCATGTAGGTTCTGGCCACAAAAGACACGACAAAAAAAATTAATTGTGATAAACACGAACGAAAACTTGCTACACGACTCATGTCACAAAGTTGTGAAACGGCCTCATCTCAAAGTTGATAAACACAAACCAAATATAATTTTGCACAGATATATTTGACATCATCATTATTGATCCATTTAACTGAGGAGCTGACTTTGTGAGACGCAAGACGCTCGCACAACACAAATATAAATTTGCATTTGGCAATATAACATCACCCTGTTGACACACGATAAATATGAGTTTTAATCTAGTGACACACAACAACAAAAAACTGGTGGTTCAGGCGGTTCTAGTGACACACTTATTCATGACCGAGAAGCGATTGGTACAACGTCTTCGCATTTGCGCCTCTCATCTTGTGTCTCTAGACTAAAAATCAATTGATACACTTTTAAACAGCAAAGTAACTCAGAAACCAATAACGATTAGTAGCATCGACAAGTTTATAGTCATAATTCACATAAAAAGTTATCACTTGATATGTCATTTTGTTATAACTTGGTGTTAACTTATTAGCAAGTGATACCGAACTAATACTAGTGATACAAAACAATTGATAAAAAAAAGTGATGCAGAAGAAGTGATATATATCGAAACATCATAATACTAACAAATTTAGTACAGCTCGGTGATAACAATATTAACAAGGAGATTATCTAAAACCCATATAAATTTCGGACCATTGGTAAAAAGAAAACAATGAATCGCATAAAACTAACCTAAAACTAAGATGTATCAACAGCATTGTTCAATATGCATCAACTAGATTCGAGATAATCAAATTTTAGAACAGCAACTAAACGGCTACATCAAATTTCTACTAGACCAGCTTCTTGATTTTAGTACCTCTCATTACCAACTTCTTTTACTAACCGTTAATTTATATCAAATTTTTACTAGACTACTTTTTTTAATACAAATAGATCATGAATATACATACAATATAGATGGATACGAAGCAACTGCTACATAGTATGGAGTATTATATGTTAAAAGTGATGGTACAAAAAGTATAGTATACTAAAACAAAAATGGCGAGAGTTTTAACCGGGAGAAAGAAATCGAATCTAAAATATAAGGTGACACATTTTGAAAATATTATATTTCATCGAAAAGTATGTACGATCTGTTAACTTTCGATACATTGCGGGTTTCGCGTCTTAATCATTTGATACTTTTTGATCTATTACTTACTTGTTACATTAAAAAATCATCCAACACCGGGCCGAGAGTAGTTATTTGCGCCGGTGACAACTGATGTTACGGCCTAATAGCCGGATCTGAAAAACAAGAAGCCAAAGAATAAGACGACGTTTGAAATGGTGGTAGGAGCGGGTAGATTAGATGAGATTTGCGGGCAAATTTAATTTCATATGAGACAAATGATTTCATATCGTAGCAGCATATTTGATTTTATTACAGACAAATGAATTATACTTTTGCTTCAAATAGAATGAGGATGTTTTCTTATAGAATGAAAGAAAGAAGAGGGGATGGACATTTTTCACGGCAGAGAGGAAAAAAGAGAGTATATTAGGTTAGGTGAGATGGGAGTTAAATACCTAAACTACCCTTTTGATTTAATTAATCATTTTAAATGTTTAATTTTTATTTATTGTGCTAAAATGCCACACGGCATGCTCTAATTGGTGCTTATTATAACTCATTTTAAGCTGTAACACACTTGAACGCAAATCTATATATATATATATATATATATATATATATATATATATATATATATATATATATATATATTATATATAGGTATAAATATGACTTGATACCACACTTTTTAATCCAATCATATCCCAGTCACATCTTTAAACCAATAGGATTTGATATTTTCCTAAAAAATCTCAAAACTTTCCTAAATTTCGTCACTTTTGGCTGGAATACGTTTTCTGAAAACGCAACTTTATAAAACATCGCGTTTTCAAACCATATATATATATAATACAATAAACTCTTTTTTTTTCTCTTTTTTTTCCACAACCACCGGGTGAAAACACACCCATCCTCCATGGATATCTTTATCTCCCTAATAGTGTAAAAGAAACACACCAGCGGGAGAAAGTACACACAAGAGATTATCCAAACCCTGAAAAAACACACACTCCGATCACATCTCAATCTCAAATCAGGTATCATTCTTCGTATTCGTTTTCGATCTGATGTATCTGTATCTGGTCTCAATCAAATTAGGTTTTTTTTTATCTGCTGGTCTCAATCAAATTAGGGTTTTTTTTCGATCTGCTGGTCTCAATCAAATTAGGGTTTATTTCTATCTGCTGGTGTCAATCAAACTAGGGTTTTTTTTAAATAATTTTAATGTTTATCAGTGTTAGTGTCATTGAATGTATGGGTCTGATTTTTGTTAACAAAACCCACATCTCAAATCATTCATTTGCATCTGATTTACCCACACCTCAAATCATTCATTCGTACACGGCTGATTGATGTTATTTTTTGATGTTTTCAACAGTAGATAATCGATTGATGTTATCTTTTGATAATGGAGTTATGTTGGTATTAGTTTTTATCATTTTATCTATTCAAACGGATTGAGTACTATGTATCTTGTGTCTTTGGTTCCTTATTGTTTCTTGTGTCAAACAAGTGAAAATAAAGAGATAGAGTCGTGAGGCCAAAGTGAGCTACAAAAAGACAATAACAAGAAGTGGAACATCGGATTACCGAATAAAATAGCACGACCAAGTGCATGAAAATAGCAAAAGGCATACCCTCTTCGGTGGCGTGGATGCTAATTAATATGTTTTTATAATATGAACAGGGGCATTTGCACATCTACAGATTATGTGACAACATGTGGACCTTCGTTCTGCCAGATGCTCCCGACGGAGGCCATGAAAATGTTGGTCGAGTTAAGAGTGTCATGTGATTCGAAAATGCAATTCTGTTCTAACGAAGAAAAAATGATTGGATCAATCATTTTCTATCTTTTTATTATTTTGAAGGTATGTATTTCTTGTGTATCAGTTTCTGTCTTTATATAAGACGTGATCTATATACTGAACGGGGGATAGTTAAGACATGGGATAGTTGTTATGGTTGTTTGTATCTTTTTACAATTCTATCATATAAGACGTGATCTATATACTGAACAGGTTTTATGTAACAACCAGCAATGCGCTAAATCTGGCAGAAGTTTTGCACTATTCTATATCTGTACATAAATACGCGCGTTGCTTGTGTGATATTATCTGCTCATATACAGATATACATGGCATATAAATGTGATATTATCCGCTCTATTTTCAGGTACCTGAACGGATCACTTTTTCCCGTTGCCCAGTCGAAACCAATGTCGAGGAAATTATGCCTCTCAAATCTACAATACATAAGCAGCCCAGGGTATTGCAACTTAGTACAGTACCATTTAAGAATTTAAAGAGGTAAATTTAAGTATTTTGAAATTGAATAAATAAATCTAAACAGTTTAGCTCTTGAATGGGGAGATAATCTTAAGTGGCTTTTGTCAAAATGCTTGACCTAATAATAATCTGTACTAAACAAATAAGTTCCTGATGTTAACCAATAGGACTATCTACTTAATTGATAACACATAGAAATATTGCAAACGTCTTTCGCTCTATGAATCTTCTTGAGAAGTTGACTTCTATGATAAAAAAAAGTCACTGATTATTTATAAAAAGTTGTGGTATATAAAAGGTTCTCTGCTGGTACATTAAAGATATGTCATCCTGAGAATGGGAAACCATCGTTCACATGTTTGGGAGTTAATGGACACCGAATACTAAATCTTTACTTTAGATACAGGCAACTCAAGAAAGAGAGCTTTTGGAACAGATATTACAAGCTGTACTGATTCAAAAAACATCCGGATGAATTCTTCTTCAAATTGGAGTTTAAAAGGCGCGTGTCAATGCATAGAAATACTGACTGCATGAAGTTCGTACACGATGAGAACATTACTATGTTGCAGGCATTATTGCAGGTATTAAAAGGTGGAACTCGTCGACGCTGTGTCTTTGGACCTGCTATTGTTGCTTGAATTAGTAATACATAAACCAGTCTTATCTCGGCATTATCCTTATATACTTAACGAGTTTGGCCAAGGTGTAAATGTTTGATGATAACTGCTATATATCTTTGTCGGCTTTCTGTTGTTGAAACATTATGGGTTTAGCTAAACATGCTTCTGAATTCCAGAATGGTGTGGTACGTTTAACAACAGTCTTAATGATTATTTTTAGAGTAACCACTTGAAAAAGTCCAGTAACAAGTCAACTTGAATAGTGATTAGTTGCAGAATTTTTGTGGATAATTAGTTATAACGCCTAAGCAACCTGAACGATACATATTCTAAGTATTTCTAGCTAAAAATGCAACATGCTGGAGGATTTCTTTTGAGAATACTTTGGCTAAAATTTGACTTTATTATTTCTGTAGTTCAAAATTGGTTATGCCGAGGTCGTCACCATTTTTACTTTCTTTCAAGCCTGATAAATATTTATTTTTAATATTTTATTTTGCAGCTATATATGCCTCAATATGGTTGCAGGTAATTCAGCATGGTTGGATTGATCCTGGGAGCCGTATGCTCTGATGTTTACAGAATTACAAGAATTCAGTATAAATTTTACCTAACCGGCCCAATTACTGATGATGATCTTTGTGAGAGGATCCTAACTTTTATAAGGGACAAGGTGCGAATATCAACCTCAGATGTATAAAATTCACAGATTTTTTATAAACGTGTTCAGGAGTAGTTTACTGTGACTTCAGCCTACACAGTATCCTTCAATTTCTAATGTAGCTTGAGCTCTGCGTTTTATTTGGATCTGTATGGTATGTGGTTTATACAAACATAAGTTGCTATGTCAATGATATTGGCTTGTCACTCATGGTCTCTTGAAAGGGTTGCTACGAATATTATTCTTGATGAAGGCTATGAAAGACTTTTTTACTCGACCAAGCTCAGTTCGAATTTCATAATAAAAACTGAACATAAAAATATCAACTCTTTGGAGCAATTGTTGATGGACTGAAGGCAACAAAGTCTACAAGAAAGTTTCCTCCCTGTCTATAGGTATGTGCTTTCTTTCGCCCAGTATTTTGGTTTAATAGCCCATAGTAGCATTTGGTGAAATATTCTTGTTAGTTTACTGCAAGGAGTTTATCAGGATCTCTCCACTTGGACGAACTTAGCAGTTTACTAAGTCAAAGGTAGATGATTAAAGGATCTCACATGGTTACTTTCAAAACGCACATCCAAACAAATCCTAACGTCTACTATGAACTTGCTCCGTTATATACCATACCCATTTATATCTCAGATGGTTTATTTCTGTATGAGAATTATTATTGCACAATGCTCAATTGGTCTACATACTTTACGAAAAGAGTTGAACATGATATAATGTGAAATAACATAATATGAAGGATATTAACATCAAGTTGTGTTGTAATTCTTATTTTACCATATTGACTTAAGAGATGGATTTTAAACAGGAGTGTGATAACAACACAAAAAGATGTAAGTTTGGGTACCTTCAGTGTGGTAAGGTTTTTTTATTGATGACTGATAGTCGTGTGACCCAAACTGGCGACACAACCGCAATCGCCTTGCTGTGCCATTGGTTTTGGTTGAAATGCCATTGGAGTCCATGATGGACGCTTTTATGTAGTGACTGAATCCAGAGATGATGAATCTGTTAACCCATGACCTCACACCCTACGACCTACACCATGCTGCCATCCAAGATGCTCCACATATGCCTGCAAGACTGGAACAATGTTGGTGTGAGCGTATAAGTTAGTAATTCATCAATGTAAATATATTGTGTTTTTTAATGATGATTATTTCAGTTATTGTTAAATACAGGTAGGTTGGGCCTTATTGGAATGTCTAGGTACATTAATAACACCAAGTATCAGTGTGTTGGATGCTTATCACACAGGTTCAACGTGTAGCGAACAGGTATGTTGAATCTCTAATTTTTGTTTTTGGTGAAATGTGTGTTACACCCGAGCAATGGCTCATGGTTGAGAGTATTATCAATATTAGTAACTTGCATAGCAAAACATACGAGGTTTCACCAGTGAAAAGTGTGCATCACTTGTAACAGATTTTCCACACCACAAAATAGAAGCGTGATTCAGAATGCTTGGCCTTAGCATGTAAGTGTTTCTTCTTGGTAGCTATTGATATGTTTAATAGCTTCAATGATGTATATTTTGTGAATAATTTTTGGTTCAAGTGGAGCTGTAAGAAATAATGCACAGAGCTGCCGTTGATCAAGGTGGTTTTGTTTCTATTGTTTATAGCCGCTTCTCATGGGTTTGTGGTTTCTTTTTTTAAATATTATTTTTAACGTTCACCGATTTATGTACCATTGTTGATCAGGTTACTAAAAGCTTCCATGGATATGTTTATATTATATTATGAAAATCAAAACAATACAGATGTTTTAAGTTGTTAGAAAGAGTGGGTTTCGCTAATGGTATTGCACTGTATGGCACAGGTCTTACGATGGGGATTGAAATACTCCGGCGTGCTGTTTATGATTGTATTTTTTTGACAATCGGGAAGCATTCAAATCGGAGGTAAGCATTATTTATTATGTATTCCTATTGGCTTTGTGCTTATTCTTTGGTTACTTTTAATTTTTGCATCTCAGATGATTTTTTGTTGATAATTTGTTGGTGTGGGTGAATCTTCTTCTCATATTTTGGAAAGAAAAAACAAGAATTCCGTGTAACCAATTTCGAGAGATGAGAACAATGTGGCCGATCTGATGTTAGAGTCTAGCAAACCGTTTGGCAGAAGACAAAACAAAGTAAGTTTCATAGCTGTATATAAGCATTGCTCATAAGCGCCGTTTAAGCTATTGTCATACGTTTAAAAACTGATTTCATAAGCTCTTATAAACGAAGGTGTTGAGCCCACAAATGTATGAATTTGAGATTAAAAGTATTTATCTTCAGGCATGGTTGTGCATTGCTATGTTTGGGCATCAATCGGAAATATATTACATACGAGGGATGTTTTGATTTTCATAGGTCCAAGATTACATTACACTTTTATCCATAGACGGAACTTGAACAATTTTAGCGGGAGGACCGACAAAATTTTTTGAGAGGGCCGACAATATTTTTTGGGATGGCCAAATACAAATTTTTCAAAAATACCCTTAAGTTTTAGTATAATTACACTATCAACACCTAATTTTTGGAGGGCCACAGTCCAGGGTCCCTATGAAGATCCCGTCTATGCTTTTAAGGAATGTAATCGTTCTTGCATGACTGCAGAAACCCACTGTGGTTTGAAATAATTTAGAAGATTGGTGATACATTCAACCCAATTTGTACTCTTCGTGTTTTTTACACAAATAAATATGGCTCTTTTTTTTTCGTTCGTGTCTCTTTTTATTTGCAGCTGATAACCTCCACAAGGACGAATTGGTGTTAAGTGTTGCTCGTGCAATATTTAATCCTTTGGCCCCACTTTATTTTCTTTTCGTGTGAACAAACAGGAAAGGGGCGAATTTTATTGGCTAGAGAAGACGATGTTTATTATATAATCAACTTGATAAAAAGAATTCTAAATTCAGGTAAATTTAATATAAAGTTTTATATAAAGTTTTTAAATTTATGAATAAATTTTATTAAAACTATGTAAGAATGCATATAAATTTTATAAATTTCTATGAAAAAGTTCATATACATTATATATATTTTTTATATAAATTTTATTTTTTTATTTAAAGGAGAAAATACCGAATAAGTAACTTTTATATATTTTTAATTTTTTTTGTTTAGACGTAAAAATCCGAATAAAAACTATTAGGAAATTTTTTTATGAAAATTAATTTTCAAGTAATAAAAATTACTTACATTTTAGAGCAATTCTAATTTCTTTTTTTTTAAGAATTTGATGAATTTCTAATTCATTTCTTGTCATATCAAACACAATATTTAAAAGAAATTAAAATGTAAATTTTTTGAATATCTCCCAATATACCGCAGTATTCTCCAACTAAACATCCCTTTAGTGTAAAAACAAAGGTTAATAGCATATAATAGCAATGTATTTTTTTCATTTGTTTCATTATTCGATATCCATCCAAGCATTTTAAATGTTATCGAGTTATTTCTTTTGAAATATAATTTATATTAAGTCACATGCGTTATGAATTAAGAAAATGATTTAATAGGCTAAGTCAGTATAAATTTGGATCAAGTTGACAAGATCCTTCCTTTTTCATTCTTGTGCCCGTAAACCAATAAATCCTATTGAACAGCCTGCTCATGAGATAAAGTCTAATACATATTCAGATCGTAACCTTCAAACGACATGCTTTATTAGGAACGTTGAGGGCTTTGCAAGGAATAAGGAATTCTTTGAGAGTGATAGGGAAGACTTCGTTAGGAACACGGATGTCTTTGTAAGGAACATCTATGGCTTTGCGAGAAATAGTATAGGCTTTGGTAGGAATATCAAAAGTTGGTGTTAGCTGCAGAATCTTGATCGTCAGAGCTTGAGATATGTATTTAAGAGGGCAAAAAAGACAACCCCGCTCATTGACCATAAATAGACTTTACTTAAATGTAAATTATAACTAAAATATACTAAATGTTTAATTAAAAATTTAATAAACTAAAAACGCACGAACAATAGGCCCTCCAGAACAAGAAAAAACGACCCCGCCCGTTGGGCGGGTTACGACGCTAGTATATATATATATATATATATATATATATATATATATATATATATATATATATATATATATATATATATATATATATATATATATATATATATATATATATATATATATAATTTTGGTTAAAATGATTTAGTACCTTATAATCGTTAAAATGAAAAGTGGTTTTGAACCCTTAGATCAACTGTTTTAATTAGGATGACATTAACTAGATTTAAATAAAACCAAAAATACGATCTATTAATTTTCTATAGTAATAAGGGTACACGAGTAATTTTATTATCAAATGTATGTTACAAATATAAACTTAACCTAATCTTTATTGTCATTCATCTTCACTCATTAACAAGAAAAACAACGCCTCCATTTTTTATCTCTCTCACCTCACAAATCTCGGTCGAACGATATAGGAAGCATGGAGCATACCGACTCCCAATATAACCAAACCGTGATTTTCATATCATCAGATGTGGGTTCGTTTTAATCAGTGTAAGATGATACATCATGTTATGAAGATGTCAGTCCTGGGAAACCTAATCGAAGACATCTCATTTATCATACTCCGACGACAACGCTCCTTATGTGCTACTTAACTTTTTGCAGCGTCTGTCGTGCATCATTTTAATAGGCTATGTTATCCCAACGGTATGATATGGATTTTGATTCTTTTCTACAGATCTGTGGGGTGTGGACTTTACGAATATCATATAACTTCATAGGGTTTGTTTATATGGGTGATAAGCATGTTTCTTCATCTAGTAATATATCTTGCGATTTTTATATATGACAGATGAGTTGCTTTTCGTGTATGAATAATTCTACGTATACGAGTTTTTTTGGTGTACCAATTGTTCCTACTGCGCGGCGTGGGATCATTGCTCTTCGTGTACTAGTATCAAGTTGCTCTTCGCGTACGAGTTTCTCTTCGTATATGAGTTCGTGATACTACTGCACGGGTATCATTGCTCGTCTTCGTGTACCACTATATCGTGTACGAGTTATTGTGACCGTGTATTTGTACCATGTATGAGTTGCTGCTCCAGTAACTGTTGTTCGTTTACTTCTTGTTGATGCTGATCGTGTGTCGTTCGTATATTTCTCGCAAAGGATCTCGTGTGTCTTTCGTATATGTCTCGCAAAGGATCATGCTAAGTATCACTAGAAATTATGTCTTGTTGTTGCTGTTGCTCGCTCGTGTACCAGTTCGTGGTGTACCAGTGTGTGATGTACGAGTCAATTATGTATATGTCATGTTGGACGAGGCTTTAGTGCAACATGGTGTATCAGTTTATGGAATTTTTATCTCATTTTCATGAAACAAAGTTTCAGCCAGTTTTTGAAAAGTAAAACTCTTGTAACCTATAAAGTGAATGAATTATTGTGATGTTTTATTTAACAGTGGTGATGTTGCTGTTGCATTTATAATATATAAATTGAATGAATGAGTTGTGATGAATTAATCGTGTGTATAGTGATATCACGATACCGTTTTGTATGGAATTAGTGATATCGATTTTCGAGCATAAACTAGTAGTAGCGCTATCGTATCAAACAGGATTCGAATATTGGTATCGGTACGGGTATCGGTACCTTAACCGGGAAATCTGGTTTTTCCTCTCTTTTTTTGGGTAATTTCTCCATTTGGTACCGGTCGATTAGTGTTCTCGATTTTTTTTCACCTTATCTCGTAGCTCCGGCATCGTACTGAACGAGATTCAAATACCAAAAATCGTTACGGTTTGATACAACTTCGGGATTCGAGTGAAAATGCCCATCCCTATTTTTGTGGGAGTAAATACTCTTGTGATCCTATATTTTATCATTTAATTAATGTGTTCATGGATAGTAATAATCATGTACGTATATAACAGTGGTTTTTAATTTTCCATTTTATGGTGTGTATCAGTATAATAGAATTGCAAAAAGAGCATAGTCTTAGTTGTTTTAAAACTGTGTATCAATGGTAGGGAATTCGTACATCAAATTTATATAAAGCAACAATTGTGTTTTGCATTTTATTTATCCTAGTTATAATACTAATGTGCATATGACGAAAGTAAAAAAAAGCTCACTATCATGTAATAAATTGTGCATAAAGATTCAAAGTATCAAGCCTTTTAAATTTCGTATTGTAGCTTTTGAATTAAATGTACCAGTTATGGTCCTTGTGAATCATAAAATATTACATTGATTAGGAACATGTGTTTTAAAATGCATTGATGTAGTATGATACAAATATTATTTATTATTGTAGTTATTAATCTCATTAGATGTTGACTAATATGATAAATGACGATACATATCCTTCAAGTTGTGGGTTAATACAAAACTACCATTAATTAAGTATTGATGTCATATTTAACAAGATTGAAGATCCAATGGACTATAACACTTCTTATTTTAAGAATTTTAAAGAGCTACATCACAATAACTTAACTCTATATATATATATATATATATATATATATATATATATATATATGAGTCCGGTTATTTAAGATACCTTGTATCCTTTGGATACAAGGGGACAAATCTGGGCCACTCATCCATTTTAATCAACGATCCACGTTTAAACAAAAAAAAAGCGGGGGGGTAGTTACGTAATTTCACTACCCCGCCCAAACCCTAACCCCTTCTTTTCGCTACATTCAACCGTCATTTTTCATTTCCATCTAAAATCACACACACACAAAAAACACATAGTAAAAACACACACAAACAAAACCCACCATCTCCATCAACGATTTCACCTTCAAAAACACATCATCCGATCAAATAATCAACAAATACGATGAAAGGGAAGCCGAAAAATGAGCCATCTTCCAAAAAACCAGATAAAAGGACGATAAAAACAAGGCAAAAAGGTATAAAATCACAGATCCATCCCTTTTCTATGCCTTTTTAGTTTTTTAAATGCTTTTTAAGCTTTTTCTAAGCTTTTTCTGAGCTTTTTCTCTGTTTTTTTATACTTTTAAGCTATATCAATGATTCTTCTATGCTGTTTAACTAAATGTATGATGAATATAGTAGATCTATGAAAATAAACATCATTTGATACTTTTAAGCGAGTTTTGTGTTTAAAAATAGATTGCATGTGAATATAAGCATCTCGGTTGGTTAAAAAAATGAACAGAATGGGATTTAAAAAAGTTGAGAAAAAATAGTTTCCTAAACTGATAGAACATATATGATAAAAAAAAGTATAACATATATGATAAAACCTTATCATATATGATGAGTGAAAGTACAATAAAAAGCAGTAGGATTATAACATATATGATATTATATTGCTTGCATCATTTCATAGTTTTAAGCGAGTTTTGGGTTTAAATATTGCTTGTATGTGAATATAAACATCTCGGTTGAGCAAAAATGGTTTCCTAGACTGATAAAACATATATGATAAAACCTTATCATATATGATAAAACCTTATCATATGTGATGAGTGAAAAAACAATCAAAAGCAGTAGGATTACAACATATATGATATTATATTGCTTGCATCATTTCATAGTTTTAAGCGAGTTTTGGGTTTAAATATTGCTTGTATGTGAATATAAACATCTCGGTTGAGCAAAAATGGTTTCCTAGACTGATAAAACATATATGATAAAACCTTATCATATATGATAAAACCTTATCATATGTGATGAGTGAAAATAAAATCAAAAGCAGAAGGATTAGAACATATATTTGATAGTTAAAAAATGAGACATCATATTTGATAGAACCTTATCATGCATAATTCATCATATTGCCTAAGTTATGCAACATATAAAGCTTCAAACAGATGTAATTTTGCCTAACTTTGCGCTTTTATTGCAGATGAACAGCCTAAAAAAAAAAGGATGACGAGACACAAGAACCACCTAAAAAAAGCTTAGGTAAAAAAAGCAAAAAAAAAATACAGAAAAGTAAAAATAAGTATCATAACTGATAAGATAAGTTTTTTTTACAGCAGTTATTATAAAAACGATGAAAGAACAAACTGCAGCGCTTGAAAGAGCAAGACAAAGCAAGGAGAAGGGAAAAGGTGCCACTGAAGCTGTCAATCAAACAAAGACCAAGGAAAAAGCTGTTGAAACAAAGGGCAAAGGAAAAACGAATGTGAAAACAAAGAAAGCTGAAAAGCCAATAGAGACGACAGAAGGTAAGAAAAATATCCTACATATCATATTAATTCATTAGGAACAAACATACAATACTGAACATCTCTTTGCTTTGTAAAAAATGTAGAAGAAAGTGGTACGGAAGAAGATGATGTTTCAGAAGACGAGAGAATTAGCAGCGGCGAAGAATATGTAGATGAAGAAGCCGAGTCTGAACAAACCGAGACAGAAGAAGGTAACAAGGATGAGGAAAACGAAGAAGAGCCAGAGGGCAATGACGAGGGGGAAGGCGATGGAGATGACGCAGACGAGGAGGAAGACGATGGAGATGACGAAGACGAGGAGGAAGACGATGTCAATAATGAGGGTGAAAGTAGCGAGGATGATGATGAAGACCAGGATGAAGAGGAACCTGTGAAAGAAGAGAGGGTCAAAGATGTTTCGAAGAAAATAACAAAAATCAAGTTCATCAACCCTTCAAAATCAAAAAAATGTAACAATTAATGATAATTTTATCAAATACGATATAGCATAAGAAAATATTTATGTATCATTTATGTTGATTGTATAATACTAACACGTTTCATTCTATTTTGCAACACAACAAGCTTTCCTGAAGTGGTAAAGAAGGATAAAAAAGCCGGAAAAAGGAAGTTGGAACAAAAGCAAGAAGCAAAATGTCCACATAAAGGGACAAAAAGACAAAAGCAAACATACAGTGGGGGCAAAAAACAACGGGGAAAAAAGAAACAACTTCGCAGGAAGAATCAAGTGAAGGAGAAGAAGATGACCAGATGGATGAGAAAATCGAAACAGACGATGACGAGGAGAATGAGCAGATGGTTGGCACATCAAAGATGCTAGTTGTCAAACCTTCACCTTATAAAGGCAACAAGTTAAAAAAAATATGAAACTGAAGAAGAAGAAGACGACTACGCGATGGTTTTGGTTAAAAAGAAGAAGGGTAGAGGTCCAACAAAAAAGAAGCAGACAAAGGTATACCCTACTGCCTTGACCAGATGCTCACCTAAATCGTTGTTCGAAGCAACCTCGGGACTGTCAGATGAGAGAAAGAAAGTTTTAAAACAAATTGGTTTTGAGAGGTACATTGAGTTTCCCATAGACGAGTTGTCTTCACACCTTCTGTACCATGTTGTCGAGAAGTTCCATCCACAAAGCATGGAACTGAGACTCCCCAAAGGATCCATCAAAATAACAAGAGAAAGGGTGCAACAAATGCTTGGTGTCCCGATGGGGACAATATCTCTTAATGAACTGCCGGAAAGGGAAGACGATGATGCTTTCATCGAAGAATGGAAGGCTCAATACGGCACATTAAAACCAAGCCCAACAACAATTGCAAAAAGGATCCAGTCGACCAACACAGCAGACTTCACCTTCATAATGAACTTTCTTATGCTCTTTGGTGGCACGATGTGCAACTTAGACTCTGGTGAGAAAGTCCTTTTGAAGATTTTGAAGAAGGTCACAGAGAAACAAAACATTAATGAGATAGACTGGTCGTCCTATATACTAGAAAGCCTCAAGAAAAGTAAAAGCAAGTGGAACGACCAAGCTGTAAAACGATGGTACAACGGACCTGCTACTTTCTTGTGTGTAAGTAAAACCAACTGTTTTTTTTAATTTAAAACTTACTTTATATGTTTTCGTTGTCTTTAACCAAAACAAACTTGTTCTTATCACAGCTGCTTTACTTGGACTCAACTTACTTCCCAGGAGTAGCCGTGATGCGACGAAGACCAGCAATAAGAAGCTGGAATGGTCGGTTGATGAAGTTGGGAATACAAGAAGAAATGAAGATTCAATGTTTGGGGAACCTAGAACATCAAGATGAGTACAAGGAAGAAGATGTCCACATGGGGATTGATGTGTACAAAAACAACGACTTCTACCTAGAACCACTTAAAGACAGGAAACCACAAACACTAGAGGTAAAACAAAAAACTATGACATATATGATAGTATGAACTATCATATATGATAGTACATACTATCATATATGATAGTACATACTATCATATATGATAGTATGAACTATCATATATAAAGTATCATATACGAAAGATACTAATACACTTGCAACATACATTTTTCTATGCAGGAGTTTGTTGAAAAAAGCATTGATCGATTTGGAGAGATATATGAGGCAAGAAGAGTGCTTGCTGAAACACTTAGAGAAGGACTTAAAAAGTTTGAAAATGATGAAACATTAATTGGTCTATGCAAGGAATACCAGGTGGTATTCAAAAGAAACAAGGACGATGACCTTGATGTGGATTTCATGGATTGGGAGCAAACCTCCACGGACGATGGGAAAACAGAAGATGTTGCTGCTTCAGTAAAACAGCCGGTTACTCTTGAAAGTATACAAACTGAGGATGAGGAATCTGCTCAAAAAGCTCAAAAGGCAAAAGATAAAGAAAAGGAAACTGAAAAAGAGGAACTGGTCACCGAAGCTGGGTTGGTTCACCATCCAAAGTCAGCTAAAGAAGCAGCGATGTTGGCAGAGGTTCATAAGACTGTTTTCACAGACGAGCCATTGTCCGGGGAGTTTGAAAACGACCCAGAGTTTGATGAATACCTGGACGGGTATTGCATGGAGTTGGAACGCCAAGCTGCAATTGAAAGTGAAAAAAAGAAGCTTGAGGAAGAAGCGATGGCGAAAAGGAAAACCAGAGGAACGAGGCAACCAAAGTCTCTCAAATCAACACCATCTTTCAGCCAAATCACAAAAACGCCTGAAACAACACCTAAGCAGACAGTGATGATGGTAGAAGAAGATGATGCTGCAAAAGAACAAAAGAGGCCATCCCGCTTGCTCCTTTCTAACTACATAAACAAGAAAGCACCAGCACGGGGGAAGCTCACGGTAGCAGAGTTGATGATAGGAGAGAGTTTGTTCTCAATGCTTAATAACAACCTGTAAGTAAAAGCTAAAACACTAACAAACTAATTATCATTCAAGTAGGATCATATATATATGATAAAAGTAAGTAATTGAACTATGTTTGCAGGGATTTCATATTTGAGTCGGCGGACAATAATTATGCTTGCATGAGGGACAACATGCAGACAATGGCTCCGGGCTTAAAGGTAGATGCACCTGTCATTGACACATACTCAAATGTACTGAACTTTGAAGAACACACTCGCACATGAGGAAAAAAGAAGAAACAATACTTCATGTCAACTATGATTGTAAGTACATCTTACATCATATGTGTTTTTTATAACAAAATTATGTCCACAAACTAAAACAAAAAATGTATTATCGATTATGCAATACAGACAGCGAACATGTTTCATTGGAAACTGGCAAACGGACAGTATGACGTCCAGAAGCAGTTTCAAAAGTTTGAAGAGAACATGAGAACCTCCATGGGAGAAGATGAGGACTTGCTGAAGTTGAAGAATGTAAATCTGGTAAACACTTGACTAACATATATGATAAAAAAAAGTAAAACATATAGGATTAGAACATATATGATATTATAGTTACAGTTTACAATAAATCTGGTAAACACTTGACTAACATATATGATAAAAAAAGTAAAACATATATGATAAAAACTTATCATATATGATAAAAACTTATCATATATGATGAGTGACATACAATCAAATGCAGTAGGATTAGAACATATTTGATATTATATTTTACAATAGATTCAAAAAAATATAACTTATAAAAACTCTGCAGGTGTTCTTCCCGGTCATATCTCACCAGCACTACTACTTGGTGGTCTTTAACCTCGTCAACGGCGCCGTGTCAATCATCGACAACTCGAAAGTCGCCAGCACATATGAAAGCAAGTACCATACGTACTGTGACCTACTGGTAAGTCACTAAATACATAAATAAACTAAAAAAACATGAACTTCTGTGCATTTCAAAAAGCATCTAAAAAAATCACACACCAAAGAATATGACAAACTTGGGGCTTTTTTTTGCAGATGAAAATGTTTATGATGTATATGGAGAGTGTGCAGTACAAAATGACAAAAAAACTCAGGAAGCATACAATCATTCGACCAAAGTGGGGAACAATGTACAACGACATCGATTGTGGGGTGTTTGTGATGATGCACATGGAGCATTATGAGGGCGAAAGTGCAAAAGGTTGGGTTTTGGACTTCCCGAGTGATTCAGATGAGCAACGAAAGGAAATACTGAAGCTGAGGTTCAGGATAGCTGCAAAGATATTATCACACGAGATGAACACCAAGAGGCAGCAGGTAACAGATGAAGCCTATGAATTTGCAAGAACATACCAGATGCAACCATACAAGACAAAGGTCATCAAAGAGGCAATCAAAGCAAGAAAGGAGGAACAAGACAGAGATGTGGCCAAGAGCGCCATCTGAAGAAGGAAAGACAAAAAGACAATACAGTTTAAGACATTAATTTTTAATTTGGTCTGTAATAACTTAGATTTTTGTTTAAGACTTCCGCTTTGCTTAGCCTATCCTCTGGGAAAGGGGTACGCGACATGCAGGAGAACCCATGGTGGGTTGCTCCAAACTTGGGGTCAACTAGTCGTAGATCATGGATCGGTTAATAGGCATCCATTAGTCCGACTACCCCCGAGTCATGTCGCCTACCTTGATAAGCTTTAACGCTTAACCCATTGGAACATTAGGCTAGGCAAAGAGATTAGTGAACTGATTTAGATTAGAAGCAGTTAGATGACTTATCCAATCGGAAAAGGAGTACGCGGCATGCAAGAGAACCCATGATGGGTTGCTCTAAGCTTGGGGTCAACTGGTCGTAGATCGTGGATCGTTTAATAGGAATCCATTAGTTCGACTACCCCCGAGTCATGTCGCCTACACCTGACGTACCATTGGAAAACATTTGGATAGAATCGTAGGGAAGACAAGTTGCTGGCGGTAAAGTAGGATGTACCGCATTTTGTGGATACAACTTGTTTTAACTTGTAACCCGTCGAATTTTCTATTATGAAATGGAAAATGAATATTTTGTTTCATGTGTATTGATCTTGAATTAAATTATATGATAGTCCAAAAAAAAACTTGTAAAAACACACTTGTTATGGAAACGAAATTCTTGAAAGAAGTAACATTAGCATCTTAAAAACTATCATATATGATACTGATGTATCATATATGTTGTGTTGACAACTTAACATATATGATACACTACATTATATCTGATAGTCCAAAAAAAAACTTTTAAACTGACAAAAGCAAACTAGAAAAAACTAAAGGATTGAACACAGCTTAACATATATGATACATACGTATCATATATGTTGTGTTGACAACTTAACATATATGATACATCACTATCATATATGATACTCCAAAAAAAAAACTTAAAAAACTGACAAAAGCAAACAAACTAAAGAAAAAAAGGGATTAAACACAACTTCTCATGACTCATTGACATATGATTATCCAAAAAAAGATAGTATCAAAAACAACTTCTCATGAATCAAAGTGATCAAGACAAAATAGCATCATACATCATAAAATGACATGTTCAGAAACTGCAAACAGTAAAATAAAACGGGAAAAAATTCCTAAAACAAAAACTTTTCTTATATCCAAGCTCATCCACTCGTACTTGCATCTGCAACAGCTGGATCCTCGACAACGACTTCCTCCAATCGCTTACCGGTGCAATTCCTCTTGTTATGATCAGTACCCCCGCACACCGAACATGTAATCTTGTTATTCTTGCCTTTCTCAATAGCTATCTCTCTACCACCTTTAATACGCAGCTTTTGACGCCCAGGACGTCCTCTAGGGGTTCCAACATCTGGATTATCAACCAAACTTACAGACGGATGAGAGACACCAACGAGCTGCTCCAAACAGTCTATCTTCTTCTTAGATGGAGGATTTGGACAATCCGCTTCAACATCTTTCTTCAGCTGCTTCAACTTTTTAACAAAAGCACCCAACCTAGGCTCGTCTTTGCTCAACAAATGCACACAATGATCAACAATAGATGTCGCCTCGCACGAATAATTCTCCAATACAACATTCTTCTCCCCATACCTGTTCCTCTTGTTCCTCAACGCAGCCGGGATAAGGTTCTTGGTCCAACGCTTAAGAATGTATTGCTGAGGAATCATCTCGATATTGGCATTCTTGAACATGCAGAAAATATGCCTGCACAATATCCTAACCCTCATAAACAACTGGCATGTACAAATAACTGAACCATCCTCTAAGTTGCGCAAGACCTGGGAAAAAAAAACCAAAAAAAAAGAAGTGAATATCATATATGATACATGTGCTTATCAAATATGATATGTAAAAAAAATAAAAAATATTACATCAACAAAAAACTCACATACCTTGTACAACCCATCTTCTCTAGTAAACATGTCAACCTCATCATCTTCCTTCTCCTTCTCTTTATCATTGTCATTTTCCTTATCTTTCACATTATTAGAAGACTCGCCAACTTTAACCTTATCATTAACCTTATCATTCACCTTTTTCTTGTTCTTCTTACCAGGCTCTTCATAAACAAAATGCCTAACTCTGATAACAGAAACCTCAGAACCCTCGAGCACATTCTTAGTATCTATCTGACAATACCATAATCCAACAAAAATCTCTTTCTGAACCAACTCAAACAAGGTACGAGTGTAAACCATTGCAGCATGCTTCTCAATCTTGAGAAAAGTCCTTAACTTCGGAACAGTATCCATTGTATTATGATCCATTCTCTCTTGAACACTCCTTTGCTTTTCCATCGCCGTCTCAAAGCAATTCATAAAGTTCATAAGCGTCGAGCTAGAATTGGTGAAGTGGGAGAAGAAAGAATTCTCGCTCTCTGATCTAGACGTAGTCCTCATCAGTCCACACAACGGCGAGTCAGAAAAATAAGCAGGGATCCAAGTTGAACGCATATCATACATCTTCGTCAGCCACTTGTGTCCCACCAAATCATACTTTGTCATCAGATCACCCCATCTGGTGTCAAACTCCTCGGGACCAATGTACATGTTCCAAATAATCTTGTTCAACTTCTCTTTAAAAACACGATCATTGTATATTTTCTCACATATCTGCAAAGACATACAAAAACCAAATGATATGATTAAAAATTATGTTCTCACATCATATATGATACTACTTCAACATATATGATACTAACAAAATATCATATATGATGCTACTTCATCATATATGATACTAGTCTTAAAAAAAAGTACCTTCGCTGGAAGCTTCTGCGTGATATGCCACATGCACAACCTATGCTTTGTACCAACAAACTCGGCTTCAATGGCATTCCTCATCGCCTTATCTTGATCGGTCACTACTATGCTAGGTGCTTTCCCAAAACGCTTTGATGAAGGCTTTAAGTAACCAAACATACGATTCCGTGGTCTCGAACTTGAGCAAACCAGCAGCAACCGTAACACACTTCCTATGGTTGTCAATCGCCGTAAAAGGAACAAATACCATTTTGTACTTGTTTGTCTTAAACGTGGCATCAAAAGAGACAACATCACAGAACTCCTTGTAGTTGTACTTGGACACTTCATCAGCCCAGAATAAGCCAATAAGCTCAGCCTTGTTAACCAAATAATCAAACGAAAAATCAGCAACGTACTCCTTCCTCTTCTCCATCTTGTTTATCAACATCTGCGCGTCATAGTCCCTGATGTAACAGTTTACGCTACGGAAGAAGTTCTTAAAGTCAACAGTGGTGCCGTGAACGAGCAGATAAGAACCCTTGATCCCGGTCAGAAGGTGATGAGCTCTTGTAGCACCGATATTCACACTCGCAGCCTTGACAATAAACACCTGCTCCGCGTATGTTAACTGCCTCTGATTCTTTGACAGATGCTTGTACTCCTCACGTTTAAGCTCGTGGTTGTGGATAGTATCAAATACACTCAACTTGAACTTTGTCGTACCAGGGATCAAGTCAAACACAGCACGAGCTTTACAACCGGTGATATGCACATTTGAATGCCTCAATTGGTTATAACCATTCTCCAAATCTAGGGTGTCTACATATATATCCTTCGGGGAACCCTTCCTGTTGCAAACCAAATACTTTTGCTTCATAATCCCACTCCTTAATCTTTTCTGACATGATTTCCTAACAACAAAACCAGCTTTAACGGCATACTTCTTGTAAGCAGCAATGCAATGCTCAACTGAATCGTACTCATTCCCTTTAACAAGTAAAAACTCGGCAGGCACTTTCGGAATGTAGTAAATAGTACCCCCAGGAGTATCAAAGTTGGAATGAGTGATATACGACTCAGGAGTCCGCACAGCATTCAACTCTACAAAAAGAAACATATACTATCATATATGTTTACAAAATACTAGAAAAATTCAACACATATCATGTAAACATCATATATGATAGACATGTATCATATATGATAGTATATGTTACATGGCTATCATATCTATGTAAAAATACAAACATCATATATGATAGGTTCCTATCATATATGATACATTGGCAACATGCACTAAGCTCAACAAAAACTAGAAAACTTACTCTTAACAGCTTCCGCTTCTTCACCGTCTTGTTCATACGCAGAAATCTCATCCGCAAGACTATGAAGAACACTTTCGGATGGCAAATCCAAACCTTGATCGACACTAGACTGATCGTTAGTCAAATCAACCAACGTAGAAGGATCAACAACACCACTACGACCACTAGAATCACTCGAATCCATCATTAAAACCTATGAAAAATTGAAAAAACAACAACTCATAAAAAGCTTATCTAAAACCTAAAAGAATCAACGCAATAAACAATATCAATAAAAATAGACCAGACACATAAAATAAGCTTATAAAAAAGCATATTAATCGTCCCGATCGATTAATAAGCTTATTAATCAATCCGCTCGATTAAATACGCTTATTTATAAGCTTATTAATCAATCCGAACGATTAATAAGCTTATTAATCAATCAGATAGTTAATAAGCTTATAAATAAGCGTATTTAATAATCCGATCTATTAATAAGCTTATTAATAGATGCGAATTGCTTATTTATAAGCTTACTAATAAGCTTATTAATAAGCAATATTAACAAACAGTATATCTAGAGAGAGAAACATAGAGAGAGAAAGTACCAGTTTAATCGGGGAAGAAGAAGGAAGAATGAAACGAGTTTGTTAAAGCGTATATATATATCCAGAAGTAAAAAGACGAAAATACCCCTGCAGTATAAATTGGGGGATTTAATCTCAGCCATCGGATGAGATGAAGATGGATGGTGGGGATGAGTCCCCTTGTATCTTAGAAAACTTTGGTATCCAAAAGAACTTAAATCTATATATATATATATATACTAGCGTCGTAACCCGTCAATGGGCGGGGTCGTTTTTTTGTTGATCTGTAGGGTTTTTGGTTGGGGAGTTTTTAGTTTTTTTAGTTTGTCATTTAACTTTAGTATATGTGAGTTATAGTTTACGTCAAAGTAACTTTTATATGTATTTTAAAATGTTACTAGTAGTTTTTTTGGAATTTTTTTTTATATTTATTTGTTTTCTAATGTGTTTTACATAATAACTACACAATTTGTTTTTAAAGTTATGTATTGTACTTTTATTAATTATCTTCGTAAAGTTTAAAAAACACTGTATTTACGTGTGGCTCTTCACGATTGTAACGTATGTCAATTCCTTCAAAACAAAGCAGATAACCAAAATCTAAAATATAATTCAAGACAAACTGTGATTGGTCTTTATGGCTTTGCATGAACCTTTCCCGTTCAGATTGATTGAAAAAAATAAGCAATAGTTTATTCACCTCAATAACACACGATAAATGTTTGAGCGATCGTGTATAATTTGTATTTGTGTTGTAGTGTCATTTATGCGATTGGGTCAAATCTTAGCGAGGGAGTGCTATTTGGCTGATGGTGAGCATAAAGGCTGATATATATCATTAAGTTTGGTGTTTCTTAAAGGAGCTGTTGCCTCACTCGTATATTATTGATCACACGCGATCTGTAATGGATAAAAGAGACCAGCCTAATTGATCTAAATAGGCCAAACATGTCAACGCTATTACAACTAACATAAAAAATTAATAAAAAAATTAATATATAAAAAATTAATAGTTTGATTCAAGATTTTGACAATATATAAAAAATTAATATAGACTTTATAAACAATTTATACAAAATTAATAGAAAAATTTATAAATTCTTAATAAAAATTTATATAATAACTTTTTTATATGAATTTAAAAGAAATTCAATAAAATTTATTAAAAATTTATAATAAACTGTATAAAAAATTATATAAATTTTATAAAATTTTATAGAAATTTTATAAAAATTTATATAAATTTTATAAACAGTTTAAATAAATTTTATTTTTGCTATTAAAAAGAGTAAAAACTGAAAAAATAATATTTATATAATTTTTTTATATAAATATAAAAACCCGAATTAAAACAGCTACAAAAAAAGTTTATAAAAAATAATTTTCAAATAAATTAAAATTACTCATTTTTTAGAATAATTCTAATATTCTTTAGGCAATTCATAAAATTTTAAATTCTTTCTTTTATTATACCAAACACAATGTTTGAAGAGGAGGAGGATTCTCTCAAGTTAAAGTTAACTTGATAGGTAAAGTTAGCCAATCACAATAAAGATAAATACAAATGGGCCCCTGAATTTCATTAAAGAAAAAACTTTTATACATTTATTTAAATTCTCATTGGCTAACATGACCTATCAAGTTCCGTTTGAAGAAAATTAAAATGTAAACGTTTTAAAAATCTCCCAACATCCTCTAATATCTCCGACCAAACTACACCTAAGATATGGCAGAAAATCAATTGTAAAGGACATTTCTAGCCCTTGCTTACATTTGCTCAATCTTTTTTGTATTATTTGGTGTTTCTTCTATGTAAAAGAACCACTACACCATTAACAATTTTAACTGCTAAAAGAACTTATGAATCATAATATAATCGTTACTATTATTGGATCATCGATTAAATGTTAGAAACAATTAAATATAGATATAATAAGTCTGATTATTTCTTGACACCTTGATGTGTTCTCCGGTTACTACTTTCTTCCTTTATAATTTGTCCATCTACAAAGAGTCGAGTTCATCTAAATACTTGATAGCTACAATTCAAAGTGTTAGTTCTTTCTAACCTCATCGTTAAAATAGTACTGGATAGCTTAGATAAATGTGCATTCATTAGATGCTTTTGTAACAGCAAGAACTGCTGTGAGAGTTTAAATAGTATGTGTCATATTGAGTTTGGTTAGTGCTGCAAACCACATGATTTCCAACGGGACTGTATGAAGATTACAAATCAATAGCAATGAACTCGTTTTCTCCATAGTTAGGCACACATTTTTTCACCGATTATAGAGACCCAGTGTAAGGTTGCAACAAAAGAACAGAGACAAAAAATACAGGGAATATATATGAAATCGAATTAGGCTGTTAGATAGTCCATTGCCTGTGTCTAGGAGGCAGACAAGTTTCGCAAGACTCACAGAGATCCAAGTCTCTGTGAGCAACCTCAGAGGAGTCCATGTCAGAGACATTGTCAGGGTAGTCGAAGATTACCTGAAGACATACTCATTGGCTGTGATGGATAACAGCCAAGATGTATCAGGGACTCTAAGGGGTTGAGAGTTAACAGGGGTGGCAATACCCTGATAACTCTCAGCACACTTTGGACATGCCATTTGTGTGTTCGAGACTATGAAGAATAAGGAAACTGTTTTTGACAACTGTTCCTTAAAGCATAATGGAAGACTACCAAGAATAGAAGGACATCATGTGACTGATGTGGGAACTTGTAAAAGCTTGTGTAGTCGACATCAAGTACTGTTTAAGTCAAACTCGTAACACTATAAATAGGATGTGTATCCATGCATTAATGTTCAACACTTTGAGATATTAAGAACATTAGCGCATATAACTTAGTGAATCAAACAGCTACGACTGTATTCATAAGTTAGGGTTTATTGTTGTTCAAAGTGTGCACAACACATTGTCATCAAACTGTGTTATCCATAACACTTGTAATTCTTTATTATACAATAATAAGATTACGTTTGAAAAGTAATACCTTGTGTTGATTAAGTTAAGATTAGGGTTTCTTGCATTGATTAGGGACTTCCAATTGGTATCAGAGCGGTGTTTGATATTAAAACCTTCAAGAAACATCGTTCTCAGTTTTATAATCAAGATCCACTATGCCGGAAACTTCTAACCCACAATCACCTTCCACAAACCCATCTTCACCAAGACTTAACCCTCCTGCTAATGACGATGATCTACCCCAACTTCTTGACTCAAGAGGTGGATCACACGTAACCAGTGTACCAGTCTTTGATGAAGAAGATTTTGCCAGTTGGAAGAGTCAATTTCTTGTATACCTTGATGGGCTTGAACCTTTTCTCTTAGAAATTTTAGAAAATGGTCCATATATTCCCATGGCGCTTACATCCACTGAAGAAAACCCTATTCCCAAACCTCTCAAACAATGGACTCCAGCTGATAGGAAATTAGCAAACCAAGATAAACGTCTCAAAAGCATCATAATTTCCTGTCTTCCCAAGCATATCATGAAGTCTGTCATTCAGTGTCCCACAGCTAAACAAATGTGGACAGACCTCATTCTTGGCCATGAAGGACCCTCTGAAACAAGAGAGACAAAGATTCAGGCGCTCAGACTTCAGTTTAATGCCTTTAAGTCACTTGAAGGTGAAAAGGTTCAGCAAACCTATACTAGGCTGAAGATTCTTCTAAATGACCTGGCTATGAATGATGTCACTATTGGTCAAGCTGAGATCAATGCTACTTTTGTCAACAGCCTTCCAAGAAAGTGGCTGAGCATGAATCAGACTCAGAGAGCTAACAACTCAATCAAAAATGATACCCTTGCTCAGCTCTATGGTAAGTACAATTATGAAGAAGGGCTGATCGATACTATCTACAAATCAGAGACTGAAAGATTTGTAGTCCAAGGAGCATCTTCCAAAGCTTTGATCTCTGCAACACATCCTCATGACAGCGATTCTGATATTGAAGAAGATACCCGTAGCAGCCAAGAGTTCTTGTCAGACCTCAATGCAGAGTTCCATGAAAGAGCGTTGCTAGCCAACCAAAGAAGATACTACAAAAGATCTGGAAGAGTAGGATCAGCTAGTAAACCAACTGACAGGTCAAAAGAAACATGTTTTTCCTGTGGAAAGCTTGGACATTATCAAAAAGATTGTCCTTCTACCAAGACATCCTCACCCTCTTATCCATCATCTTCATCCAAACCCTACAAGTTCAAACAATATAACAACTCATCTCAATCCAATTCTTCAGACACTGAGAAGAAAGATTACAAAAATAAGTACAAGGCACTTAAAGCTGAGTTAGAACAAATGAACTTGAAGATTGAAGCTCTGTCCAAAAAGAAAGGCGGTGAGAAAAAGACAGAGAAAGGGTTGGTTGCTGAAACTTATGATTGGAATGATGAACCACTGACTTCAGATGAAGAAGACACCACAAGAGTCAGGGCTTTTATGGCGATAGCTGAGGATGAACCAGCTGTTGGAAAAGGTGATGCTAGATCAGGACAATGGGTTGACATCACAATGAAAAAGGTACACAGACTTTTATCTATGTCTGATAGTGATGAACGTAAGCATGTCCTTGATTACACCATTGTTGATTTACACTTTGTTGAGGAACAAAGAAAGAACCTACTTGATAAGTTTCACTCTGTTAAATCTGAAATGATAAATGCTAAGGCTGAATGTGAAACTCTCAGGCGGGTTAATTTAGAAAAAATATCCCTGCAAAATGAAGTAGCTAGATTAACCTTGAAAAACATAGCTTTAAATGATCAAGTCTCTGAATTGAACAAGATTATTGAAAAATGGTTGTGTGCTAGGTTTACTATTGATGAATTGCTTAGGGATGAAGTGCCTGCTGACTTAAAAAGGGATATATCTGCTAAGAAAAATAAGCTGAGGATTCTCACCAAACCCAAAGACATTGTCTTTAAATCTACAGAGACTATTCATATGTCAGATACCTCTTTGACAAATGACCCTGTCTCTGAAGATGTGGCTGAGCTACCACCTTTGCCCAAACTCTCTGGAGTTGAACCTAGCAGTTTTTCTAGATCTGCTAAGGATGAACTTAGGACAGATATTGAGAATCCTCCAGCTAAAGTTTTTCATGTGCCTGCTAAACAAACTGGTAAACAAGTAGCTTTTAAGCCTGTTACTACTAAAGCTGTGAATAAGGTTGAACCTACCACTGAAGATCGCCTGTTGTCTCTTATGAAAGAAGTAGAACTCTTGAAACAACACATTAAGCCTTCCGCTGAATGCTCTACTTCTCATGAACCTAAGTCAGTCCTAGGTGAACCCAAAGGGGAAAGGTTAATCAAACCTTATTGCAATATATGTAAAAATTCTCACCATTCGACCTTAGATCATGACAGACACATGGCAGCTAAAAGAGCTCAGACACCCTCTAGGGACAGACCACAGAGTTCCAAAAGGCAACAGGGAAATTACAAACCTTATCCTCCCTGTAAATTCTGTGGGTTCACAGACCATCACTCAGACGAGTGTGGTGACTTCCCTGGGTGTGATATCTGTGGGAGTTATAACCATGAAACAATGAATTGTCCATCCCAACGCCAAAAGTTTTTCAGGAACACAAGAGTTGCTAATAAGCAATTCAGGGAACCCACTGGAAAGTGGGTTCACCATAGGAACTAATCTGTTTCTATGTATCTGTGCAGAAATATCTCAAGGAATCGGTATGGTATCTAGATAGTGGCTGTTCTAGACACATGACAGGGATTCAACAATACCTGCACAGATACTCAAAGGAGCCAGGTCCTAAAGTGGTGTTTGGAGATAACTCTTCAGGTGACACAGAAGGATATGGCTCAGTGAACTACAATGGGATTACATTTACCAGGGTTGCATATGTGAATGGTCTTAAACACAATCTTATTAGCATCAGCCAATTGTGTGATGCTGACTATAAGGTTTTGTTTACTAAGACTCAGGGAACCATATTCAACAAAAACAATGATGTTGTGCTGATTGCACCTAGAAGGAGAGATGTTTATGTCATCAACATGGTTGTGTGCTCTGAAGACAGCTCAAATTGTTTTCTTGCTAAAGCCTCTGAAAGTGTCAATTGGCTGTGGCACAAAAGACTGTCTTATCTCAACTTCAAGAACATCAATAAGATAGCCACTCAAAACTTGGTTGCTGGTCTACCTTCAGTAATGTTTTCCAAAGACAAAACTTGTTCTGCCTGTGCCAAAGGAAAGCATCACAGGTCTTCATTCAAGACTAGGCAATCATTCTCTATTGACAAGTGCTTACATCTCCTTCACATGGACTTGTTTGGGCCTGTCAAACCTCAAACCATTAATCACAACAAATACACCTTGGTCATAGTTGATGAATTTTCAAGATACACATGGGTGTTCTTCCTCAGAAGGAAAAGTGATGCAGCTGAAACCATCATGTCCTTCATCAGACATGTTGAAAATATGAATGATATTAGAGTCAAAGCTCTAAGAAGTGATAATGGTACAAAATTCAAGAATCATCAACTTGAATCTTTTTGTGATGAAAAAGGGATTTCTCAGAACTTCTCTTCAGCTGGCACTCCTGAACAAAATGGTGTGGCTGAAAGAAGAAACATGACTTTGATTGAAGCAGCAAGAACTATGTTAAATGGTGCAGCCTTACCAAAGCAATTTTGGGGAGAAGCTGTTCACACTGCCTGCTACACTCAAAACAGATCAATCATTGTCAAAAGACATGGTAAAACCTCCTATGAAGTTTTCAGAAAAAGATCTCCAGACGTCAGCTATTTTCATGTGTTTCGGTGCCCTGTGTTTATTTATAACTACAGGGATAAACTTGGAAAGTTTGATGAAAAGGCTGATGATGGTTTCTTTTTGGGATACTCTCCAACAGCCAAAGCCTTCAGAGTATTCAACATCAGAAGACAAGAAGTAGAAGAAACATTCCATGTTAGATTCAATGAATATGATGAAGTCATACAGAGAACAGGAACATAGGATGATGAAATAGATTTTAATGAAAATATTTCTTTCCCAAGTGATGAGTTCACAGAACCCAGACCTACCAGTCATCATCACTCCAACACTCTCACTCCTTATGTCCCTGCCTTTGACCCTCTGTTAACTCACAACATAGAAGTTCCTACCTCTCAGGAACTTGATAAAGAAGAACCTCAAATCTCTGATGGTCCTTCTCATGATATTGATGACTCACCAATTCTTCAAATCCCTGAAGATTCTCCTGCTGATAATGAAACAGCTTCCCTTGATATGGCTAAAGAAGACTCTGACACTGAAGTAGTCTTTGAAGAAAGCCCTCCTAGTCAGCAGGATGAGACTCAAATTGTACCAACTGTGCCCTCAAGTACCCCTGTCCTTGAATCCCCAGCTCCTCAAAATAAGTGGTCAAGAGATCAACACATTCTTCTTGTCAATATTATTGGGGAACCAAATGCAGGGGTCACAACCAGACAGCGAATTCAAGACTCAGAGTCAGCCTCAGCCAATGAATGTCTCTTTGCTGAATTTCTCTCACAAATTGAACCTAAAAGGGTTGCTGAGGCTCTGGTAGAAGAAGGATGGGTAGCTGCTATGCAAGAAGAAATCAATCAGTTCAAAAGGAACAAAGTATGGACACTAGTGCCAGCTCCACCTGGAAAGAATATCACAGGCACTAGATGGATCTATAGAAATAAGATGGATGAAATTGGGAACATCATCAGGAACAAGGCCAGACTGGTAGCACAGGGGTTCTCTCAGACTGAAGGAATTGATTATGATGAAACTTTTGCACCTGTTGCTAGACTTGAAGCCATCAGAATCTTCCTTGCTTATGCTGCCTATATGAACATCACTGTGTATCAGATGGATGTTAAGAGTGCCTTCCTCAATGGTGATTTGGCTGAGGAAGTGTACGTTGCACAACCTGAAGGATTTGAGAACAGCGAGTTTCCCAACCATGTGTACAGACTTCACAAGGCAATGTATGGTCTGAAACAAGCTCCAAGAGCATGGTATGAAACTCTTTCAAATTTCTTAACTGAAAATAAATTTGTCAGGGGGGTTCTATTGATAAAACACTCTTTACCTTCAAGGACAAGAGTGATTTCATCATTGTGCAGATTTATGTGGATGATATCATTTTTGGGTCAACAAATGTCAATCTTAGTAAACGTTTTGCTAAATTAATGACCAAGAAATATGAGATGAGTATGATGGGTGAATTAACTTACTTTTTGGGCTTTCAAATTAAACAATGTCCTAAGGGAATTTCAATTTGTCAAGAAAAGTATGTTAAGGATTTACTTAAAAAATATGACTTAGCTGATTGTGCATCAGTGAAATGCCCCATGCTTCCACCCACCAATTTGGGCCCTGATGAGTCAGGGGTCTCTGTCAATGAGACTTTATATAGAGGCATGATTGGGTCAATCATGTATCTAATAGCTAGTCGTCCAGATATCCAATTCTCCACATGTCTCTGTGCAAGGTACCAAGCTAACCCAAAAGAATCCCATCTAGTGGCTGTTAAGAGAATTTTCAGGTATCTCAAAGGAACACCATCCCTAGGTCTATGGTATCCAAAGGAATCAGGCTTTGATCTCAAGGCCTATTCAGATTCAGATTATGCTAGATGCTGTATTGACAGGAAAAGCACTTCAGGCAGCTGTCAAATCTTAGGAGGAAAATTGGTTGGATGGAGTGCTA
Organism: Glebionis coronaria; assembly: GCA_025667525.1. Taxonomy (NCBI): domain Eukaryota; kingdom Viridiplantae; phylum Streptophyta; class Magnoliopsida; order Asterales; family Asteraceae; genus Glebionis; species Glebionis coronaria. The sequence goes on from CM046881.1 coordinate 397,651,592, forward strand.
AGAAGCAAAACTCTGTGGCTATGTCTTCAGCTGAAGCAGAATATGTCGCTGCAGCCAGTTGTTGTGCTCAGGTGCTCTGGATGAAAAGTCAATTGGCTGACTATGAAATCTTGTATGACAAAGTACCAATCTTTTGTGATAACACCAGCGCCATTGCCATATCCAACAACCCTGTTCTTCACTCTCGTACCAAACACATTGATATCAGGTATCATTTTATCAGGGATCATATAATGAAGGGAGATATTGAGCTGCATTTTGTTCCCACAGAGCTGCAACTAGCTGATATCTTTACAAAGCCTTTGGCTGAACCTTCGTTCAACAGGCTAGTTGCTGAGCTAGGGATGCTCAATATCTCAAAGCCTGTGGCTTGATATTAAATGTGTTCATTAAATGATTGATTCTATATTAAATGTTTTTCACATAAAACTAGGTAGTTACTTTCCAAGTAAATGCAAAAAACATTCTCAAATATTTAATCATTTATTTTTCGGATAACGAGGAGACAAACTTTTTGAAAGGTCAAGGGGACCCACTTGAGCAGTCATTTTCGCACCTTGCATTTAATACGGTTGAATAACTGTTCACTTAAGTTTGAATATATATTGTCTCCTTTCTTTTCTCACCCACCACCATTCTAAAATCTACTTCTCTCTCTAATTTCTTATCTCTCTCAACCATCCGCCATTTTCGTTCACCTTCAACCTCAAATCCATGGCGTTTTCAGTTCTCAAAGCCTCAAATGTTAACTTCGAGATCAACGAGAGCATCCTCGCCTCCAACAACGCCATTGGATGGATTAAGGCACCAAACAGCACCTATTCAGATCTGGTAAATTTCATGCAGAATTGTGACCTAAATGAAGCCTTCACCAAATCCCCATCCACCTTTTACCAAGAATACCTTAGGGAATTCTGGTATTCTGCTGAAGTGGTAGAAGACACCATCACATTTAGCCTTTCATGCAATGAACACCCTTTTGCCTTCTCCCTTAAAGACTTTTCAAGTGTGGCCGGATTGAAGCATGGAGATGAATGCCTGAAGGCAGTTGACAAAAAGGCTGTCAAGGAAGCCCTGGCCACACTCAACCCTTGCCATGATGTTAACCCTGCACTTACACCTGCTGAAGTACTCGCCAAATCCCCTCTGAAGATTAAGTACTTCACTCCTATGTGGCGTGTCCTCTTCACCCACATTGTTAAGTCCCTGGGAGGTATGCAGGGATCACAGGATCAGATGTCTTTCAACCATCAGGCTATTGCTTATGGATTAATCTGGGGAGCTGATGTTGACGTTGGAAGCATTCTCTTCTCAAACCTGGTAGAACAGCTGAAGGGAAGGAATCAGGTCAGGGAAAAGAATATATGTTATGTGCGCTTCCTGTCCCTGATCTTTGAAAGTCTGCTGGGAGATAACTACCACAACAAGGCCTTGACTGCTCTTAAGCCCTATCGCATCACCGGCGCCATCTACAAGGAAATAGGAGCTGAAGATGTCCCTGTCACCGCCCATATGCTGAATGTGGCCAACCATGTACCAAACGCTGAGAAGCCCTTGCTCCCTTCCTCTGAGAAGGTGAATACTTCTAGTGTTGCTGGCAAGTCTATGTCTTTGACCTCTGGGCAGCACACTACTAAGTCCAAGGCTTCATCTGGCCAACATCCTAAGAAGAAGAAAATCCCCTCTTCTTCCCACTCCAAAGCTGTTACTAAGGCCAAGGGAAAGAAGACTGACGCCTCCTCTGGTCCAGAATCTCTTGTGGATTCGGATTCTTTGGCTGACAAACAACAGGCGTCTAGTGTCTCTAAGTCAGCTGAGACAACAGGAAACCAGCCTGATCAAGCTGATATCTCATAGGTAATCAGTGTACATTTTTAGAGGTTCACAAGCAGCCACTCTCATTTGTCTCTAGGAGAGAGTGGTGAAGTTAGGGTAATCCTCGACACATAGAAGTCTGTCAATACACTTAGAATACTTTAAGACTTCTGTACACCCTGTCTTTGCACCAGGGAATGATTCATTTGTGTTTATAAAGCACCCCGATGACCCTGCACCCTCTAGACAGTATTCAGGCTAACAACAACCTGAATACACTAATGTCTCAACCTTGATCAGCTGTACTTCACACAGCCTCTTGGTTCCCTCCTTAAAAGAGTCCCAAAGGATTTATCCTTTCAGGAGGAGCTGAATCATCACCCTCAGCTTTCCTAGGGGCAGCGTAACAGGCGACCTACAACAACATATGTTTCACTCTTAAAAGAGTCCCAAAGGTTTTAACCTTTTGGGGGGGCTGAATAATCACACTCAGCTTTCCTAGGGGCAGCGACTGTCGATCCATAAACAACATATGTTTCACAATCAAAAGAGTCCCAAAGGTTTTTACCTTTTGGGGGGGCTGAATAATCACACTCAGCTTTCCTAGGGGCAGCGAATGGTGATCATTAACCACACTCTATTCACACTTAAAAAAATCCCAAGGATTTATCCTTTGGAGTGGCTGAGTAATCACCCTCAGCCTCTCTGGGACAGCGAAATGGCGACCATTCCCCTTATATTTTTCCCTGTTACTAATTACAACAAATTTGCAGGCTGAAATTATACAGCCAGTCATCGAATCTCAGGTACAACAAGAAAAGGAGGCTGATACAATAACTCAGGACAAACCAAATGATGAAGAGCCTGTGATAAATGCTGATGAAGAAATGCTCTCATTAGAGGATTATGTCTCTGATATTGAGCAAATGCCTGAAGATGAATTCCCTGAGGGAATGTTCGATGAAGAGGATGAAGAAGATGAGGAAGACCAGCTGTCTGTCTCTCCTCCTAAAGAAATAGCTGTGTCTACACCAGCTGGTGACAAGACTTCTCCTCTCAAGGAAGCTGTTGATACTCCAAACTCTGCTACCTCAGCAACAACAGTCTTCTAAAGACCAACTTATGATCCAACAGCAGAATTTCTCATGTTTGATCATCCTGCCCAGACCAACTTTGACTTAATACCAAGGGGGGATGACTATGCTCAGCAAAGCCTCAATATCAAGAATCTTCAGCCAGTACATCATCAATCTGATATTGAGCGCTTATCAAGGAAGCTGGATGTGATCAAGTCTGAGATGCACAACTTTACTATGACATTTCCAGGCATCATCAAAAAGGCTGTGACTGAGGTTGTCACTGAGCCAATTCAGGATGGTGCAAGAAAAGGTGTAGCCCAGGGACTCGGTCATCTTTCAACAAGAATCAAGGATGCCATTGACTCAGCCGTCCCTGCTATGTTCCATGAACATGAACACACCATGCACATGCACTTTAATGCTGTTCGCACCAGACAATACAACTATGCTAACTTTATTGTCAGGCGTGTTCAGGCAAATACTAATGCAAATGCCAACCTCCTGCTGAAGATTGCCAGGGCTTCAAGAAAAAGACAACGTGCTATGGCTGCCTCTGTGGAGCAGATTGCAAGACGTTTTCAAGCACGTTCATCCAAACATCTGCGAAGTAAGGATAAACGTGAGGGGGAGAAAAATACAACACTCAGCCTTGCATCTGCTGAACAAGGCTCATCATCAGCTAACCCCACAAGTACACCTGTTCCTCTCCAAGTCATCACACCTGTTATAATACCTGATGATGAGGATGATACTCAGGGGGAGCAACAAACTCAAGATGGAGCTGACTCATCAAAGTCTCTGGTTTTGGTTAACACCAGCAAGCCTGAGGATGATGATGAGCCAGCTGCCAAGAAATTAAAATTCACTGTTAGCTCTCTCCCCAAAGCTATTCAAACTCAGGCTCAGACAACGTTTATCAAAAGAGCTGATGTTTTGAAAAACATAAGTGTGGAGTCCTCTGTCTCAAAGAAAGGAAAGGAGATAGTTTTGGTTGATACTGATACCAAACTTAAGAAGATAGCTGCGATGCTAGAGACAGGAGGATCCACCACAGATCTTTCCCAATTCTCAACCTTTACACCTTCCGATGAGATTCCTTTGACCCTTGAAGAAATAGAGCAACAGGCTGAAGAATTCAAAAGACTAAATGAGCTCAAGACAACCAAAGAATTAAATGAAGCTACTCTGAGGAAGATGACACCACCTGAAAGGGAAAAACAAAAACAAAGGTTGAGGGAAATGGAAACAAAACGCGCTGAGGCTTTAAGGAAAGTCAAAGCTGACTATGATGCCTGCGTGAACAACAGATATGCTGTTGGCAAGATAACCAAGTTCAAATACACCATTCATAAATCCACAAACACCCCACAGATGATCTTATGGAGGGAAAATCAACATAGAAATATGGATGTGTTTGACAACTTCAGGTTAAAGACACTTGGGTTATCAGAATGGTTCGAACTCGAAGCCTTAGCTGCCAAAAAGTCTGGACAGGCAAATTTCCTTCTGCTTAAAACTCTTAAAGCCAAGTTTAACTGGATCAAGGAAACAACAGCCAAACTCAAGATTGATCCCCCACCACAACTTTTTGAACAAGAGCCCCCAAAGACAGGCAACAAAAGGAGAAGAATTTCACAAATTGTTAATGAAACTTTTGTTACTGAAGATGTTCATGTGGATGGTATGCACAGGGATTTGATCCTCCCAAATGGTATTGTTGGCCCTGTTGATGGTCAGACATACACAGAGCCTGAAAGAGGAATGGCATTCATGAACAAGGCTTGCCAGTATGCTTTTCAGAGGGAAGATGAGCTGTGCTTGGCTTCAACTATTCAGCTACTCTGTCACAAGAAGTGTCTCAAGATCAACACAGAGTATTCCAAGAAGTTTGCAAAGACTTTGCAGGATGAAATTGATAACAGATTAGACTTGGCTGAAGCTGAAGAAAGAATAAAAAATGATGACTATTGAAGATGTTCAGAGCCCTTTTACCTTCATCTTTTATTTTACTTATGTAATGCACTTGTAATTTTCTATAAGTCTTAATAAAATCATGAGGTATGTTTGTTTAGATCTGTTATGTGTAAGAAGAAGCTGTTAAACTCACTTACCTTAACTTAGTTAGATCTAGCATTATTTATGTTTAAATAGGGGGAGATTGTTGGGAATCTAAACTTGTTAGATTCCCTGATCATTGATTTAAACATAATTAGGCTGTTAGATAGTCCCTTGCCTGTGCCTAGGAGGCAGGCAAGTTTCGCAAGACTCACAGAGATCCAAGTCTCTGTGAGCAACCTCAGAGGAGTCCATGTCAGAGACATTGTCAGGGAAGTCGAAGATTACCTGAAGACATACTCATTGGCTGTGATGGATAACAGCCAAGATGTATCAGGGACTCTGAGGGGTTGAGAGTTAACAGGGGTGGCAATACCCTGATAACTCTCAGCACACTTTGGACATGCCATTTGTGTGTTCAAGACTATGAAGAATAAGGAAACTGTTTTTGACAACTGTTCCTTAAAGCATAATGGAAGACTACCAAGAATAGAAGGACATCATGTGACTGATGTGGGAACTTGTAAAAGCTTGTGTAGTCGACATCAAGTACTGTTTAAGTCAAACTCGTAACACTATAAATAGGATGTGTATCCATGCATTAATGTTCAACACTTTGAGATATTAAGAACATTAGCGCATATAACTTAGTGAATCAAACAGCTACGACTGTATTCATAAGTTAGGGTTTATTGTTGTTCAAAGTGTGCACAACACATTGTCATCAAACTGTGTTATCCATAACACTTGTAATTCTTTATTATACAATAATAAGATTACGTTTGAAAAGTAATACCTTGTGTTGATTAAGTTAAGATTAGGGTTTCTTGCATTGATTAGGGACTTTCATTAGGCACACATTTTTTCACCGATTATAGAGACCCAGTGTAAGGTTGCAACAAAAGAACAGAGACAAAAAATACAGGGAATATATATGAAATCGACATTATATTAATTGTCTCTATATATATGAATTCGCCATGTGTTAATAATGAACTTGCCGATCTGTCTAAGAGTTAAAAGAGATGAAGTCGGGATAGAAAAGAGAAAGAAATGACTGTGAAAGATAAATTCAAACAAGGCAAGGGCATAAATGTCATCTTATGTTGTTTTTTCGTGTACAAATAAAATATGTTAGTGTACATATCATCACCCCTAAGAGCATCTACAATGGCCAAGTCTTTGAAAGACTTGGAGCACTTAAGGCATTTAATGAATTACATATTAATGTTCAAAAGCTTTGAAGAAAAGCTTGGAGTTCACCAAGTCTTATGAAATTTTTTTATAAAAAGCTATTCTTGCAATACCAAAAAACCACTCAAAAGACTTTACAAAATGGTAAAAAGCTTTTGTGCATTTTAGCCATTGTGGATGCTCTAAGATAATTCTCATTACAACTTTAAAGTTTTACTTGTCAAACCATATTTAATTTGACTGTAACACTTAAAAAGCAACGGTCGTGCATTACATAAACAATAACTTTAATCATTATAAACACAATCTATTGGTAATTATTGATATGATAAGATTACACGGTTTATACGCATACGAAAATTCAAATGTGTTTTACATGCTACTTGTACTCACATAAGATTTATAGTTATACTGAACTCATACAAATGATTAGCCTATTACATATTGAAAAAATTTCAAGATTCGTCCCTATCGTTTACACAGAATATCAACTTTCATCCCTATTTCAAAATAACTCCATGAATCGTCCCTATCGTTTACAATTACGATCAAAATTCGTCCCTATCTTGGATGATCGTTAGTTTTGCCTGTTAAATGTATTTATTTCAGGGATATTTTTGTCTTTTCGATTTCATTAAATAAAAATAATGTTATTTCTTTTTTCTTTTAATATTTCTTTTCTTTCTTATATCTATCTTTCTCTCACAAATTCATCAAAACCCAGATCTATGATATTCATCTTCAATATAGATACAAAGATCTTAAAAAATCTGTATCATTTCCATGTACACCATCATCACCTTGGAACCACCACCATATAAAAACACTCAAATCACGACCTCAGCTCCACCATAAACGTTCAACAGTTAACCACCACCACCTTGTACAATCATCAACCGCCATCCCTTTTGGTCGTTGTTGTGTCATTCAAGAACCACCATAAACCGCGATTAGAACCACTCGTCGTGTCCTCCATCCACCACAAGTGGCGGATCTTGAGCATTTATTTTGGGAGGGCCGAGTTACTTTTTACATAACAAAATAAAAAAATGAACAATAACTTTTAAACGGAATGTATAACATTTACACTACTCGTCAAAATTTTTGGGAGGGCCGGAGCCCTCCCCAGTCTCCATAGAGATCCGCCATTGTCCACCACGCTATCATATCATCACCCCCAACATCAAATCCGTAGACGAATCACCACCACAAGGCCACCAGTCCACCCTCGAGTTAACCACCACACCCACGTGATGATTTAACCACCACGGTGGTCTTTGACAGCGAGGCGCCATCACAGATTTGCCAACTTTAAATGTGATTAAGTTACCATCGTCGGCTTCACGCGCCATTGTGCATATGTATTCGAGACAAATTCGTGTAGATCTGTGAATCTGTGTGTTTGTGTGTTCGAGATCTTTAGCAAGATACCTGTTTGTTTAAATAAAAAAGGTAAGATTTATGATTTGTATGTGATGGGGGCATTATTTTATTGATGATGATGATTGAGGTATACAGGGATATTGATATATGTAAAGGATGATCTAGCCATCTAGGTTTCAGTTGTTGGGATATTAAATGGCACATTTTTTGTTGCATTTTGTTAATGAATGCCTACTAATTATCACGTGAGGTATTATGATGTTCATGGGATATGAATTTATTTGAGTTGAAGTTTATGTTGCTATCAGCATGATGGGTTTGATATATCACGTGTGTTTGTTACCTTAATGTGAAAAGGTAATGTGAAGTTGCTGTGGTTAATGAACAACAATTGGACGATATAACATGTGATCTAGTTTGTGTTTAAATGAAAAGGTTATTTCTAAAAAGTCAAATAAATGAAATGATCAAAATAACTCTCTGTTCTCAAAAGTTAACAGTCAAAATTAACTCTCATCTAAAATAGGGACGAATTTTGATTATATTTGTAAACGATAGGGACGATTCGTAGAGTTATTTTGAGTTAGGGACTAAACTTG